>CM053622.1:732773389-732802975 GCA_028646595.1 Phalanger gymnotis | reverse complement strand
TAAGCTTGCCAACCCCTTAACCTTGCTCTCCTTATTAAGGCATATCAAAAGAACCTGGGCTTTCTGGCTGTCCGGCAGCTTTCTGGGTGCTGGCTGTGGGTGGATCTGGACCCCCCCCCCAGAAGCTGCTAGCCAGATTGTTAAAACAACATGTAGCATACATACATACATACATATATAACAGACATATATACATATAACCATATCGATATCCATATATCTATATCATCTATACTTATCTTTATTTATGTCTGTTTAAATGAAAGCTGGATTGAACAATGAGATGCTTTTTTAAAAGGGACTTCCTGCCTCAAGATTTCAATAGAATGGAGCCGTTCTTGTGATTCCAAGGGGGTATGGCACCTCTCTGTTTTATACAGATGATAGGAGAAAAGCATTTTAGGCTTGACAGGATGCCAGTGTTCACAAGAAAACTTTAATGAGAAAATATGTTCTCTTGTGGCTTTGAGTCTGTTTCTTGGCTGCAGTGATCCAGAGGCTTTGGATAAAGACTAATATTAAGGAGGTTTATCTAAACCCTGTCTTAACTCTCAGATTTTTGAAGAGTTGGGCATCAGCAATGTAGCTAATATTTAAAATATAAAGTAGACTCTGTCATAAAGATGGACATGTCTTGAGCACAAAATATTATTATTAAACCAACACAAACAACCCCTTTCCCTTAGTGTGGGATGAATAGCTACTTTCTCTCTTCAAGTCATATTTATGGAATATGCAATTTTTTATCTACTGCTGAGAGTTCCTATTATGTTACCAATTAATTGTTCTAGTTACCAGAGAGAAAAACAAATCGTCTCTTCTTTTTAAGGAATTAAAACTCTCCCAAGACAATTTGTCTGTTTTCTGGAAGATGCAAAATGATATTCAATTGCTACCCAAGATAAGAAATAGAAAATTGTGCTTTCCCTTCTACTTCAATAATGTGCTGACCACTCTGGAGGCAGTAGTAGGGATGGTGGTAGTCATGTTAACACTAAATTGTTAGCACTATTGACCCATTATCAAGAAAGTATTCCATAAGTTATTTTTCCAGGACCGTTTGGAAATTCACATATTAGAATTTCAAACAAAGGAACTGGTAACATAAGGATCAAACTTGGCCTCTGTTGATTGAAGATTTGGATTTTCCAAAGTCTTCAGGTAACTGGATAATTCACTGATTTCTCAAAACTGTGATGGTAGTTGCTTTTCCATCTTCTTTAATACTGCTGTTTTTCTACTCAATGGGTCCCTAAACGTCTTTACTGCTTCTGGGTCATACAAGCTGAGAAGAAGGTGCATGTCTGCAGTAGTATATCAGGGTTTCAATCATGCTTCATTCAGATATTTCCCAGAATCACCCTGCATCCATATAAAGGGAATCAAGTTCATTTTGCTTGGGCCCAAATAGAGCAAGCTTGGGAACATCATAATGGGAGCAATACAAAAAAAATGCCTTAGAATTTTGGGTGTACTTGAAAAAAAGTATTGATGCCCTCTCACGCCCAACCTCGGTTTTACAGTATGTTCCTGTCCTAGAAAGAGAGGATTGGTTAGCTGACATTTAGAGGGCTTCTCTTTCCAAAAAAAAAAAAAAACCCTAGGGTTTGGGGAAGAATTTGAATGTTACCTTTTAAATATAATTTTGAACCTTCCACTTACCTTGAGCTTTTCAGTAAAAATGTCATCTCAGCTAGTTTAATAAGAAGGGGCTAGATGCTAAAGGCTTACCTACACATTCTGTCCAACATGATGAAAAGGATTCTTGAAAACTCTCTTTATGATCATTTGATTTGTGCTACCCTGGTCTGAATTGCAGGAGTCGAGTGACAAGAAAAAAGGATTCAACCCTTTCTTGGCATCATACAGTGTGAAGATAAATTTTAATGAAGCACTTGCTACAGTTTCTCATGAAAGCAACTTGGGAAATTAATTTGCATTAGCCTGAATGTGAGCATTGTCACAAGAGCTGAATCTGGATAAAACACCAAGAAGAAAGAATAATGATGATCAACAGCGTATTAAATCCGAAGAAATATGCTCAGAGTACTGCTTCAGGATGCAGGTTTAAGTTACTTTTTAAACTAATGATTTAAAAATTAGAGGGAGGTGGTACAGAGGAAAGTGGCCTGCAATTCCCTAAATGGAAATTTTGTTGTCAGTGGAAACATCACCACCTCCCCCCAAATCTCAAAATTTCTCTGTCAACCTTAAGACATTTTAAATATCTAACTCATTTTGCTTGTGACTAACTTCTTCTGTAAGTTAAAAATAAGTTGCCTTAACTTTGAAAGTTTCTTTCTTCCAGAATGTGTAAACCAGTTTATGTTAACTACTTCACACTACTGTTTGTGAGCTAACACAACAGGATGGAAATAGCTGATCCAAGAGAGGAGAGAGAGCTGCTGAATTGATTTTTGAGACATTGGCAAAGTGTCTAAAGCAGAGGTTCCCAAACTTATTTGGCCTATTGCCCCCTTTAAAAAATTACTCAGTGCCCCCCCCTGGAAATCTACTTTCTTTAATACTTTAATCCTTTTTTTGAAATTTGAGTAATTTTTAAAAATATGTATTTTTTAAAAAGATGCATCTTAAATTTAATAATTTACTGTAAACTTGTGGGTTTTTTCCTGCATAGAAATTTTGATGACACAGTATTGTGTCATGTAACTATATAGAATGGTATTGTAAACAAATCATTATACCCACAGATTCCTGCTTATGCATACTGGACTTTCCTACAATGTGTGACACTTTTGCCTGCTAACATTTGCTTGTTAAGACCTATTGGCGGACTTGACTGCTGATGGGTTGTAACTTGCATTTTGTGTGTTTATTTGGAAAGTAATGTAATCTCTACAACTTTAACTCTGTTACACAACAGATGAAACATGTATGGATGATTTTTCAAAATTTTCTTATCTTTTCTTTTTTCCTTATGCTTCCACTGCCTCCTTATTTTTATTCATCACCCCCCCCTCCTCCCAACTGCGCCTGAATCTATTTCTTCCCCCTCCCAATCATTCCAGTGCCCTCCTCCCCCAAGGGGTGGTATCGCCCACTTTGGGAACCTATATAAAGGGATACTTCAAGTTTCTTCGTTTGGTTGTTCAGTGCTCACAAAGTGAAAATAACCATGGCTTAGTTTGGGTGGTTTCCTGCCCTAAAAGCAGAATAAACTGGATGCTATTTTTGTGTTCTGGAACTCTGAGTTAAACTTAAATCATACAATCACAGTATGATTATATTAGAAATGAGAAACAGATCTGAGGTTCCCCTAGTTCACACCTTTAGTAAAAATGATCCTTTAAACCAGTGGTCTCCAGACTTTTTTGATCACTAACCTCCATCAATAAAGAATTTTGAACATATATTCCCATATGTATGTATATGTGTATGTATGTACTTATTTCTAAATTACGTATGTGTAATGGTGTTAATAATTATGTGTATTATAAAGTTTATACAAAAATAGAAATTAAAAAATAATTATAAAATAATATTTGATTCTAGAGTCACTACTGGAGTTTACTGAATTGGAGAGTGACACAGTTTATGCCTAAAAAACACTTTTGCAAAAATTTGTGAAGAACTTTATAGAAATTGCTTCATTTAATCTCTCTTAAGCTCTGTTAGGGAATTTTATAGAGAAGGAAACTGTAATTGAGATAAGTTAAGTGACAGGGCCACCATCCCACTGGCAGAAGATGCAGGATTCAAATTCGGGTCTTTCCATGCTGTCTTTCTTTGAAGAGAAATAAGAAATCTTAAAGGTAGAGACAAGAGAATATAGTCCAGGCATGGAGAATAGACTGTCCAAATACATTGGGTGGAGACGGATCTCATAGTTGATGAATAGCAAGTGGTTCGGTTCGGCTGAAATGAGATGTAGAGTGCATGAAGGAGACACATGTGAGATAAGGCTAGAAGGACAGATTGGAGTGAGATAGTGGAGAGCCTTGGATGCCAAACTCAGGACTTTGTATCCTATTCTAATGGCAATAGAGAGCCACTACAGTGACTTGGTCAGATGTATGACTTGGTAAGATTATTTAAGATCATGTGATCATAGACTTGGAGCTAGAAAGGACCTTTTATACTGTATAATATAATCCCCCCTCCAATTTCAGATGGAAAAAAATTGAGGTTTAAAGGTTGTGATTTGACTAAGTTAAAAAAGGTAAATCAGGCAGTCTCAGGATATGAAGCCTGGTCTTCTGATTTCAGAGGACTTTCCAATGTACCACAATTTTTGCCTTATGATAGTTATGTCAAGAATATATAGGAGAAAAGAAATTGTGGAGGCAGCGAGACCAATTAGGAGGCCATTATAAATAACCCTGGGCAGTTAGATGGCATGGTAGATAGAGTGCCTGCCTTGGAGTCAGGATAATCTGAATTCAAAACCAGCCTCAGACACTTACTAGCTGTGTGACCCTGGGCAAGTCACTTAATGATTTTTGGTTCAGTTTCCTCCTTTGTAAAATCGTTGGAGAAGGAAATGGTAAACCACTGCAGCATCTTTGCAAAGAAAACCCCAAATGGAGTCACAAAGAGTTGGATGGAACAAAACAACAACAACCAATAAATAGCCCAGGCTAGAGACGATGTTGACTTAAATTTAAGTGATTGCAATACCATGCAGAGGAGATGGGTGCCAGAAATTTAGGTAGGATTGAATGTACTTGATAACTGAATGAGTTGGGAGTGGGGAGACAGGTGTCTCACCCTGGTTAGCTTTTTTATGAGCTAGTGGCATATTTCATTTCTGTGATTCATCTCACAATTTAAATTGCTTCTGATGTGTGAATTCCCTGTGACTCCTACTCCCCACCCCTTTGAATGTAAAGTCCTGGAGGGCAGGAGCTATTTCAGTTTTTCTTTTCCCAGCATTTAGCGCCGTGCCTGAGGCATAGCAGGCCCTTAATAAATGTCACTTTGATTGAATGATTTCTAACTGTATGACGAAGACTAAGTAATCCCTTTGTAGGATTAGATCCATGTATCAATAATTGCATACTGAAACCACAAATGCAATCTCTTATTTTAGGAGATTCCTTTCCTAATTAGAATAAACATTTGTATGAAGGATAGCGTAGTCTAATCCCTTTTGCTTGTCTATTAAGAATTAGTGGTTTTCTTTGAAGCCTAGGCAGCTACATACGACCTCATAATTTGTATACTTAAAGCCCAGCAGTGATTTCTCCCTTTTGTCATATTTTTTTACAAGAAGCCTAATTGATCCAGTTTTGCCATCCCCCCTGCACCCCTCCCCCTAACTCAAGATAATGTGGTTTCTTCAAGGTCATGGGCAAAATAATTATTTGTATCTGAATTGGACAGGCCACTTATCCTGAGATGACAGCAGCTAGGCAGTAGGTTAGATCATCTCCAGAAGTTTATAATCTAGTAAAGAAGATATTACACAAACATAATATCATAGGCGTCTAAGAGAGGTACCAATAGTCTTATTAGCTCTATTTAGCACTTTTCTAGTAGTGATTTCACATATATTATTTCATGTGAGCTTTACAATAGCACCTAAGAGGGCAGGTATTATATCCATTTTACAGATGAGAAAACTGAGGCTGAGAGTGATTAAGTGATTTGTCCAAATGTATATGGCTATTTAGTGGCAGAGCCTGGTCTTCTATACCAAGTCAAGTTCTAGTCCACTACCACATTCTTTCCTTTTTTTTTTAAAGTTTTATTTGTTTTATTCTTTATTCATGAAATAAAACAAGCATTTCCATAACATAACAGAATAATAAAAAGATGATTGCCAATGAAACTGCAATTCTATTATGTATAATTAGCTATTACTTTTAAATATATAATAATATTGTAAATTTCTTTTTTTCTTTCCTCTCCCCAAGAGATGGCTACCATTAGACACAAATACACACACACACACATATATATATATATGTATATATATATGTATATATATATATATATATATATATATATATATATATATATGTAAAACCATTCTATACATACTTCAATTTATCAGTTTTTTCTTGGGATGCATATAGTGTCTTCCTCCATATGTCATTTGTAGTTAATTTGGGTATTATATAATATGACAGTCGCTGAAAGTTGTTCTTAAAAGAATATTGCTGTTACTGTATACAATGCTCTTCAATTGACTAATCAACAAATGGCATGACTGAAGAGCATTGCAAGGTCAAGCTACATTTCTTTAAAATGTGGCATGTCTTTGCAGGTAGAACTGAAGGTAGAATTACTCTTTACTCCCTCCTCTCTCCCTCCCTCCCTCCTTCCTTCCTTCCTTCCTTCCTTCCTTCCTTCCTTCCTTCCTTCCTTCCTTCCTTCCTTCCTTCCTTCCTTCCTTCCTCTCTCCCTCCCTTCCTTCCTTCCCTCCTTCCTTCCCTCCTTCCTTCCTTCCTTTCCTTCTTTCCATCCTTCCTTCCTTCCTCTCTCCCTCCCTCTCTTCCTTCCTTCCTTCCTTCCTTCCTTCCTTCCTTCCTTCCTTCCTTCCTTCCTTCCTTCCTTCCTTCCTTCCTTCCATACATATAAATAAATATACACACAGTGTTCAATTGGTAAAATGAAAAGGAAAAAGAGTAGAAGTGGGTAGTTATAAGTTAGTTATAAGGCTAAGGACAAAGCAACTTTTTCCCTTTAGAAGTTACAGTTAGTAAAGGTGAGAAAACTTTTATTCTGTGAATGGTCTTAGGCTTGTCAATCTCCACACCTACTAAGCCTCCTATTGGACGTGAGAACTGTAGGTTAATGAGCTAAGTGAAAGCTTTGGATTGTGTCTCAGTAACTTCTGTACATAGACATGGAATTCTTTACCCTATGGTTTCAAACGTAAGACAACTGAGTAAGTTCATGTTCTCAGCTTAGCTTCTTTGGAGTAGAACGTTTGCCATGCATGAACAATGAAGCAAAGATTAGGATTCAGTGTATAGACCCATGGGCTTGCTCAGTGAAATGCATTCCTTAATCAGACTTGTTTTTCCATGTTTGCCCATCTTCAGCTCATCACAGATTTATTTCTAATGCATATATCTGTTAAAGGGCAACATTTTTAGAATAAATGTGATATGATCCTATCTAAGGAACGAGTAAAATAAAAAAAAATATGATAGTAGCCTCTTTTAAAGTAAATAAGCAAATAAGGTAAAAGTTAATGGATTCTTCCCTATCAAAGATGGTGGAAGCTGGGCTCAGTTCTTTTTTTCAAACACTTGCCTATCAAACATTTTGCTAGTGCCTGGGAAAACCCTTGAGGAGAGTAACTGCATTTACAGATTCATTTCTCTCATCATTTACTTTCTACCTTCCCCCACCCAGTTTTGAGGAAGAAATAAATTATTTTTTTCCCCTGAGTAATTTCCCCATTTTTACTCTAATGCAACTGAGACTATCCCTAGAGCAATTTCACAGCTGAAGCTGTTGATTCCACGGCAGGAGAGCAAACTACTTTTCTGTCTTCTCCCTCTGGTCTTGCTCTGCTATTTCCCCTTCCCCCAACCTTACTGGTTCTCATTCTAGGCAATGAATGACATTATCTTCTCTACCTCCACCTCTCTCCACCTTAAAGTTTTAAATTATTTAAAAAAATGGACTAAGCCATGCAAGTAAATAGTGATATCTCAGATTGCACCTTTAACAGAAATTGCATAATTCTGATTTCAAGCAGGGTTGTGGTTCACAGAATCTGTTTTGAATTTAATGCTTTATAAGTTCATAGGTCCACTCTTGATGGAGACCAAATGGAGGGAGAGAATAAAAGGTAGAAATTGAAAACTTTTATAAAATGGCCCCTTTAGATTATTATAAATCCATCAAACATGTACTTCTGCTTGTAATGTAGAGTGCATGCTTACAGGGAATTTACCATTACATATGTTAACTGGTGCCATGGAAAGACTAATAAGACTTATGATTCTTATCACACGCAATCAAACTTTGTTAATCAGTAGTGCAATTAATACAAACATTAGCCCTTCTAAAAACAAAGTGGGAGGGGGTAAGAGAGCAGATATTTATTGTCTGCTATGTGCCAGGCATTGTGCCAAGCACTTTACAAATGTCTCATTTGATTCTCCCAACAACCCTGGGAGGTAAATGAGATTATTATCTCCATTTTTACATTTGAGGAAACTGAGGCAGGAAAGCGATTAAGTGACTTGTGCAAGGTCACACAGCCAGCAAGTGTCTGAAGCTGGATATGAAATCAGGTTTTCCTTATTCTAAGTCAGGCACTCTATTTACAGCACCACCTAGCTACCACAAACCTCCATAACGCCTTCTAGAGGTCCTGAAAACACAGGTGCTGGTGACAAGCTTCTCTCTCTATTCATTTATAGGCCATGTATCTTCCTTCTCACTAATCATCTGACAATTTTCAGTGAAGTGGCACTTACCCCAAGTGAACAACAGAGACTGTATGAGTCCCAAGTGTAAGGAACACAGGAATCTATCCTAGACTAAATCTGGGAACAAGCCACTAGCTAGGGCCTCTGGTGGATTTCTTATAGTTCTAGCTATGGGTATCCTTAATTTATTTGTTTGGTAGTTGATTACATTAGCTGATGATAAAATTGTTTATAGTATTTTTTCATTCTAGTCTATTCCAGCGGTGGGGAACCTGCAGCCTCAAGGCTGAATGTGGCCTTCCAGGTCCTCAGGTGGGGCCCTTTGAATCCAAACTTCACAGAACAAATCCCTTTAAGAAAAGGATTTTTTTAAGTAAAACTTGGACTCAGTCAAAAGGCCTTACCCAAGGACTTAGGAGATATGTGGCCTTGAGGCTGCAGGTTCCCCACCCCTGGATTCTACCAGAGCATTCACATATACTTTTTCAATTGTTTATGAAAACATGCATGTTTTTTAGTAGATCATACCATACAAATCCTTATCTTATTTTTGAAAACAAATGTAAGCAAAACAACTCGACAACAAAATGGAGGCTTAAAACAAAATGGAATCAGTTATGCTAAATTGGCCTATTCACTTCTGCATTTGATCTTCTTCTACTGTGAAAAATATACCAAGTGGTAAGAGTAACACAGGAAAATTCTTAGGGCTAATTCAGTCCAATGATCATTTATTAAACAGGTACTCAGGAAACAATTTGTTCTAATGGCCATGAAGTGGCTGAAGAAGGTGCTGTGGAGTGCTTAGAGCTTGGTCAGATATTGAAGATGCCAAGGTCATCCACTGCACCCTGGGCTGTCACCAGTCTTCTTGACCTTTGTCCTTCCACTGGACTTTGATGACTCTGGAAGAGAGAGTGAGCTGATGACTTTGTGCAACTCTACCTCACTTAAATCCAATTTATGCTCAAGTCAAGACATTACCTGGTGATGTCACTGGTCTTCTTCAAAAATAAAGGACAAGCAACCATAACCACCAGGACAATCATAACAACAACTAAGTGCAAGGTCCTGGAGATATAAAGAGAAGACAAAAAATGGATTCTCCCCTCAAGGAGTTTATATTTTTTTTGCAGGGATATACCATCCGAATAGCTAAGCGTGATCATGGCAATTAGAAGAAAGACAAAGCATTAAAAAACTAGGGGATCAGGAAAGACTTCTTGTAGGCGATGGCATATGACATGACCCTTGAGGAAATCTTGTGTTTTAAGAGGCAGACTTAAAGGGGAAATATATTCCTACCATGGAAATATCTATGAGAGGCACATGAATGGGAGATAGGATGCAATGGAGAACTGTAATTGGGCCAGTATAAATGGAATATACAATGCACGCAAGGGAGCGATTTGCAATAAGCCTAGAAAGAAAGGTTGTACCTCCTCTTTCAACCCCCTTTTTTAGCTCTCCTTTTATAGTTTGTCTTCCTCCATTGGAATATATACTCCTCGCTATATAATATAACATAATAAGTATAATAGAACATAATAAATATAATAAAATATAACATAATAAATATAATATAACATAACATAACATAACACAACATAACACAATATAATATATAACATAATCAATATAATTAATATAATCAATATAATATAATATAATATATAAATATGTGTGTATATGTAAACGACTATTGCCTAGCATAGTAATTACAGAATAAACATTGGTCAAATGAATGAAATAGAAAGTTTTGGGGATTATGGAGGTAGAAGTGTCCCCAGAAAGGTGTCTGATGATATTTCCCTCTCCCCTCACCCCATTACTTCACTAATGGAGCCTCTCTCCTTTGTGGAGGAGGACACTCTACTTCTCAACTTGATTCTATCCCCAGGGGCTTCTCTGGGAAGTCAGGTGTATTTCCCTGAAGGTCTGTCCACATTAAGGATACTGGTTTATCAATGAGTCTCACCTCCCTCAGCACCCCTAGGCTGGCCCAGAGTTTGGGTCCTACCAGCTGTGCCAACTAATCAAGGCCTTTGCCCAGGGAACTCAGGAGACAGTTCAGCTCCCTTAGATGTAGCCTAATCCTATTATACTCTCATCATGTGGTCTCAAGCTTCCTCCACTGTAGCTCTATTCCTATCCCACTAAAAGACCGTGTCCCCACCTTCTATTCCTTAGAAGAATATAAAGGCTTGTCAATGGTCCTTTAGATTTCCTTTCTTGAGGAAAACTTTTTGTTCTTGGGTAATTGCTCCACTCTAGTGCAAAACCTCTTTCCCTGACTTAGTTATATTTCTAGCAGCAGTAGTGAGGTAATTGGAGATCACCATAAGGACAAAGAAAAAGTTAAGAGAGATGAGGTACCAAAAGAGATAGATAAGTACAACTGAGTGACCTTTTCCTTTTTAAAAAATATGAACTTATGTATAAAATATTACCAAACCAGTGCTCATAGAATTAATTAGATATAAAACAAGTTTGAAAGAGAGAAGGCTCTATGCCAAGAAATGTTTATAGATTAAGTCCCATAATGAAAAATGCTTTTTTTTTCAAAAGAGGGGGTTCTATATTCCCATTTCAATTAATGTAATCACAGAAGCCCCACATACCGCAACTGAATCAATAAATCAACAATATAAGTTAGATATTAAGGAATTTTCATACAATCTACCAAATGCATGATTAAGTAATTAATCAATTTGAGAGCATTTAGGGTTTTGGTTATTGGATGAAGACAGATGATGCCACATAGGAAGTAAAATGTAATTGCCTGAAAGAACCAGACACACCTCTAGGTCTATATATTAAAAAAAAACCCAGCTAGTCCAGCAGTGGAGGACACCAAATTCAGGAGAGGAGTTTTCCATTATCAAAGTCATAGCCCAGCCTCTGAAGGGAATTACTTTTGGAATCTTCCTCTGTCACAGACCCTGTCATCAGAGAAATTGGACCACTAACAAATAGTTTATTCAGCTGAGATCAGTGAAATTAGACTAGCACAGGGGTGGGCAACCTGTGGCCTTGAGACTGCATGTGGCCTTCTAGGTCCTCAAGTGTGGCCCTTTCACTGAATCCAAACTTCACAGAACAATTCCAAAGGATTTGTTTGGATTCAGTCGAAGGGCCACACTTGAGGACCTAGAGCACTGATGGAGAACCTGTTGCTTTGAGGTCACACATGGCCTTCTAGGTCCTTGGGTATTGCCTTTTGACTGAGTTCAAATTTTACAGAGGCCACAGGTTCCCCATCCCTGGAGCAGTAGAATACACACAGAGGAGCTGAGTAATGCACTGAAGACAAATAGATGTAGGCAGATAGCTGGGGAGAAAAGATGTTTCAAGGAGTCTGAACTCTTGTAATAGAGTAGAATTCAGGGTATGGACTCAAGAAAGGACTTCAGGCCACAAAGCACCAGGAATTGTCAGTTATCTTTTCACCATATGCATATCCTACGCATATGCCCTACTAGCATTGAGTTCTGAATTTTAGCCCACTCTACCCATGGACTTGTGTGTTTTTGTGGGAAGAGTGTGCCTCAGGCTTTTGGAGTGAACGTTTTATACCAATTTTTCTTACTATACCACTTCAGTAAATAACTTTTCTAAGAAATAATTGAGTCAACTAGCTAAGTGTTAATGGGGAATATACTGGTAGGGCTCATAAATGACATGGAAACCCAGTCTTTTGGGGTTACCTCTAGGACCCTGAGAGTAAGTAGTATTCTCCTTTCTTGATACACAATCTATGAGTTTAAGTGTGACTATTAGTGCATGTTGGGGGAATGGCCTCAGGGCGGGGTGCTATACTGTGATGAATGCCTACAAAACTGAGATCTTGAAGGTCCTTCTGGTAACATGCTTTTTTTCTCATCAATATTTTGTTGCAGTTCACAGGGGTACAGACAGAACTTTTGTATGGATGAGGTCTTTCCAAATAGGATTGAAGCTCCTACAAATACACGGAAAGAAGTCTATGCTCTCTCCTCTCCACTAATGTTATCGGAAAGCTGAGCCATCAGTCACAACAACAGATCAGCCAGCAACATTTTTAATAGGTTGCTTATTGATAGTCCAATCTGCTAGTAACAGGGGATATAGGAAAGGGAGTGTTAGAGCCATACTTCTCTTCTGTCTCCCCTTCCTCACTGCTGATTCAAAACTTGCAAGAATAAAGTCCCAGGCACAAAATAATGTGCTCCTCTGGAAATTCTGATATCTTTTCCCTCTCAGCACATCATCATCACATTTTAAGTAACTGGAGGTGGGAGGATGGGATCCTAGTTAGGATCCATGTGTTTCTAAGTGCCCTAAGGTAGTTACAGTTTACACACACACACACACACACACATATATATACACACATATATACATACATACATATATACACCTATCTGGGCTAAGCCTTGGAATACATTATAGAAAGTTTGATTTCTATTAGGGAAAATGAATCCATTCTTATCTTACAGACACAGCAGAATGTAAGCTCCTCGAGGGCAAGTACAATTTCAGGTTTGCATTTGTTTCCTTAGTGCCTAGAATGGTTCCAAGTATATATTACTAAAACTTGTTGATTGATTAAAGCCAAGTGTCATTTGGAATGAATCTCCTACAGTTAGGCATACAGGTGGCATAGTAGATAGAGCACCGTACCCAGAATTAGGAAGACCTGAGTTCAAATCTAACTTTAGACACTAGCTGTGTGAAACTGGGCAAGTCACTCAATCTCTGTCTGCTTCAGTTTGCTTGACTATAAAATTGGAAGGAAAAACAGCTCCAACTTTGCAGGGTTGTTGTGAGGATTAAATAAGATAATATTTTTAAAGTGTTTAGCACAGTCCCTGGCATGTAGTAGATGCTATAAAAATGCTTATCTTCTCCCTGATCTGTTTTTCCCATGTACCACATCCTTCAATCTTATTAATTTATTTTTTTTAATGGGCCTTTTGAGAGAAAAAAATTTGAGAGGTCCTGAAGCTCTAACAATGAACTTAAAGAGACCAAAGAATTCTTTTGGCATCTTCCAAATCTGTTCCTGGATTATGTAATTAAAAATAAAAGGTAGCCCATAGAATAGGCCAAAGATCCAGCAAGAATCAAGCTACTAAATGGTAAATGAGTCGTGGTACTGGGAGGCTAACATTTTAAAGAGTAGATATCAGGTGGTTTCCCAGGATAGCACAGTGAAAGGTCAGTCTAAAATTCCATTAATAAATACCAATTTTATGGGTTTAATAATCTCACTTGACAAAACTTATGGATACCAGTTAAACCACTGCCAGATGTGTGTTGACTAAATATTTGTTGTTTTACGGAATTGGAATAGGAAATGAATATGTCTTGAAGTTGATTGTGCCGTAAAAGTAAATCTTTGCTGGGTTGAGTAGGAAGGAACACCAAGAGGTAAGCTTGGCTACTTTAGGTATGTATGGGTATGTTGGGACGGGCTGAATAAGCAGGATGGAGATGATAGCTATACCACCAGTTTGTTTTCTGGCAGAATAGAGGAAAAAGAAGAGAGAAAAGAAAAGAGGAGACAGAATGGATGAACTAAAGGGACTTTGGGAGTAAATGAAACAATCATTAAAATGCCATTGTAGAGGTCAACATAGGATAATAATAGCTGACTTATTATACTTCAAGATTTGCAAAACACTTAATAAATTATTTCATTTGATCCCTAAGCACTCCGAGATGTAGGTTCTAGAGATACTCTGTGGTATCTAAAATCCCTTCTAGTTCTAATGTCGTGATTCTCTAAATTCTAAAGTCTATACTTTTTCTAAACAGGTTGACCTGGTTAGAAGTAGATGTTAATTGAGTTAGAACTAAATACTAATCAATTTCTGAAATATTAATTAATTGAGCATTGCAGATAATCAATATTCTAGCTCTCCTGTTACTTCAGATTAAACTGGGTCTGTAGGCAGAAGTAAATTAATGAAAATCAGAATTTGAAAAATTAAATTTAACATATGAGCAGATTTTTGTAACATTGCCATTTCAATACCGGCATCACTAGAGTGAGCCTGATTTATAAGTTAACTTCTTTCCATGTATACAACATACATACATGCATGCATACATATATAGTATTTATATCTTAAATTCTAGAATTAACATAGAACTTTAGAACATTAGAACTCCAAAGAAACTTAAAGATAACTCAGCTTCTAATTTTATGGCTGTAGAAACTGAGGCTGCATAAGTTAGTAATGATAGAATTCTGTGCCTGGAATCAGGAAGATCTGAGTTCAAATATGACCTCTGATACTAGCTGTGTGCCCCTAAGTGAGTCACTTAATTTCTCACTGTAAGAGTTTTCTCAAT
The DNA here is from genome assembly GCA_028646595.1 of Phalanger gymnotis. Lineage (NCBI taxonomy): Eukaryota > Metazoa > Chordata > Mammalia > Diprotodontia > Phalangeridae > Phalanger > Phalanger gymnotis. Next base: position 732,788,282 of record CM053622.1, on the reverse strand, counting down.
TGTAAAATGAGGATAATAATAACACCTACCTTATAGGGCTGTTGTGAAGATCAAATGAAGTAATATACTTGCAAAGTACTTACCACAGTTACTGGTACATAGTAGGTGCTTAGCATATGCTTGTTTCCCTTCCCCCAATATCAGCATCTTTGTGTCATGAATTGTCCCAAGACACTTCCTACACTCAACTAGGAGAATCCTTGGATAAGTGATGTAGTCTATTGCTAAGACTATACTGGAGACCTTTCCACCTTGGTAGAATCTGCCAATACTCATATTCTAGATGAGATAAATTTTTAATAATCCAGGTTCACCTCCACACCACAATGAGGCATCAGAGTGCATCAAGACTTTCATAGAAGTCCTTGGCATGTTGGGTAGATCACAGGATGAGACAATGTAGATGGGTTGCAATCTTAAACTTTGGAGAAAGGACCTACATTGATGAAAAGATGGACCTATGGAGGGATTGAGGACATCAGTCCCTTCGGGGGTACCACATGTAATGAATAAGAAGGAGATTAGAAGCTTCACTGATGCAAGATAACCATTTCTTATATATATTACTCTCATTCTGAAATTCTTAACCTGGGGTCTGTGAATTTTAATACAAACATATATATATATACACACATATATATATATATGTACATGCATATATTTCAATATAATTTATCTCCTTTGTAATCTTATATATTTTATTTTATGTATTTACAAACATTATTCTGAGAAGGGGTCTTTAAGTTTCACTAGATTGCTTCCCCACCTCTGTTGGCCTTGACTATTTCCTTATTTGTATATATTTTTGTAACTACTTATATGTATGCCTGTTGTTTCCTTAGTGCAGTTCAAATTTCATCTGTGGAAAGATTTGCTTTATCATTGTTCTTGTATCCCCACCACCTAACATAGAACCTAGCACAAAAGAGGGGCTTACTTAATGGTCATTGGTTAATTAATTGATTATACACACCCTGGGAGCAGGGCCTATGTCTTCTGTTCCCTCTATTAAATGTCCTTTCAAGTTCTGGTATAGTATTTCTTATAAAGTAGACGATGTATTTTGGTGATTTTGGCTCAGTTGTTTTGAGAAATTTTGTGATATAATTCAAATTCAAAGTGGTACAAATGCTGAGGACAGGATTTTAAGTAATGCACTATAACTCCTTATCATTTTCATTTCAGCTCTGTTGACAATTTGCCTGTTAATGGGGCAATCTTGAAAATAATCATTGCATTTCATCTGTTTAATGAGGCTCTCATAAGAGTCAATCTGAGTTGGAATAAAAAGGCTCCCAAAGGGGATAATCCAGCCATGATGTTTGGAATCAGGGAAAAGGCTTTTTGCGAATCCCATGGCAGGCTTTTTCAGACTTCATTTGGCATTCTGTATGATTCACACCAAAGTACTGTCAGACCCTACTGGCAATCTGGCTAAAAGTACAATCTGATCTACTATTCTCTAAAAAGGATTTGGACACATTAGACCATAGAGTGGCCAGCCTTCAAAGACAAATGAAAACTTCTGGAAATTCTTTTGTTGTAGCTTGAAGATGATGGTGACCTCTAATGTAGATGAGAAGACAAAGTTGATTTTTATGAAGGTAAAAGCTTGGAGCACAGCAACTCTCTCTTGCTTGGATGTCAGGTTTATGTAAGCTAGAAACATGTCTTTCATGTACTCTTGTAAACAATGAATCTGGAAGGCAGGCCTCTATAATTTGGAGGCTCAGTCACTTTTCTTTATGACTAGTGCAAGATACATATGGTGTCTAGGAGACCTCCTGCAGAATATAGCACAGACACTGCCTTGGTTTGGGGAACTTCCAGTACGTGAATATTGGGATGATAGCAAGGTACGATCCAACTAGTCTATGAAAGCATTCTATCACCATACAAGCAGATCCCAGATACAGGAGTCTGACTGAAAGAAAATTCAGAGAACATCCCTGTTTAGAGGTATGGGCTCTTAGTCAAACCACAAGCAGTTTTTAAGTGATGTGACAACTATCTTGGGAGAACAGCAGCTGAAAGTTTTCCCCACCACATATTTCTTGATCATCTGTGCTCTTATGGGAACATATTCAAGATAAAAAATTTAGAACATTAAAATCTATGCAAAAGGAAGAATTTAGTGTTTAGAATAAATGATTTTCCTATAAAATACAAGTTTACATAGATTAATATTTTAAGGGAATCTCTACCATATCAGCTTATCAGCCGGAATTCACTTGGAGCTGACTTCCTACAGAACTGAACATTAATTAAAGAGAAAGAAATTTACTAGCAGCCCCAAATAGATCCATCAACACATTTTTTTTTCTTTGCTAGAAAGTAGCTAAAAGTTTGTTAAATACTGCACTCTTTAGCTTCTGTACCAGTTTTAACTACTTTTGTAATTATTTTCATTATTTGCTAAAAGTAAATGAGCCTACAAGACTATTCTTCCATTATCTTTTTTCCTTTTCACTGGATGCCTAGGTGCTCCCTTTGTAGAATCTCTATATCCCATTTCTCCCTTCCCATGCCTCCTTTTTGCTTTTCTTTACCCCCCTCAGTTATGGAACCAAATCAATATTGCCACTGCTACTGGAAAGGCTTTGACAAGCTACTTCCCTATAATTCCATTCTCTAACTCTGTAACTTTCCAAACAAAAATACCAATCTCTGACCACTACTCCTTTATGTGTTGTCTTCTCCTATTAGAATGCAAGTCCCTGGTGAATAGGGAATGTCTTAATTTTATATTCATATCCCCGGGTCTTAGTTCTCTGCTTGGTAGATAATAAGTGCTTAATAAATTATTTTTCATTCATTCATCCATTAATTTTTTTTGTTATTTTGTTCTCTCCCTCCTTACTGCCCACTTTCCTTCCATACTTCCTCCTTCCCTTCTTTCTTTCTTTCCCTTCCCCCCCTCTCTCTTTCTTTCTTTCTCTTTCTTTTTCTTTCTTTGTCTTTCTCTTCCTTCCTTCCTTCCTTCCTTCCTTCCTTCCTTCCTTCCTTCCTTCCTTCCTTCCTTCCTATCTTCCCTCCTTCTTTTCTTCCTTTTTGTCATCATCTTTGCCAGTAAGAAAAATTATAAATATATCAAATTCCCTGTTAAACAATTTTAGCTAATACCTCCATGGTTGTCATCCAGGACTGCTTGCTGCTCATTGCCCAGCATGCTCCATTTTTCTTCTCTCTTTGCATTAGTTGTGCCCAGCATCTGGAATGCTCTCCTTCTTTACCTATGTTTCTTTTTCTAAAATTATTTTTTATTTTTAGCTTACAACACTCATTTCCACAAGTTTTTGAGTTCCAATTTTCTCCTCTCTCTCCTCCTCCCTCCCCCCCAAGAGGGCGTGTAATCTAATATAGGTTCTACATATACCTTCACATTAAACTTATTTAAACAATGGTCAAATTGTAAAGAAGAATTATAACCAATGGAACGAACCATGAGAAAGAAGAAACAAAAACAAAAAAGAAGAAAAAAAGAGCAAATAGTTTGCCTCAATCTTCACTTACACTCTGTAATTCTTTCTCTTGATGTGGATAGCTTTTTCCATCGTGAGTCTTTTGGAGCTGTCTTAGAACCTGTATTGCCAAGTCTATCAAAGTTAGTCATCACAGATACTGTGTTTCTGTGATCATGTATAATGTTCTCCTGCTTCTGCTCCCATTACTCAGCATCAGATCACATAAGTCTTTTCAGGTTGTTATGAAGTCCATCTGCTCCTCATTTCTTATAGCACAATAGTATTCCATTTCATTCATATACCACATCTTGTTTAGCCATTCCTCAATTGATGGGCATCCCCTTGATTTCCAACTATTTGCCACCACAAAAAGAAATTAATGAAAAAAAATGCTAGGGAAGGTGGCCTAGCCATACTAGATTTTAAACTGTATTATAAAACAGCAGTCATCAGAACTACTTGGTACTGGCTAAGAAATAGAATGGTGGATCAGTGGAATAAGTTAGGTACACAAGATGCAGTAGTCAATGACTATAGAAATCTACTCTTTGATAAACCCAAAGAGTCCAGCTTCTGGGTTAAGAATTCACTATTTCACAAAAACTTCTGGGAAAATTGGAAAATAGTATGGCAGAAACTGGGCATAGACCAATATCTTACACTGCATATGAAAATAAAGTCAAAATGGGGTTCACAATTTGAATATAAAGGCTGATACTAATAACTCAAGATATAAGGAAATAATTCCCTATATTGAGCCTGAATGTGCCTTCCTGAAACTGCCAAACATTGTTCCTAGTTCCCCCTATTGCAGCCACTCCACAAATGCTCCTTATTTGGAGGCAATTATCATGTTCCAAGACTTTCTTTTAGCTAAAAGTTCCAATTCTTTCAATAATTCTTCATGACAGGGTTTTATGTCCATCACCTTCCTGTTGTTCTACTAACTTTTTTCCTAACATACCACTTGAATATCTTAATTTTCATGATCTATTGCACAAAAGTACTTGTCTTCCTTACAGTACATACATATAGTCCTTTTTAGTTCTGTTTTACAGTTATACAGTCAATTTGATGTAATAAATAGAGTGTTGTGTATGGAGTCAAGAGAACCTGGTTTTAAATCTCACCCATGATAATTACTAGCTCTGTGATTCTAAGCAAGTTGTCTAATCTCCATGTGCCTTAGATGACTCCATAGGAGTTATCTACTAAGTTTTAAATGAGTTTCCTATCTATATTAGTAGAAGGAAATTTTCCATTGGGAGATAACCAACCAATGAAATCACTGGTCTGGACTAACAACCCTTTTCTCCTACCCACATTCCCCTCCCCACAAAAAATCAAAGAGTAGAGATGTTAAGGTTGTTTTCGTGTGAGCAGAAAAGCTGTTGAATTTGCTTGATTTTCCGCACAAGTACAGGCAAGATCCCTCTAATGGGAGCTAAATGGACTGCAATTTATAGTTTAACCACTATAAACAACAAAATAAACAGATCAAAAAGGAAATAATTTCAATAAATACTTTGTGCCTGACATTAAAAAATTGTCCTGTTTTGAGAGATTGTCCTTAATGGAATTGTCCAAATTGGCACATTCTTTCAAAAACTCCAAATGTTCATTTTATGGTGCACAATATAGTTTGAGCAGAGAGAAAGAGCAGAGGGCCTAATAGATATTTTCCATCTCCATTTCCTTTGCTTTGGTGATTTGGCCATGCCTATTTGCACAGATTAATGCTGGGTTTTGTTTCTTTAGACAAATGTGGGTGGAAAAACCTACAGCTACAATCCTGGAAAGCCTTTAAAGTCTGACCTCTATTATCATTCTTTTTACTTAGTTGTTTTTGGACTGTGAATCCAAAACTTGATTTTCTTCAGAAAAAGTCCAGAAAACAACAAAAATTAACTAATTTTAAAAAATACACCAGTTAAGATAATCGTTATCCTAATGTTATGCCAAATTGTGACCTAGGCAAGCCCTTTCTGGGTCTCAATTTCACCATTTGTCAAATGAAAGGGATGAACCAGGTGAGCACCTTGGTCTCTTCACACTTTGATATTCTTTGACATTGATGATTTATAGGATTTAAGAATAATTGTGTTTGAAAAGACCCCAGAGGTTATTTAGTCTAACCCTATTCTTAGACCATGAATCTCTGCCATGACCTACAATGCATCAGTTATTTGGACTTCTAATGAAGGCTATTTCATTACTTAGCAATCCATTATTCTATACATATCTTGTTTGTATAGATTTGTTTGTACGTTGTCTCTTTCATTAGACTGTGAAATCCTGCAAGACGGAGACTGTTTTTGCCTGTAGGTATATAACACAGAAAAATGTCTAGCACGTAGTGGGTGGTTAATAAATGTTCATTGATATGAACTATCAAGATATTCCATTTTTTTGAATATCTCTAATTTCTTGAAAGTTCCTCCTTACATTGAAATGAAATCTGTCTCCCTGTCATTTCCACCCAGTGGTCTTACCAAACGTTATTACCAAAGATTATAGCAATAATATTCACAGAATCATGGAATCTCAGAGATGGAAAGGATCTCAGATGTCATAATTAAATCTATACCTGAGTAGGAATGTCCTCTACAATATTCCCAAGAAGTGGCCATTCAGCCTCTATTTGAAGATTGCCAATAAGAAAGAATTCAATGTTTTCTGAGAAATCCCACTTTTGAGTGTTTTTTTTTTGAGTAGAATGTTTCCCTTTATATTAACCCCAAATTTGCTTCTCTGCAATATTTACCTAATTTTCATAGTTTAGTTTGTAGTGCCAAACAGAGCAAATTACTACTTCTTCCACATAAAAGCCTCTCAAAATTTAAAGAACCCTTGGACTTGAGCCAGAATCCAAAGCACTTAATAAATAGTTGTTGACTGACTGACTAATGATTCTCCGGGCTAAACGTCCCATTTCCTTCAATTGGTTCACATAAAGCATGGTTCCCTTCAGTCCATTTACCATACTGATCACTATTTCAGATATGCTTGAGTTAATCAATGTCCTTCCCAAGACATGCCATCAGAACTATGCAGAGCAATGAATGTGATCTGAGTAGGGCAGTGGGACTGTCACTTTCCTTATTCTGTACATTGTATACTTAATGCAGCCCAACTGTGTATCAGCTATTTTTGGCTTCCATTACACATTTTTTCAGGTATTGAGATTTTAATCCACTGAAGCTTCCACATTTAAAAAAAATGAATTCTTTCCTGTCATAACTATACCTGCCCCCCTTCCATATTTTGAACATTTAAAAAAGCTTATTTGGTTAGCAAAGTAATAGAAGATGAATACAAAATCATGGCTTGCTGCTGTAAAGAATAATATGAAAAGTACTAACTCTCAGAATGGGAGGTAACTCTCCAAACAAATTAAAGACAACAGGATTTAAAAAAAGAATTTAGTTGGGCCCACCAGTGGTGAAAATCCTTCACCCTCAAAAGTCTTTACGTAAGAATAACCGCTGCTTTCTTACAAGATGTGAATGCAAAAACTAACAGCTTGTATCAACCAACCTGCCTTAACATGTAGGTGTGCAAATCTCATCAGAATCTAAATCTCCTTAATGTTGAAGCCTCCTCGGGTCTGAGAGCTTCATGAATCACCTTTGACAGCTCTCTGAGCACAGATACCTTGCTGATGTCCTGGCAAGATTGCTCGCCATTATAAGAATCCCAGACTTAAGAAGGAGGGAGGTTCATCCACTTAGTTGAGGGATGGCATGCTATCTGTTCCTACTAGAATAGATTAGAGTAGGGCAAACCTGAGGACAATAGTATGGGAACATCGAACAGCTACACTAAATTCCAGAGCCGCACTCCCCTGATTCCTGACAGAGCAGCAATCTGCCTATTAAATAAAAAACCCAGACTTAATCGACATCATGTTTTGTCATATCATTCTTATCTCTTTCCTTTTAAAAACAAACATAGGGGTAGCTAGGTGGTGCAGCCAGTAGAGCACTGGCCCTGGAATCAGGAAGACCTGAGTTTAAATCCGGCCTCAGACCCTTGACACACTTACTAGCTGTGTGACCTCGGGCAAGTCACTTAATTCCAATTGCCCCACCTTTCCCCCTCAAAAAAAACCCCAACAAAAATACAACAAAAAGCCAAAGTTACTAAGTCCTAGACTACATGGTTTTTGGACTTCTCCTCTCACCTGCCATCTTGCCACCCTGGAGAATCCTCTACCCTGAGACTCTGTTCCCTGTATTAGGATGCTCTCCCTCATCTTTCCTCATGAGAATGTAAGATATATGAGAGTAGGGACTTTCTTATTTGCTTGTATTTGTGTATCTAGTGTTTAGCACAAAGTCTGGCACATGGTAAGTACTTAATAAATGCTCCATCCATCCATCTGTTATAGTCATAGATCAGAAGAAGACTGTAAAACACATATATTGTACAGTTAGATTTTTAGGAAAACATTTGCTAAGGTTTCTTTTGTTCTCTTCTTGTAGAAAAGTTGAAGCCAAATGGGCTAGACAATGGTATATTTATAATAGCCTGGTCTCAAGAGTAGCCTTTAGTGGTCTGATATCAACTTAGAAGGAGATTTTTAGTAGAATGCAACAAAATTTTGTGCATGGCCCTGTGCTATTTAACTTTTTTATCAGCGAAATTTTTTTTTAAATTAGTCTTTTACAGAACAGACTGCTTACCTTTTATGTGACATAAAATGTAAAATCTATGTCTAAAATTCTTATTAATAATTGTCAAGCTTATACAAAAGAGGGGGATAAACCTGACTATGATATGAATTTAAAAAGTAAAACCATTTAGAAACGGCTAAAAAGATAACTATTTTATACAAGAGAGGCAAAAGAAGAAGAAAGGATATGGAGGATTTTGATGCGGGAGGAGGGCTGGTAGTTCTGGTGACCTACCTTCATCGGCAATGTGTTCAAGAGGGACAATACATATATATTTAGAAGAGTATAAAAGTCTTCTAAATTTAGAAGAAATAAAATGGTAGGGATTTAGTGAGGGGATAGAAGACAAGGGAGGGATTAGGACAAGGGAGGGATTTTTAGAGGGGAGAATGAGGGAATAGGTAAAGGGAGTTTAGATTAATGAAAATGGGGGGATAGGGGAGGGATCCTTGGAGGGGGGAAGTCAAGTAATAGGAAGGCAGGGTGGTTGGTGGAAGAGGGGGGTAGGCAAGTAACAGGAAGGTGGTGTAGTGGGTAGAAGTAAAGTAGAAGAGGCTCAAAGAATAGGAAACAAAAGATATGTACAAACAAAAAACCAAAGATCAGGAGTAGATTATGTTTGGGAAAGTATATGTCTATATATACATGTATATATGTATAAGTGTATGTATATATCTGCATGTGTATGTATATATTAAGAAATATCTGAATTATATTGTAACCTTCTGAGGGGGTAGGGGGAAGGGAAAAAGAACAAAGTTAAAAAGTACACAGCAGAGAACAAAAGAAAACACAAGGAAGCAAAGAAAAGATGGACAATTCTCAACACAAGGTGTATTATTTATTATAGAGGAAATGAAAATTTATTGTTACATATTTTGAATCCTCTCCTATGTTCTGCTATGCACATGACATGCTTTTTTTTCTTTCTTACTTTATATTTACGTTTTTGATATGTTTTTGTTTCTTTTCTTTATATTGTATTGGTGTTCTGGTGAAATAAAATAAAAAAAAAATATTAGTCTTTTATTAGAAACATAAAAAGGATTAACAGACAGTATTTCAATTAACCAAGAAAGAGAAAAAAGGGATAATATATGAAATGCTTACTTTTATGTATAGTTTGGTTTAGTTTTTTCTACAATCTATAGTCTTTCATTAAAAATGAAAACGGTAACTCCAATATTTCTCTGCTTGTCTCTTTCTCTTTCTGAACTTTGTGTTCTTCGGTTTTTTTTTAAAGATTAATTGGTTAGGTCCTAGAGCCAAGATGATGGAATACATGCTGGGACCCAGCCTAACATTCTCCTAATATTCCCTTCCAAACAACTTAAAATAACGCCACAAATCAAATTTTGGAGTAGTAGAGCCAACAGAAGGTCATATTTTTCCAGCCTAAGACAAGCGAAGATGTCTGAAGGAGAGGTCTGTAACACTGGAGTGGCCTGGAACTCAGCAGGAGCACCAATAGTGGGCCTTGGATGTGACCATATCAGCAGTAGTAGCACCTGCTGTAGCAGCTTCAGGAACTCTCAGCTCAGAGATGGTAAGAAGGTTGGAGAAGTGGCCAGAAAAAAAATTTTCTGGCACTGGGCACAATTTGTGCTGATTAGCAACTCTATTGCTTATAAGTAGTTCTGGGTCATAGTTCTAGGTTGGAGATGAGTGCATGTGATTGGTCAAAAGGGAGCAGGGACCCTGGTCACAGTTCCAGGACCAAGAAGAATACTAGTATTTGTGACTTCTAGGGAGCAGGGGCCCTTCCTGGGTAAAGACCAGAGCGTAGACCAGGAGGGCAGTGACCATACCTCTCCCAGGAGAAAGCCACCTTGGAAGCATTGAAAACTTGCAGACTCCACCCTCCACTCCCAGAACTAGTTCTGAAAACAGCAGCATGAAAAAGCTTAAAAATTTGGCATAGTGCCCTCCACTCCCAGGTGAGCAGAGCCTATCTTTAACATAAAGTTCAAAGTGAAGAAATAGGCTGGAGAAATAAGAAAACAAGAACAACAATAGCAAAAAGCTTGATCATAAAAATTTACTATGGTGGCAGAGAAGACCAAGACATAAGCTTAGAAGACAAAAATGTGAAAACAGCTAAAAACCAAGTCTCAAAAAATGCTAATTGCACCCAAGTCCAGCAAGAATTCCTGGTAGAGAAAAAACTGGGAAGAGAAATGAGAGCAATATGAGAAAACTATGAGAGAAGAGTTAACAACTTGTTAAAAGAGGCACAAAGAAATACTGAAGAAAATAAAACCTTAAAAATCAGAACTGGCCTAACAGTTAAGGAGGCACAAAAATTAACTGAAGAACAGATCTCCAGTAAAAGCAAAGTAAACTAAATGGAAAAGGAGGTACAAAAATTCACTGAAGAAAAGAACTCCTTAAAAAGCAGAATTGGCCAAGTGGAAAAAGAGATACAAAAGCTCACTAAAGACAATAATTCATTAAAAACTGGAATTGGGCAAGTGAAAATTAATGTTTCCATGAGAAATCAAGAAACAATAAAACCAAATCAAAATAATGAAAAAAATTGAATACAATGTGAAATATCCCACCAGATAAACAACTGATCTAGAAAATAGATTGAGAAGAGATAATTTAAGAATAATTTGACTATCAGAAAGCCATGATCAAAAACATAACCTATACATCACATTTCAAGCAATTATCAAGAAAAACTGCTCAGATATCAGAACTAGAGGGTAAAATAGAAATTGAAAGAATCCACAAATTGCCTCATGAAGGAAATCTGAACATGAAAACTCTCAGCAACATTATAGACAAATTTCACAGCTCCCAAGTCAAGGAGAAAATATTTCAAGTAGCCAGAAAGACACAATTCAAATATAATGGAGCCACAATCTAGGTAATACAAGATCTAGCTTCCATGTTGAAGAAGGAAAGGGCTTGGAATACATTTTGAAAGGCCAGTGATCTAGGATTAAAAACAAGAATCAACAACAATAAAAAGGTTCTTATAAATATTTTTGTGCATATGGATCCTTTCCTTGTTTCTTTTATCTTTTAATGATATAAGCCTGGTAGATGCAATGCTAAAATAGAGAGTATTTATAGTATACACACGGCAACTTTGGGAGTTTAATTCCAAACTGCTTTCCGGAATTGTTGGATTGTTTCATAATTTTACTAATAGATTTTGGAGGACAGTACACCTGTCTTTTGAAATTCCCTCCAATGATGATCAGTTTCCATTTTTGTCATTTTTTGTCATCTTTGTCATTTTGATAAATTAAAGACAATACAATACTTCAGCATTGTTTTAATTTGCATTTCCCTTACTGTTAGTGTTTTGGAGCATTTTTCATATAATTGATGATGACTTGCTTTTTGCTTTATTTTTAAAATAAATTTTACAATTTTTTCCACACCCTGTAATGTTCTCCCTTCCCATTCCTCTTTATCAAAGAGTCATTTCATATGACACAGAATATTTTTTTAAGCAAAAAAATAAGAGAGAGGAAAAAATAAGCAAAACTGATGAATATGTATGAAAAATCCATATATGTGGGCAATGTTCCACTGCTATGGACCTCTCCTTTGCATAGGTGTAGGGAAATGGAGGAAGAATTTTCTTCTTATATCGCTCTTTATGAAGAGGGAGGGCATACTTATTCTTTGTAATTTGGTATCATTAGCCATTGGTTGTTTTGTGACTGTTCTTTCCAGTTTTTCTTGGTGGCGGTAATGTTGCTTAGTCATTTCAATAATGTCCGACTCTTTGTTACCCCATTTGAGATAATCTTGGGAAAGATACTGGAGTGTTTTGCCATTTCATTCTCCAGCTAAGTTGAAAGATGAGGAAACTGAGGCAAACAGGGGCAAGTGACTTGCACAGGGTCACATAGCTAGTGTCTGAGGCTGCATTTAAATTCAGAAAAATAAGTCTTCCTGATTTCAGGCCCAGCACTCTACCTACTGTGCCACCTAGTTGCTAGGCAAGTCATTTAAGCTTCGTTTGCCTTAGTTTCTTTAACTATAAAATGAGAATAATAATAGTACCTACCTTCTAGAATTGTTGTGAGGTTCAAATAAGATATTATTTGTAAAAGAGTTTAGCATAGCGCCCGAACATAATAGGCACTATACAACGCTAGTATTATTAGTTCTTATTCTTTTTGATGGTTTAGGTAGCTCCTATTTAACTCTGTAGTTTGGACACCACTGCTGTTTCCAGTCTTGAGGGAGCATTTGGGAATAGGTTCCAGTATTTGTCTGTTCCAAGGTTTTTGTCTCACGGCCTTGGTAATGCACTGTTGATTATTGACTTGGTAGGATTCTGTGCTTTCTTGCTTATATGATACTCCTTCAATAGTTGTTTCTGTCCCATTATGACTCTGATAAGTCCCACAGGTATCCTGGGGATCAGGCTGGATCTAGGTATCCTAAATAGTCCCCATGACACTAGCACCCACTTGCTGAGTTGACGATGTCTCATGCTTTAGCACCCAGTGCTCCAAGAAATATGTGAATGGTCCTTGTACAGTGATGTATAGGGGTTCTATTTTGACAGTCCGGGGTCAAGGTTAGACTTCAGATCCCTAATTATTGGAGCTACAGATCATTCATAAGCCTGCTACTAAAAGCTCTGACTAGGAGATCTCAGTTCATTCTGCAGGTGCTTATGTGTTAGATTCCCAGATGAGGTTCATCTCCCTGGCTTTGTCAGTTTCTGACTGATTTAACTGGGTTTGTGTTGCGTTCTATGTTATAACCTCTTTCCCCAACTCCACAGGTGTCCTTTTTACCTGCCCTTTTGCTGACTTTCCTGGTCGGAAACCTCTTTCTGACTTCACTGTCTACATGTTTTTGTACAGTTGTGAACTGTATGGAGGACCTTACTTCTAATTTTTATTTTGCAAGACAAACTGTAGTATACTTAAGAAAGTATGTTTTGGTCTCCTGATCACTAACCCTCAAGCACAGATCATCCTGAGTGTTGGTGCTCCTACACTATTCTTGCAGAATGATGTTATTCTTTATCACTCATCTTTACTTACCCTTCTTTGCTTCCATCTCATCTAAATGTCTTAAAATCCAACTTGATTAATGAGCTATCCATAGGCTTCTTTAGATAATAGCTTCCTTATAATATTATACATTTGTTTGGAATTTCATTCCTGACAGTTTCCTTCTTGGGTCAGTTTTCCTTGTGGAATTTTGGCCATAGGGTCCTGCATATCCTGTCTCTGAATCCTTTGAAATTTGTTCTCATGAAGTCTGGGATTTGTGTTAGATCATGCCTAGCTATTCCCTCCTCTTTTAAAAAAAAAGAATTTAATTTTTGTTGTATAGGCTTTTTTTGTACAAAAACATTTCAATTTAACATAATCAAAATTATCCATTTTGCATTTTGTAATGCTCTCTATCTCTTGTTGGGTCATGAATTCTTTTCTTTTCCATAAATCTGATTAGTAAACTATTCCTTGCTCTCCCAAATTACTTATTGTATCAGCCTTTACTCCTAAATCATGAACCTATTTTGGCTTTATTTTGGTATATGGTGTGAGACACTGGTCTATGCCCAGTTTCTGTCCTGTCTTTTTCCAATTTTCCCAACAGTTTTTGTGAAATAGTGAATTATTAGCCCAGAAGCTGGCCTCTTTGGGTTTATGAAAGAGTAGATTGCTATAGTTGGTGACTTTTCCATTTTGTGTTCCTATCCTATTCCACTGATCCACAACTCTGTTTCTCAGCCACTACCAGGTAGTTTTGATGACTGCTGCTCTATAGTACAGTTTAATATCTGGTATGGCTAGGCCACCTTCTCTAGCATTTCTTTTCATCAGTACCTTAGATATTCTAGACCTCTTGTTCCTCCAGATGAATTTTGTTATTATTTTATCCAGCTCTGTAAAATAATTTTTGGTAGTTCAATTGGTATGGCACTGAATAGATAGGTTAATTTAGGTAAAATTGTCATTTTTATTATATTAACTCAGCTTAATCATGAGCAACTGATATTTTTCCATTTATTTAGATCTGTCTTTATTCCCATGAAAAGTGTTCCATAATTATGTTCATATAGGCCCTGGGTTTGTCTTGGTGGATAAACTCCCAAATATTTTATAGTGTCCACAGTAACTTTGAATGGAATCTCTCTTTCTATCTCTTGCTGTTGGGCTTTGTTAGTAACGTATAGGAATGCTGAGGATTTATGTGGGTTTATTTTATATCCTGCAACTTTGCTAAAGTTGTTTATTTTTTCAAGTAGTTTTTTACTTGATTCTCTAGGATTCTCTAAGTAAATCATCATATCATCGCAAAAAGTGATAATTTAGCTTCTTCTTTGCCTATTCTAATTCCTTAAATTCATTTTTCTTCTCTTATTGTTACAGCTAACATTTCTAGAACCAAATTGAATAGTAGGGGTGATAATGGACATCCTTGTTTCACCCCTGATCTTATTGGGAATGCATCTAGCTTATCCCCATTACAAATAATGCTTGTTGATGGTTTTAGGTAGATGCTATTTATAATTTTAAGGAAGGCTCCATTTATTCCTATGCTTTCTAGTGTTTTTAATAGGAATGGGTGTTGTATTTTTTCAAAGGCTTTTTCTGCATCTACTGAGATGATCATATGGTTTCTGCTAGTTTTGTTGTTGATATGGTCAATTATGCTAATCGTTTTCCTAATATTGAACCAGCCTTGCATTCCTGGAATAAATCCAACCTGGTCATAGTGTATTATTCTGGTGATAAGTTGCTGCAATCTTTTTGCTAATAT
>CM053622.1:732752834-732772889 GCA_028646595.1 Phalanger gymnotis | reverse complement strand
TTTTCAGAGGAAGAAATTGAAGATATCTATAGGTATATGAAAAAATGCTCTAAATCACTGCTGATTAGAGAAACACAAATCAAAACAACTCTTAGATACCGCATCTCTCCTGTCAGATTGGCTAAAATAACAAAACAGGAAAACGATAAATGCTGGAGAGGATGTAGGAAAATTGGAACATTGTTACATTGCTGGTGGAGTTGTGAACTGATCCAGCCATTTTGGAGAGCAATTTGAAACTATGCCCAAAGAGCTATAAAAATGTTCATACCCTTTGACCCAGCAATACCACTCCCAGGGTTATATCCCAAAGAGATCACACAAGTGGGAAAAGGACCCATATGTACAAAAATATTTATAGTGGCTCTTTTTGTGGTAGCTAAGAATTGGAAATCAAAGGGATGCCTATCAATTGGGGAATGGCTGAAGAAGCTGTGGTATATGAAGGCAATGGAATATTATTGTGCTATAAGAAATGGGGATGATACGGACTTCATAACAACCTGGAAAAACCTACACGACATAATGCTGAGTGAGCGGAGCAGAGCAGGAGAGAATTATACACAACCACAGACATATGGATTCTGTGAGGACCAACCTTGACAGACTTGGCTCTTCTCAGCAACACAAGGTACAAAAAACAACTCCAAAGGACTCACGATGGAGACTGCTACCTATATCCAGAGAAATAACTGTGAAATATGAATGCAGATTGTGGCACACTTCATGCTAGCCTTACCCCTCCCCCCTTTTATTTTTCTTTTTCTCTCTTTTGTTTCTGTTTTTGGGCTGGTTTATTTTATTTTTTTTTTGGTCCTGTTTCCTCTTTAGCATGATTCATTTCATTGATCACATTTCTGCTCCATATCTTGACTAGTGTGTAAATTAATTCAAGTGAAGTTATACATGGAAGCTACATGGGATTCCATGCCATCTTGGGGAGGGAGGAGAGAAGGGAGGGGAGAAAATCTGGAACTCAAAATTATGTAGAACCGAGTGTTGTAAACTAAAAATAAAAAAAAAAACGCTATAAAAAAAGAATTGAAGTTTTTTAAAAATCTAATTTCCAAATTCTTTCCTTCCCTCTTCTCCTTTCCACATCCATTGAGAAGGAAAGAATCACAATATTATACATCTATGTATATATATATATATATATATATATATATATATATATATATATATATATATATGTAAGCATGCTAATATGTGCGTGTGTAGTCATGCAAAACATATTTCTGCATTAGTCATGTTCCAAATGGAAAAAAAAGAAAGAGAAAAAATATATGCTTTATTTTTCACTTTTGTCTCCATCAGTCCTCTATATGGAGGTGGACAGCATTTTTCAGCATGAGTCCTTTGGAATTATGGTAAATCATTGTATTGATTGGAGTTGCTAAGTCTTTCACAGTTGCTTATCTTTACAATATTGCTTTTACTGTTTAAACTGTTCCCCTGGTTTTGCTCACTTCATTTTGTGTCAATTAATGCTAGTCTTCCTAGTATTTTTTTTTCTTTTCTAAGCCATCATTCCCTTTTTCTCTAACAAAACTTCTAAGATGAGGTAGCCATTTCCTCTTATGGCTTCTATCAATACTATTTCAGCTGCCATTTCCTGTTTTTGAGACCAAAGAACCAATTCAGGTTCAAAAGAGCATTTTTGATTGTTGCCTCTTCTACATTTTGAAGAATATAATTGTGTTATCAATAAGGCATGTTGGCATGTCAAGAATTTGTTAACACCTCTGTTTTTGGCATGGGAGGGGGAGAAAGAGAGACAGAGGGAGAGGGAGAGACAGAGGGAGAGGGAGAGGGAGAGGGAGAGGGAGAGGGAGAGGGAGAGGGAGAGGGAGAGGGAGAGGGAGAGGGAGAGGGAGAGGGAGAGAGATCTCCAAAACTGGATACTCTCCTCAAAACCATAACATGGTTTTGCCATGCCATGCTATGCCAGAATTTTGTCCACTTTCCCAGGTGGTCTATATTATATTCACAACAATATCCACAATTCTTCTCTCCTCTGTTTCCCAAATCCCTTTACATAAATGCACCTTTTAACATATAATATGCCTCTCCTCCTTCATTACTTATCCTATTCCTTTTGAATGAGATGTGCTCTGTTATAATTTATATTATTGGATTTTATTCTCATTGTCCTATTTTTATTCATGCATTGTTACTTGTTCCTTTCTATGGTATCTGCCTTGATGGAAATATGTGGGAAGTTTATCCTACCACTACCACTTTTTGCCTAGGTATACGCTTTTTAGTTTTAAACTCTTTTGACCAGATTTACAAGAATCTAGGCAATTGTATTTTTGCCAGCCATCATTACCAGCACTCTATCCCTGATAAATGGCCAGTCACTTCTGTATTTTAAGATTTTGGTTTAAAAAATCCAAATCCTAGTCTCAGACACCACCTTGTTAATAAATTGCATATTACCTAAGTTCTTAAGTACCTTTATCTTTTGAAGCTTTGTCATCACTTGGTGGTAATAATTTTTAATAACCTACCATATATTTTCTGCTAAAGGTCTTTGGTGTCTTGCTCAGACTATCATAATCTTTACCAACGCTTCCTGTGTCCTTTCTCACTGTAACATTTGGCCCATATAAATCTTCAGGCATGGGTAATGGTCCTTAAGCATGACATATTTTGATAGGTTTCTGACAATGATTGCATTAGCTTATTTGCCTGTCATGATAACACTGTTAACTCTTACTGCGATTTAATTCCTTTGTATGTCTTACCATTTTTATAGGAATTAATGTTGCATTCACATCTCTCCCCTTTCTAAACCTACTTTTCTTTTAAACTTCCATAAGAATTTACATTTACTCCTATTCAATTTCATCTTACTGGTTTTTGCCCATTGGTCCAGCCTATTGAGGTAATTTTCTATTCTGAATCTGTGATAACAATAATAATATGCACATATTTATATAACGTGTTATGGCTTAATTAGAATACCAAAAGACCTTTAAAGGCTAGAATGTTAGGTAGGTTTTAACAAAACAAAAATCACTAAGAAAAGTTTAAAGTCTTAACACCTGAGTTTACAAAGTAATTTCACAAAATGGGGCATATATGATTAGATAGCAGTTCATCTTAATTCAATGCAATTCGATAAATATTTATTAAGCATCTATTACGTTCAAGACACTGTGCTATGCATTAAGGATACAATGATAAGCAGAAAATTCTTTACCCTCAAGATGCTTACATCCTACTGGAGGATACAGTGTGTATATAGATAAGGAAACATAGTGTACATACTACACAGCCGCAGTCGGACACACTGCACCTGACCCCAGCATAGTAATGTCATTTTGGTCCTCTTCAAGAATGGAGGACAACAACCAACCAAACAACGCAAATTAATATTATTGGCTAAAGTAACTAACAATACCATTATATGCAGAAAAAACACAACTAATGCAATCTTAGAATGCATGAAGAAAGGCATGGTGTACTGGGCTGGGAAGATAATAGATACATTGTACCTTACCCTGGTTAGGTCACCCTGGAAATACTGTATCCAGTTCTGGGCATTACAGTTTAATAATGGAAGAAGGTATTTAGGATGGTCAAAGGCTTAGTGATCATGCCATGTGAAACTGAATAAAGGAACTGTGGATGTTTTTCCAGGAATAGAGTAGACTGGGGAGTGGGGTGGGCATGATATCTGTATCCAAATATTCCAAGGGCTAAGTGGAAGAGAGATTATAGTTTTTCCACTTGACCCAAGAAGGCATAATTAGAAGCAATGAATGGAAGATATAGAGAAACAGATTTTGGCTTTATGAAAGGAAAAATCTCCTCATACTTGCCCAAAAGTGGAATAGGATTCTTTGAGTGGTAGTGGTTTACCCCTCAGTAAGTTCTTCAACCAAAGGCTGGATGACCATCTCTTTGTTATATTGTAGAGCAAATTCATGTTTGGGACTTCTTGGTGAGGTCTATTCTAACTTTGAGAGTCTGTAGAATCTGTGAAATAATTTATAGATATATTTGTCCCTCATCTAGAGAATTCAATTCCTATCTTCTAGCTTCACATTACTTGAAGATTTGACCAGCACTATATGGATGCCTTCATCAGTTAATAAGCATTCATGAAACATTTGCTATGTGATAAACACTAGGATAGGTGCAGGGCATACAATGACAAAAAGAAAACCATCCCTGTTCTCAAGGAGCTTACACTCAAGGAATTCATTGATAACTATTAGGGTCAAAGACAGGACAGAAAGAGGCTGAGGACATAAATAAGGCTAAAAGGAAAGGCTCACTATTTGTAATAGTGAATATGCCAGTGGGTCAGTAGTGAATAAATTCTGAATGAATACCATTGGGTGCATACATTATTTTATTAATTTTTCTCTATCTATATACAAGCAATCATAAATACCTACTTGCTTCTTCACTCTACTGGGTAATGCACGATATTAATTTAACTGGGTCTATCATGGAATTTATAATATAACACAGCTAGGTGGAGCAATAGATAAAGTGCTAGGCTTGGGAGACAAGAAAATTTGAGTTCATATCCTTTCTCAGGCACTTACCTGTTGTGTGATGCTAGGTAAGTCACTTAATTTCTCTCTTCCTGGGGATTAAAAATAATAATAATATGGCCCCTACTGCCAAGGGTTGTTGTAAAGACCAAATAAGATAACACATGTAAAACACTTTGTAAATCATAAAGCACTAAGTAAAAGCTAGCCATTTAGAAGGAGAAACAGGCAACCGAACTATCCCTGAACAGCTACGTGAGCTAAATATATTAATTATAAACACTGGCATAGTCTAGTCTACGCATGTCCGCATAATCATGGATAGAGCCACTCATTGTCTTTTACTTGGAAAGTCTCCATTATTCTTCTTCCTTAACATCAGGATTATAAAAGGGCCCCACAGTAAGAACATAATGCATTCATGTTGTGTGTTAAGCATTAGGGTAAGTGCATACTGAATGATAGTGAGTGGAGAGCTGAACTGTCCCAGAGGGGTCTTTGGGCTTTTGCCCAGTCAGGAGCATGTGGGATTGCCTCTACTTTAATGTCAGAGGAGGAGCAGCTGCTACTTTTGGAATCTATCTGTTGGCCAGGAGTCACAGAAATTTTTCAGGCCTGCATTGCAAAAGTTCTACTAACCTGATGGTGCCAGTATTTTTATTTTATTTTTACTTGTTGGGGGTTGGATGGTTCTTAAGGGCTGAAAGAAGGTACAGTGTGGTGGATGGAATCAAAAGGGCTTCGTAGTTGTGCTGCAGAGGTGATCCCAATTACCAAAGCCCTGGGGAGCATTCAGAGGAGACACTGGGGATCAGTAGTTGCTGGGGGAACCTGAATATCTACCAATTAAAGAAAAGCTCCAAACTTAGAGCCTTTGAAATGCCAATGCCCTGTGAACCTGGCAAAATGCCTTTTTCCTTTATTAACGTGTCAGAAATTACACTTAAGTTTTCATATAGAGGGTAAACTGATTGTCTTAAGACTTTCTACCAAAGTTGCAAGTGAAATCTTACTAATGTTAAGGAAGTCATTTACAAATTGAAGGTCATTTACCAAAAAAAAAACCCTAAACTTAATCATTTTGCACCATCTTACTTCTGACAGAGAAAAATGTTTTAATCACAGATATTCAGTCAAGAGACTTAGAGGTCTGAGGGACAGATTTCTTAATAGTTTCAGACTCTTCTGTAAATTTCCAGCCACATCTCTCTTGCTTTCTCTGTCTTTGTGCACTCGAGGTGCTGGGCAGTGGGTTAGTGTAGTTAGCAATTCAAATTTGAAGATCTTTCCCACCCATTAATAGGCCATGTCACCTGTTTGCATCACAGGATGCCTAAGTTACATGTGGTGGGAGGAGCTTCCTGACAGGAAAAGGAAGTATGGCAGAGGAAATGTTGAGAGAGAGAGAGAGAGAGAGAGAGAGAGAGAGAGAGAGAGAGAGAGAGAGAAAGCAGTAGTTATGGCTGCTAATAGCCTCCCTCATGATCATTAGAACTGAACAGGCTGACTTAGCTGTACTATGAGTTTGTTTTTGGGAAGACCCCAGCAGGGGGTTGGAGAGGTTTTGGGATGGTAAGGCTTCATGTTGTGATATTATGTATGGAATGTTTTACTGCTATGATGGATTGGATAAATGGCTTTTGGGATCTGGTCCTCTGGTGTCTGAATAAATGGTTTACTTTTTCTACCTTCTATGTGGAGAGTCTTGTATACTTTACAGTACAGAACTACATAGGCATTTTGACAATTATCATCTACATTGTTATTATTGTCTTACTGTTACAGTTAGTCAAACATCAGAGAAGACTGGACATTGTAAAAGCACCAGATACAAGAAACTATAACCATGTATACTCTGAAGGGTTTCAGCTACTTCCAATTCCAGCTGCCTACTGGTAATATGATTTCTTCTGCCATGATTCCATAATACAATTATGCCTTAGGAGGATTTTGCTTCAAACATCTGAGCTTACTTTCTTTCCTCAGCTCCTACCCCTGCCTTGAACACTCAAGTGTCCCCAGCCTTTGATTTATTAAACACTTAACAGTCCCAGCATAGGATCACACCATAATGCATGTAATAAGGGGGCATAAGACATTAGAAAGGTAGATATCAATTTCTAGAAGAGAGGATTTTGGTTCCTTTTGATTATCATGGATAGGAACCCAGTCATAGAGATATACTTCCAAATCAGAAGTGGGATAAATGACTAGCACCCCTGCCATCATCTGAGAGTGGCAAAGAGGTCCACTTTGGTTTGATTTAAGGAAACACATTCTAGCCCCTAAAAGGAGTTTCTTAACTTGAGTTTTGTGAATTTGCTTTGAAAAAAAAATACTTTCATAACTATAGGTAGACTATAGATAAACTATAGGTAAGCTATATACATTTTTTGTAATCCTATATATTTTAGTCATTTAAAACATTATTCTCAAAAGGGATCCATAAGCTTTTCTAGACTGCCAAAGGAGTCCATAAAACTGAAAAAATTAAGAACTTCTGCTCTAGGGCAATCCCAAAGTGGAATAGAATTTCTTGGAAATTGGTGGATTCACTTTCCTTGAAGGACTTCAAGCAAAAGTTGAAACACTAATTTTTGTAAATGCTGGAATAAAGAGTCCTATTTGGGTGGGTATTAAACTAGATAGATTCTAAATACTCCCTCATTCCCTGAAATTCTGTGTTTCTATATATATATATATAGGAGGTAGAGAGCAAATGTTAATTGCACTGTGCTACCTGATTCCAGGAGAGGTAGATGAAAGATAGGTGCCACTATCAGCACTTCTCTGTAGCGACAAGGGATGGTGTGTGAGGATGGAGGAGCGGGAACTGTCTATAGTAATGACATTTTGTCTGTTACCTGTTCTATCACTTTGGGAGGTTTTAAGGTAATAGTGGCCATGTATTCAGAGGATGTTGATAGCTGTATATGGCTACATATGTATTCAGAGGATGTTGATAACCACAGCTTACTCATTCCTCCTGAGTAGAGGGAAATGTCTAGAGGAATGAAACTGCCAACCAAAGATAACTTGCCACCTTTTACTTGGAAGTAAACCATCTTGACCATGATCAATGGAACACGAACCTTAATTAATCAAAGACAATGTACAGGGCCTAGAGACTTTTTAGGTAAACCAGTAGCATAGCATGTTTTATTGGGAAGTACCCTGATCTCAGAACCACAAGAAATGAGTTTGAATTGCTAGCTTTGATGTTCATTATGTGACTCCAGACAAGCCACTTAATTTTACTGAGTTTTTCTTTTCTCATTTGTAAAACAGATACAAATACTTATACTGCCTACTTTAAAAGATTGTTGTGAGAAAACATTTTTTAACCTTTGTACTGGGTACTTCGATGAACCTTTTATGTGGATGTTCTCTTCAGTGGTGCAGATTATGCCTATCCATACATTCTCGGCATTTATAGTTCTTATGTGTTTCTTCCTTTAAATATCCCAGGCACTCAGTTTACTGGATGCCTTCCTCTATATCTGTTAACATGGTCTAGATATCAAGTGATCATACAGATTGACCACCTGTTTTCCTTTACTTTTGTTATATTCAAGTCATCTCCATTTGTAGTTGTTCATTTCTTTGATTATATATTTATGCTAATTCTGCCATGCAGTTCATCATTGGTAATATGCTGGAGCCATCTAATTCTCCAACTATAATTTTTTGCTGAAAAAGATGTTGTTGTTAAAAAAATTTGGCCTCTTTCTTGCTGGATATACTTAAGTCTTCCCCTGCCCTCTATTCTTTTGGGTATTTGTTTCAGGGAGAAGTTTGAAATTATGAAAAAGATGAAAATTCCCCCAAGGCAATCCCCATTGCTCTCTTCTTACTATTCGATTCTATGCTAAATCTGTCACCTATTATCTTTTCCAGATTTATGGACTAGTGGAACAGGTCTATGGGTTGCCCATCTAACTGCACATCACAGTTTGGCTCTGGGCAGTAGGAATTCTTCGTCTGCTTGGGTCTCCCTCCTGTGAAACTTTAGGTTAAGCTCTTTTTAGTGACCATGGATATTATTCAAAAAAGTCTATGATGTTCTGGGGCTTAGTGCAATCAGCATAATGTCATCTGTAACATGAAGAATCTGGAGAACTCCCGCATCTATAGGGAATCCCTTTTCCATTTCACCTTTGCACTGGAAACACTCCAGGATGGCGGCAAATTTGTGAGCATGTATTTCATTATTTTTTGCTTGTTGTTAATAACTAGAGAATTAAGATGTCTCTTATATCATGTATTTCAAGAACCTCAAAATGTAAGGTAAATGTGAATCTTAGATGACAGAGGGGAACTTCAGAGGAATTTTAAGGTATTCATCACAGTCTTCCAGAATAGGAGGTAATTAGTCCTTGAAAGGTGGTTGTGGGAAATGAGAACCTAACAAAACATTTTGGTTCACTTCATCCTGTGCTCCAGTCTATTGTGGTTCCTCCCAATATAGAAGCTGCTCCTTGGCAATGGCCCTTCTTCTGCTTCCCTGGCAGAATAGGAGTGATGAGAGCAAGGGACTTAAAACAAGTGAGACATTAGCTTTTCTTGATGTATAGTAAATATTGGCCATTGTGAACCCTAGTGAAATTCTTTCTCAGAGATAAAAAGATGAATTTAAGTTTTAAAATAATTGTTAGGAGCACTGCCTATGAAGGAAAGAAAATGGGCAAATTGTGTTGTCATAGGCAGGGCAATGTTTTAATAACTATAAATAGACAGAGATGGGAAAATTTGTGTTCCATGGCATGTCTGGCAGACCTGGGGCCTGATTTCCTTTTAATGATAGTGGCACATAGTAGGCAGACAATACATATTTGCAGACAGAGTGAATTTAACAGCATATGGAACCATACTGGCATTATGTGCTCTATTATTCAGAAATGAAAATGGGCTACAGAAGAAAAAGTTAAGTCATCTTGATGGAAACAGTGAAAGAAGAGATGTATTAAGAATGCATTGAAGTTTTGCAATTATAGTTTATTTTAAATAGTGTATTTGGCAACTCCCAGGAGGAGATCTCATTTCAGCATAGAGGAAGAAAATGAATTCCCCTGTCTAGATTAAATTTTAATCCTGTAAAACCTTATGATATTCATAATACCAGTACTGCAAAGCATTACATATTTATTTACCTTGGAGAAAATAGCCCATCTGATTTTTAAAATTCTTATTTTGTCCCCCATGCACTAAGTATCAAAGGCACTATATGAAATAGCATTTAGGAAAAGAAATCCTACTTCACTGGCACTGTTTTGGCACTGCCAGAAGCATCACCCTTTAGGAATGAAATGGAAGCATGGTAGATGATATTTTTGCTCTGAATGATTGACAAGAGGAGAGGTTGCTTTAATGACTACATCTTTATTAGTTGTATAAATGCCACTGAAATATTATTCTGGGAGCTTTTTTTTCAGCCAGATGAAAATGAAGTCTGTTGACTCATTTGAAACAACCTGTTACATGTGGAATTACGAACTGCATAAATGCACCATGAATATTTATTTTGTGAACATCTGCTTGAATACAAAATACATGGCTTAAGAAAATCCAATGAGAGAAATATTGTGATTAAAACCAACAACATTTAAGGAGCAGAATATCTTGAAAGCAAGAGATTTCATTTGAAAACAAATGATAAAGTTATTAAACCCCATGAATAATAAATAGTAAAGAAAAACAAAAGTGTACTCCAATTAAAAAGTGCTGATGAAAAACAGCACAAAAAATTCTCTATTTCAGAAGAGTCCTTCAGCCAACATTCTATAATATTTAAAGCTAGGAAGAATTTTAAAGAGTGGAATCTTTCAAAAATATACTGCCACAAAAATTATAGTGATTGAGAAATTGCTTCCCAGAGTGACTCTTTAGTTTGAAAGGATTATTAAATAAGCAAATATTGGGGAGATCCAGGTTTTTTCCCCGACTAGATTCTTATTCTCTAGTAGGCCAAGCCAGCATCTGAAGGACATTGCTGATGCATGATATTGCCAAAATCTGCTGGGTACATACATACCTTTTGATCCTGGGTGAGAGTTCTTACCACACCCAATTGGAGAACCTTCATCTAAATCCATTGAGTTCCACTCAGCAGATCAGAGCCCTTGATTAGAATAAGCTTACTTCCCATTATAATATTCATTCTTCTCATTAATTATTAACCAATCAGAGTTGACTGCCATCCTCAAGAATTCCCACTCTTCCAAGGGCATATGTGTTGAGTTGGTTCCATGAGGAGTCTTTGGCATTCAGGAGTGCCACTGATCTCTTTTATTAATTATTGCTAGCATGATCAATAAAATGATTAATTATCCAGAAACTGTCCCAAACTTTTTATATGTCACAAGTTCAGTTTGAATAATTAACCTGACTTTCAAAATGTCTTTTAAAAGAAGCACAGACTATTAGAGCTGGAAGAAACTTTAGTGAAGCTTTTGAATCACAAATTTCCAGGTTTGGAAATCAAGGACCAGAGAAATAAATTAACTTGCAAAATTTGAACAACTCACTTTTTCTTCCAATCATCTTTCTCCAAATCTTCCCAAACTTTCCAAAAGATTGGAATTGTCTCCTTTTAATGCTTCTTGGTAGAAACTTTTCTGATCGAGACTGAATCTCAACCTCTACTGTAGTTCGCTACACAATTCTAATCTCTTATCTTTTAGGTTGGGCCAGAAGGACACCAGAACAGAGTCCTATTTCAATGGAAACTGTAACACATGAGAAGTTGGACAGAAATGATCTTATTCAATACATTCAATACAATACATTCAATACATTGACATAGTGCACTGATATCAAGCTTTAAGCCAGGATTACGCAATGTAAGGAATTTTATATTACTGTATTTCTGTCTTTTTTTCTTCCTCTGTCTGCCTCTATCTCCACCTCTGACTATTTTTCTGTTTCTTTTTTCTTTCTCCACAAGAGTTATTGCTACAGACCCATAAACACAGACCGATATGAAAGCTTAGCTACAATAACATTCAACCCATTAATATGTTAACTTTGTTCAAGATACATGAAACAAGGACATGCTGTCATGTCACCAAAGGAGTGTTGTCATGGAGGGTGTTTGGTGAAAAGTCCACAAGGAAGGAAGAAACTCTATAGAAGGTGAGAAGACATGAAGGAAGCTTAAATAAAAATAATTCTGGATTCTGAACAAGTGTTGAATTGTACCTAGAAAGCTCCTCTTCAGGCAAAATGTCACCATTTCTCTCACATGACATAGGTTCATGTCCCCTGAATATATTGATTGTTTTCCTCTTGAAATTGTCTTCCACTTTGTAAATTAGGGATCTAGGTGGCTCAGAGCACAAAGAGCTAGGCTTAGACTCTAAAAGACCCAAGTTAAAATCCTGCCTTGTATTTTTCCTAGTTGTGTGACCCTGGGCAAATAACTTTCTCAGCCTCAGATTCTGTGAGAGGTTTGGCCTTGATGCCTTTTAATGTTTCTTCTAGCTTTAAGTCTATGATCCCATGAGCCCTTTTAAAATGTGGGACTAAGAAATGAACACAATGCTACCCAATGCTTCTATGCCAAAGCAGAGGACAGTGCATTTGTTATCCTGCTTGAAGTAGGCATTCCTGTTAACACAGCCTAGGTTAACATAAGATAGAGAACTGGCCTTGGAATCAGGACAGCCTGCATTGTTGTGTAACCTCTGGCAAATATAGGTGACTTTGCTTAGGTCATTTTACTTCTCAGTGCCCTTGGTAACGTGACAAGACTGTAAATTGGATAATGGTTGCAGGTATGCATTGGTAGCAGGATTTTACTCAAAACCACAGGTCCAGATCATAAAACAAGGGAAAAAATTAACAATGTTTCTGGAAGCCACAGCACATTATAAAGCTTGCAGGCAATTAAAACCCCAAGTCTTTTTTTTTCCACACAAACTGTTGTCTAGCATTATCTTCCTCACATCGTACTTGTGTAGTTGATTTTTTTTGAGCCTCAGTACGGAACTTTATGATCAATGTCTACTGAATTTCATCTTATTAAATTTGCTCAGTTCTCTTTTTGGATCCTGTTTTATTATGCAGAGTATTTGCTTTCCTTCCCAGCTTCTGCAATTTTGATTCATATTCTATTTATGTCTTAAGCCCAGTATTGATACTAATGTTGAACAAAACAGGATGGAGGACAGAGAGCTCCCTCCAGGTTGACACTGATCCCACAAACAGCAGTACTTAGGTATTACCACTTAACTAGAAATCCTCCTAACTATATTGTTACACACCCATATTTCTCTACTTCTATTCTCTACAATATTGTGGACTTTGTCAAATGCTTTCCTGGGAGCCCTACTGTGGTCTATTTATTTGTTTCTGATTTCACTGTCCATAAAACCAAGAAAGGAACATTTCATAGTCATGGTGATGCCCACTAGTCAACTTCCCTCTTCCGTAGAGCAGCCCCTTCTTCAATTCCAAGTTGGTTTTCCTACTCATTATTTTGTTTTGTTTTATTTTTCACTATTGACTTAATTCATAGTTTTTTTCCCTCTTGAGTTTTTAAAGGCTGAATTTCCTTTACCTGATCCTAAAAAGCACCAAACCAGGTGACATCTGACGTACTGGGTATGTCCTAAAACATCCCATTCCACTTTGAGGAAGCTCTAACCATTAGGAAATTGTTTCTCATATTGAAACAAAATCTGCCTCTCCATCCCTTTGCCTTTGATGTCCCTTCAAATACTGAAATAATAGTAATAATAATAACCTCCCTTTATATAGCACTTTAAGGTTTTCAATGTGTTTTATGCATATTATCTCACATGACCATGTTTCTTCTTTATATTCATCTAAAGTACCAGATAACAAGACATCTCTCCTGGAGTTTATTTTCCAGGAATAGTTTTAACACTTGATGACTTATGAACATTTGTCACTTAGTTTTTTTTCTCTTTCTTTTCCCCTGGATCTCAAAAATTATCTGCTCTGGCACATACTACCTACAACGTTCCTCTAAAGCTTCTCTGCTTGAGTTGCTCTCAATTTCACTGACATACATGTTGCCTGTGAGGGTCAATTCACTGTCTGTCCCTTGATTAGATTTCTCTGTATTTATATATTCTCATAGGCCAGAAGAATTTTGACTCCTTCAAGGCTGTATGGGAGAACTGGGCCAATTAGAGTCTGGCTGCCCCATTCATTTTAGCCTTTTCTATGATCAGTAAGAGTGGCTTCAGCCATTTCCATTTTATAGAGTCTCCCAGTGGTGGTTAAGAGAGCACAAACAAACAGATTGGCAACACCACAGGACATTAGTTTTGCATGAGCAGGCAGTTACTGGGTTCACAGGGGTCTTAGCTTACCCTTCTCTTCTTCCTTCCCCAAATTTTCTGTCCAATTGACCTGAATGAGTCACTTCCCAGGTCACTGCCATAATTCATTCTACCTAGACCCTGATGGAAGAGGCACGCTGGGTCACCCAGCTTATTCCTCTGCCTTTAACATTTATAAACAGTGCATTACAGATGTATTTGATTGCCCTTATATTGCTCCTTTCTTTTTATCTACCCTGACAATATTCCTATTTTATGATTCTCTTGCTTTTTTGAAGGAAGAACATTTTACCTAAAAGATAAATATTTGTTCAGAGAAAATAGAACACTACATTGATTGGAGTGAAATATCACATTTGTCCCCCAAGAAATAGGAACCTGACAATCAAACATGACTATAAACTTCAAGCCCAGCAGGCTGTAAATCCTTTCCCTTAGTCTTCTCTCCTTGACATTTTTAGAGAAAGCTATGATTGGAGTAAGAATGGGAAGATTAGTTGGAGGAAGATAACGTTTTTGACATTTGAATCCTGGGTCCATTTTTGGATAAAATTATGAGCTCTGGATTCTGGAAGCCAAAGCAGGACAGGGATCTTGCACTGTTGTATCTGCCTCAGTGCAATTATATTATGGCCCAGCTTTCAATGGTTTGGTCCCTTTGGCTGTAAACAAAAAGAGGGCAAGTGCCCAGCATCTGACTATGTTTGGTAATTGCTCTTCCCAGAAAATGGCAAAGACCAAGCATGGTCTTTCAACCATTCAGTAGGGATTTAAGAACACAAGCTAAGTGGTAAAAGCAAGGGGCTTGGGTTCCCCTTTGAATCCCTGCCCCCTTGACAAGACATTTATTAATTTTTTGATATGATCAAGTTAAGTCATGCCAAGTCAAAAAGCACCTGCTATGTGCCAGTTATTGTGTTAAGAAAGACAAAAGACAGTCCCTGCACTCAAGTGGCTCACAGGTATAATGGGAGAGACAGCTTGAGCATACCTATGTACAAACAAGATATACGCAGAAAAAGGGAGAAAATCCACATGGAGACACTACTAATATTGAGAAAACTGGTATAGGCTTCTTACAGAAGGTGGAATTTTAGCTAGGACTTGAAGGAAGTCAGGGAAGCCAAGTGACAGAGGTGAAGAGGGAGAGATTTTCAGGCATGGGGTCAGCCAGTGAAAATGCATTGCTTTGGGAGATGGAGACTTTTGTTTCTGTTGACTATAAGAGGTAAAGATATTGCATGATTGCTATCAGTAGGGTCAGGAGGAAATAGGTCATGATAGATTTTGTTTTTAGGTAAATGGTCAGTCAATAAGCATTTATTAAGCACCTACTATGTGCCAGGCACTGTGCTAAGTGCTGGAGATACAAAGAAAGACAAAAGAAGGTGGTCCTTGCTCTCATGAAGCTCACAGGATAATGGAAAAGACAGCATGCAAATAACTGCATACAAACAAGCTATATACAACATAGACTGGAAATAATCATCACAAGGGAAGGCACCACTAGCATTAAGGGAGACTGGGAAAGGTTTACTGTAAAAAGTGGGATTTTGCCTGGGACTTGTAAATACAATTGAATTCATCTATCTTTGGGTAAGGTTGTCTCATCCCAAGGCCAAGTGGGTCACTGAGACAAATTTTTCCATGCCCGGGGTGGCGTTGTTGTCAGGCTTAGTGGAAATGTGTGTAGATTCACTGAAGCAACATGGAACAAATTGAAAGGCCATTGAATTAGGAGTAAGGAGACCCTGTTTTTAGCCCCAAGTTATCAACTCTGTGTTACCTTGGATAATGGTTTTCATCTCTCGGGGCATGCATCTCTTACCTTATTTGTAAAGTGAGAAAATGAGACTAGAAGTTACTGTGATATGAGAACAACAGACATAAAGAAGACTGATTTTTTTAAAATGGTGCCCTGGGGAAAAGTCCTAGTTGTTTCAACCTACTTACTGCTGTGACATCTGCAAGCTCATTCGGATTGCTCTTATAATGTTCTTTAGGCTTAACTCATGAAGGTCATGGATTTCTTCAGAGGTGAAGGTGGCACAACCATTGAACCTTGAATTTAGATTCAGGAAGATCTGGGTTCAAATCTTGCCTCAGATGTTTACTAGCTATATGATCTTGGGCAAATCCCTTATCATCTCTTTCAGCCTCAGTTTTCCAATCTGTAAAATGGGGATAATAATAGTACCTTCCTCATATAGTTGTGAGGATCAGCTGAGATTTTATATTTATATATATACATATATATGCATATATATATATTAAAGTGCTTTGCAAGACTGTAAGTGCTATCTAAATGTTAGCTACTATTATTATTGAGTGACAATTCCTGAAGTCAAAGCCCTGTCTAGATCCCTCTCTGTACTTACTAATATTTCCAAGTGTGCTCTAACAGACATTCACAGCATTAATTATTCCAGGGCATTCTAATGAAAGAACAAAGCCTTTTAATCAGTTTGTCACTAGAGACTTATCTATGCTCCCCTGGAGTTTCCAGTAGATGCAGTGTTTTCCTATACTGGTTTAGGCTTCTGAAAAGTCTTACTGTGAGTTGGAAGGCTGCACCTGATACCCTTAAGGTATTTGGAATTAAGTGATCAAGCGATTCCTTCAGAACAAAGTGGGTACAGGTGAAACAAAATTAAATGTGTAGCTCTTCCTAGGGAGATTTTTATGTGGCACATGAGAAAAATGACGTAGGTCCTTTCAAAAGGAGCTGCAAAGGTTTGTAAGATGCATACAGATGCACAGCCCTGACCTTTCTTTGCTCAACTACAAAGGAAGAGAGGAAGGATAGGATGCTGAGAAGAGTCACAGTTGGGCTACAAGTCTGCCAGGCTCAAGCAGCTGTTTATCACCATTTTCATTTAGAGTAAAAAGGAACATCTGTATGTGCCATGCTGATTTTTATTTATCCTGCTGAAGCTGCATACATTTTGGGGAGGAAGTGTGAAGAGGTTTATCTGATGGCTGACTGACTTAGCTAAAAATATACATCTGCCTTGTTTTCCTGGACAAAAAACAACCCAAAATGAAACCAAAGAAACAGATATGAGAGTAGTGGACATATGGGTATGTTGATGAAAGGGGATGATGGTAGAGAAGGGAACATGTAATCTTTTTACAAATGGATTTGGGATAGCTGGAAAGAGTTTCTTTCTTTCTTTGACAGAATATGAAAGCTGGAACCCTGGAGATCATTTAACCCAACTCTCCCACTTTAAAGCTGATGAAACAGACTTCCATGAGGCAAAGTGACTTGCATTTCATGGGGAGTTAAATCACACAACCGATACTAGGCCCCAGGTCTCCTCACCGCCCCCTGCCCCAGTTCTATGAGCTTTTCACCATAACAAGCTGCCTCTCTACCCTAGAAGAAGACATTAAAGTTCCAAAGGGTCTTCTAAGTCAAACAGTGTGTGAGAAAGCTAGAGAGGAATAGGATTGTGTTTGCCTCCATCAAGTGCTCCGTGTGAAGTCCCCTGGTATAAACAATTTCTTTTGTAATTCCTGGAACAGTTTGGAAGACTGAACCCTTCAAAGTGGTAAGAGTTTAAAGTCCTTGGAAGTAACATTTCTCTTATAATCCCCTAGAGGAAATTACCCCGTCTTGAGCGTGAGTGTTTCAGCGTCAATCAGTCACTCAACTAGCATTTATTAAGTGCTTACTCTGTGTGCCAGGCATCTGCTAAGCCTTAGAGGCAGAAATATAAGGAAAAAGAAATGGTCAAGTGTCCCACTTGCATGTCTCTTCCTAACTCACTTTCCCTCCTCCCCTTCCCCAAGGGGACCATTCTTATAAATATAGGCAGTCCACCACTGGTATGATGATAAAGAGGTTGAAGAAGGCTCTTTGCCATAGTGGCTGGCACATAGCAGGCCCTTAATAAATGCTTGACTGACTGGCAAAATTCACTCACTGCCATATGAAATTCCCTATCACAGAATCATTCCTTTGGGTCTTGAGACATTCCCTGTAATAGACAAAAACTCCACAGAGATATTTTTCAGTTACAAAAGATCAAGAATGGTCTTTTAACATGATAGCTGGCAGAACAAAGAATTAGAGAAATGAGATATAGGAAAGATCCTTAGGATGGAAAGGGGCATACCATGAAGGAGAAAGGGAGTATTGGAGGGACTTAAAACAAATAGAAAACCTCTACTCTCTCAAACCGTATCTGGTGGAGAAACCTTATTGGTAGAAAACAGAGTCCCTGGGCCCTATAGGCTTTCCCTCTAATGCTTTGTTTTCCTTCCTGCCCCAAATCCTGTAGCAGGCTTTGTAGCTATTCTTTGAAACTTCTGACATCTTTGTATTATTCCAGAACTGCTTTAAACTCTCATACCCTGCTGCTCTATCTTAGCACTGGTGATACAGCAAAACACAAAGAGGTCCCAGGAAGAGGATTAGTGAGGTCTTTTCACAGAGCCAAAGAATCACAGAATCTCAGAGTGGGGGAAGGGCGGTGGTCTTTAGAGGCCATTTGGTCCAACCTGTGCCTGGATAAGAGATACAGTAATCCTGGCAAGTAGACAACTAGACTTCATTTGAAAGCTTCTAGTGAGGGGAGGCAACTCATTACCTTCCAAAGTAATTTATTCAATTGTCTTACAGAGTAATCACCTTCTATGGATATGTTAAAAACAAAAGCAAAAAACTAGTAACTAAACAATATACATATATTTCCCCCCTAAAAATTCCTATAACCTTCCAAACCCTATTTGTTCAAACTTCTGATTTGTGTGTTGATTATTGTGCTTTCTAAGTCTCATGGTACCAACGCATTCCAGTGGCTTATTTCAGTACCAACTGGAGAACAGCTCATACTTTTTCTAGTTGACTTGCACCTCTAGAAAGACTTTCACTCCCTGTGGGCTTCTGGCACTTGGTGTTTTAACCTCACCAGGATGATGTATGCCCAAGTAAGGATTCTAGACACGATAAATTATAGATCCTTAGGAGAGGTGATTGTAGAATTTTTTTTGTTGTTGTTCAGTTGTTTCAATCATGTCTGACTTTATGATCCCACTTGGGGTTTTCTTGGCAAGGATGCTGGTGTGGTTTGCCATTTTCTTCTCCAGCTCATTTTACAAATGAGGAAACTGAACCAAAAAGGATTAAGTGACTTGCCCAGGGCCATAAAGCTAGTAAGTCTTTGAGTCCAGATTTGAACTCAGGAAGATGAATCTTACTGGCTCCAGGCCTGCTGCTCTATCCACTGTGCCACCTAGGTGCCCTCTGATTGTAGAACCTATAAGGTCACAAATGAAATGGCTCAGACAGTTGTGGACTGATTAATCTTTGTGTGATAATGAGCATGACAAAACTAAATATTCTAGAAAAAGAGATGGTGGGCAGCGATTTCTGCAAGAGCCTTGGGAGTGGCAGCACCCTGTATACCACTAGTTTTGCTTCCAGCTCAGTCCAGCCCTTATAGGTATCATCTAGGTAGAAGGCTCCGGTAGAAAAGAAGCCAGGTACCTCAATCTGCTGCCAACAAACTACCACTCACAGGGGAGGAAAACCAGACTTGCTGAAGCTACTGGGCACCCTTAGGGAAGAAATAGGAGACAATGTGTCCTGGGAGATTCAAATCACCACAACAATCTTGGCTACTATCTCCTGAGACCCTGATGAAGATAGGGGCAGAACTCTTTTTTTTTTTAGGTAGAATTGTCATTTTATTTTATTGGCTCAACCTACCCATGAGCAATGAATATTTTTCGAATTGCTTAGCTCCATCTTTTTTTTGTGATGGAACTTTTTTTTCTTTTCTTTTTTTTTCTTTTTAGTTTTAGTTTGCAACACATGGTTATACATAATTTTGAGTTCCAGATTTTCTTCCCTCCTTCTCCTCCTCCCTCCCTGATATGGCATGGAATCCCATATAACTTCCATGTATAACTTGGCATTGAATTAATTTACACACTCAAGTCAAGTCAAGTTGTGGAGAAGAATTATGACCAATGGAATGAATCATGAGAAAGAAGAAACAAGTCTAAAAAAAAAAACACCCACAACCCAACAACAAATACAAAAGAAAGAAAAAAAAGTGGGGGGGGGGGAGAAAAAGGCGAGCATGAAGTGTGCCTCGATCTGCATTCATACTTCATAGTTCTTTCTCTGGATATAGATAGCATTCTCCATCATGAGTCCTTTGGAGCTGTCTCTGCATATTGTGTTGCTGAGAATAGCAAAGTCTGTTAGAGTTAGTCCTCAC
>CM053622.1:732725428-732752334 GCA_028646595.1 Phalanger gymnotis | reverse complement strand
ATCCCTGTAGCCATTTTGCCAATCTTATTCTTTAGGGACTTGATTTCGTCAGTGGATTTTTTTCCAT
This sequence comes from Phalanger gymnotis, assembly GCA_028646595.1. Taxonomy (NCBI): domain Eukaryota; kingdom Metazoa; phylum Chordata; class Mammalia; order Diprotodontia; family Phalangeridae; genus Phalanger; species Phalanger gymnotis. Next base: position 732,752,267 of record CM053622.1, on the reverse strand, counting down.
TTTTTTCCCATTTTTTCTTTTACCTCCCTAATTTGGTTTTTAAAATCCTCCTTTAGCTCTTCCAGTAATGCTTTTTGGGCTGGAGGCCAATTCGCATTACCTTTTGAGGTATCAGATGTGGATATAGTGTCATTGTTATCCTCTTCCAAATTGGTATTTTGATCCTGCCTGTCTCCATAAAAAGAATCAATGCTCCTTGGTTTTTTTGTGTTCTTCATGTTGGTTAGCCTTTTCCTGGCTTTACAATAAATTTCTGCTTTTGGGGCTCAGTGCTCACTGTCTCAGCTTTCTTATTCTCCTGAGGTGTGGGGGAGGGGGTCTGGCAGCCCGAAATCTCTTCTTCTCCTGGGGTTATTCTCCAGTACTGTTGTTATTCAGCAGTGGTCTCAGCTCTTTGTTGTTTGAGCTGGGTGTCTGGCACTTCCCCTGGGGGAGCAAGAGTACATCTGGGCTGTTGGTGTTGACCCCTGCTGGCTCTGCCCCTCTGGGACTCAGGTACTCCCACTACTTGGCCACTGAAACCCCACTTCTGTCTCCTCTATTCCAGTGGTTTGTTTTTCTTCTTTCCCCTGGAGAATTCTCTGGGTGGGGAGGGGAGGGATTAGAGCCATTTACCTGGCCATTTTGTCTCCCGGAAGTTCAAGAAGCATCCTTTGGGCAGCAAGCCTCAGGAGTTGGTGTCTCACGGACCGGTGGCATTGCGCTGCCTCTCATCGCTTCCACAGAGTACCGTCCTGTGTTGGGAGGCCTGGGGATCTCCACTGGTTTCTGGCGCCCGGCTTTCTCCCAGCCTGTCTCCCACGTGTGTTTCCCGGCCAGCCGCTTCTGCTTTGGTCCCATCTGGAGCAGCTCTGCACGCACCAAGTGCTCTCCTAGCCTACAGATTCTTTCTTACAGCCTTTCAGACTCTGCTGGCTGGGAAACTCAGACTTCTCAAGGTTTCTAACTCTCTCAAATCTGCTCAAATTCACTTTTTTATAGGAATCTGACAGAACTTGTGAGAGAGCTCCAGAAAGAAGCTGTTTTCATGTGGCCATCTTGGCTCTGCCCCCCCCCCCCCGTGAGGGATCAGGGGCAGAACTCTTAACCCAAGAGCCTTGGAAATAGTATTGCCTCCTAGGCTTCCTGACTTGCTTTTAGTCTAGTCTTCAGAGACATCATTGAATGGATAAATCATTGTAGAAAAATGATATATCTTCCTCATTACTGCCAGCAACAGCTGCTGGCCAGCTGCTAACAATGGGCTGATAAGCACAGGAGCCCTGTGTAATTAGTGTGGAGGAGGGAGGTTAGGTTAAGCCTTAGCTGCTAAGGAGTGGTTGTGGTGTTGGAGGCAGCATCTCCAGACTACTGGTCCTGATTCTGGTCTGACCTTTATAGTCATCATTCAAGGACACAACTCTTATGGAGAAGGGGCTAGTTTTTTTCTAAGAACTGCCACTCACAAGGCAGGCAAGCCAGCCTAGATGAAACTGAAATCCCTGAGAAGGAGATGGGAGGCAACATGTGCCAGGCAAGTTGAACCACCTCCACCAACACTTTGACCACTATATCTCCTGGCTCATGGAATTAGCTCAGGATCCTGGCCACAGAAGCCCCAGCAACAGCAATATTTCCAGCCCCATGCTCTCATTCATTGTCCTCATTCAGGGAAACAACCCCTGTGGAGCTGCAGCCTGGTAAATGCCCCTACAGGTCCTATAGCCACATCTATTGAAGACACAGAATATTCTTGTCCACACATTCCTTAGCATTGTCAAATGCTTTGCATCAGAAACTGATATAATTTTATTTGTGGAAATGTAATTGAAGAAGGCATTACTATCTACTTTGCTGCTGGACCATAAGGTTCCAGCTTATAGCTGAAATTAACTTATAGCTGAAACCTTCCATGTGTGCTGTCTCCCCATTGGAGTGTGAGCTCCATGAGAATAGGGACTAATTTTTATATTTGCTTAATACAGTGCTTTATACATACTAGGTGCATAATAAATGTTTTTATTCATCCTTTGGGACAAGTTGGGCTAGCCTACTTGGTGTTATGCAGGATCTAGAGTCAGGAAGACCTGAATTCAAATTCTTCCTCAGATGCTTATTAGGTGTATGAGTGAGGATGTCACTTAACATCTAAACCTCAGTTTCTCCATGTATAAAATAATAATGATAATAATAGCTCTTACCTTGTACAATAATTTGTACAAGTGGAAGCCCACTAGTGGGGCCTAACATTTATATTTCACATAAAGGTTTGTAAAGCATTATACATGTACTAGTTCAATGATACTTAAAACCAATCCCTTTCAAAAACCCCTCAATGTTATTTCCTTCTTTTGGATGACTCTCTTCAACTTATCCAGGATATATTTTGTTTTACATGTTTACTCTTCCATTAGATGGTGAGCTCCTTGAGAGCAGGGACTGTCTTTTCCCCTCCTTTTATCCTTACTCTTAGTACAATGCCTGGTATACAGTAAGTGTATAACAAATGCTCTTATTACTGATTGGTGATGATGATAAAGAAGATGACTTCCATATTAATCAATTTCAGAAAAGAAAGAGGCACTGCATTTCAAGGGAAAGAGTACAGGATTTAATGTTACAGATACCTAGGTTCAGATCCTGGCTCTGCTACCTATAACCTATATGATCTTGGGAACAGACTGTCTCGTTTTCTTAGCACCATTTACAGCCCGAGAGAGAGGAAACCCTCAGAGGTTTATCTACATTGCCTTTTACTACCCTCTCTGTCTCAAGAGGAAGAAACACTTAGAAACCCAGATAGCAGACTTTAACAACTTTGCAGATCCTAGGTTTAAGGAAACTGTTATTCTCCGAAAGGATGTAATGCTGTCTTAGTGCCTAGTCAAGGGAGCAGACTTGGGAAGCTCTGAAGATTGTAGGCTTGAGATTTCTCAACATCTAAAGATAGCTGAGTAGTAGCTCTCTTCTGCTATGACAAGCAGATTAAGGGAGAGGCACAGAAGAGGAGCAGTTCTGCCTAGCACGTGACTTGCATTACAGACCATTCCCTATAGACATCAAGGATAAAAAGGCCTGGAGCCCAGATTTATGAGCTACCTCAACCATATGGATTTTCCTTACTTTGCTAAATTTTTTGTAAGTTTCAACCCACTTTCCTTTACCTTGTACATTGATGGGAGAGTATGATCCAAGTTTATGGGTGTATTGTAATGTTTTAACTATTATTGTTTTATCTTCTGTTATTAAATGTTTCAAAAAGGAGAGCTAATGTTATTATCTTGGCTGATTTATTTAAGAGAAGCATACTGGTGGGATTTCACGACTTATAGCTGTGAGTAGTAAAGACAAGCGTGTGCTGGAGAGAGTTGATACAAGCTCTAGAGAGTTGATTGTTAAGTTTTTAATATGAGCATTTATCTCTCAGAAATTGCCAAATGTTACAAACCAGGGCTAGATTTTTTTGTTTTGCTGATTGTCTAGAGACTCAGTCTAGACCCAAGAATGTGATGGAGAAAATGTTAATAATAAAGATTCAAATTTTTAAAAAAATGTGCTATGTGTACATTTTTTGGTAAAGCCAGTTGTTAAACATTTACCAGCACACTTCTAACTAATGATATGCCTCTCCCCACTTGAGGGTTACTCCTCTGAGATTGCATGGTAGCAGAAAGGTTACTCCTTTGGGGAATCACCTCAATCTGTCATAGTGAGTACAGGTGAGAGTGAACAAGCCAAACTCCATGCAGAAAGAAGGAATAGGGAGTGGTGGTAGTCAATGCTGGACCTCGAACTATAGAGGGAAAAACTTCATAACAATTGGAACTATCCTAAGCAGAATGGGCTCCATCAGGAAATAATGAACTCATTACTGGGCATCTTCATGGGAATGTTGGGCAGCCACTTTTGGGGAATGCTTTATTGGGGGTTGTTCAAGGATGGATTAAAATAAGAGACAGCATGGTATAGTGAATAGAGAGCTGATTTCAATCATGAAGACCTGACTTCAAGACCCACGTCTTACAAATATTTGTAGCGTGATCTTGGGTAAGCCATGTAGCCTCTTAGTAACCCAGGAAACTCTCTGTAAAACTGGGAGTTATAAAGTAGTTTCTGGTCAGGATTGGTAAACAGAGTTTTCCCCATGGAAGTTCCCTATGCCAATGAAATCATAGAGGTAGTGTGTATAGTGAATAGAATACTGCACATGGAGTCTGGAAGACCTAGATTCAAACCCCTGCTCAGACTCCAACTAGCTGTGTGACCTTGGTTAAATCATCTTAACCTCTCTTGATCTCAGCTCTTCAATGGCAAAATGGGAGAATGATGAGTCAATGACTTCTAAGTTCCCTTCCAGATCTAAGTCCATGAATCTATGAAATCCCACATCTAGTCCTGCCCAATCCAAACAATTAGAATAGATGACTTCTGAGGATTGTTCTTAGATTCTTTAGTTCTTTGAAGTTAATAGCAATATTCTACAACATGACAAAGTGGGACTATGACTTCCTGAAAATATACTCTTTTCAGATTTCTTTTTCTTCCTCTCCCACCACTCCAGTGGATAGTAGGTGGGAGGGAGAGAAAAGTAAATGCTTATTGATTTAAAAAAATTAATAAAAATAAAACAAACGCATGAGACACTCCATTTGCCAGAGTCGAAAATCTCTTCAAAATTAAAAATTGAGGAAGAGTGAAAATTTCAAGATTGCTTGTACTTCTGAACTTTGCTAAAAATTAAATACACATATATACAAGCATACATTATTCTATCAGTTATTATCTCTTAAAACAAAACTAAAACTAAACAACCAACCTACAATCTATGTTTTGTTTTAAGAAAAGGAATCTCAGTAATTAGTTCTTTGGCTTTCTAAGCTTTAACAAACAATATTGTCTTTCACTTTTGCAAGTATATGAAGAAAAGATTCAACAACTGGGGCAGGTTTTCTTGGAGTAAATTTCATCATGGGATATAGAAAGAATACATTTTCTCTAATTTTCCTTCAGAGGTGTGTGGTAAGAGAAATCTATGGTTAAAAATTCTCTATTATACAAGCATGTTTGTTTACATGTACACATATTTTAGAAGAAGGAGGGGTATTATAGAAGTTCCCTTTAGTATTTATGAATAAAATATACATTATATCTACATACCTATGTGTGTGAGTTTATTATAAACTTTTAAAAACATGGTAACCACAACAAAAATATAAAACAGCAAGTGAAATAAACTGTGTCACACTTAACAAGGCTCAAATCAGGGATATCTTGCCCTTTTTTTTTAGTGTCATAGATTCATCTGGCAACCTGGTAAAATCTATGAACCCTGCTTAGAATAATGTTTTTAAAGCTATAAAATAAAACAGGATCATAAGAAATCAATCATATCCAATTATTAAAATGTTTTTAAACAAGTTCGCAGATACCTGGTATGAGCAAATGGATTACTGAACAACAAACAAGGAAGAAAATTCATATTTATCACTTTTGTGACACCATAACATTCCATTCTTTTAATATGCAATAATTTGTCCCTGCCCTTAAGGAACTTACAATCTAACTGAAGAGACAACAAGCAAACAACTATATACAAATCAAGGTATATATAGAATAAGTAGGAAATAATTAACAGAGGAGAGGCACTAGAATTAAGAGGGGTTGAGAAAGGCTTCCTGTAAAATAAGAGATTATAAAGGGACATCAAGGAAATCAGGGAATTCAGTAGGTAAGTTGAAGAGAGAAAGCTTTCCAGGCTTGGGGGAAAGCCAGAGAAAATGCCCAGAGCCTAGAGATGGAGTGAATCACTGGCAAAGTAGTTCCTCTTTCCCTTGGGAGGGTCAGAATTCTTCAGATAACATTCCTCAACTTTCTAAATCAGAACAAAGGTTGTTAATTTTTATTTTTTTTCTTGTGTCTGCTGGCTTCATGGGATGCAGAGAACTGACTCTTGGTTGGTGGACATGGAGCAGGCAGGAGATATGGTAGAATAGGGAGGCATTAAAGTCCAAGCTACTACACTAAATTTATATATACTGCAAGTTTGGTTATATCAGCATTATATCTGCCAGGTGGTTATGTGAACAGCTATTCATGAAGGCCAGAAGAGAAAACAATGAAAGAAAAGCAGAGTAATTTAACATGACAGAGCAAAAATAACAAATGTGCTTTGAACATTGGGAATTGGTACCCAGGGGGAGCTGTCAAATAGTTTGAGGATGACACTAACGCAATAAGGCCACTATTTAGTATATGCAGCATTAAGAATTATATTTTAAAAAGTTTTTAAGTCTAATTGGTTAGTTCTTGGGTACAATATGCACATATATACATACACACATGTGCATACTCATATGTACATGAACACATACATATTACATATACATGCAAATATACATGGTAGCCAGGTGATGCAGTAGATAGAGTGCTGGACCTGAAATCAGGAAGACCTGAGTTCAGATCCAGCCTCAGACACTTACTATCTGTGTGACCCTAAGCAAATCAATTGACATTTGTTTGCCTCAGTTTCTTCATCTGTAAAATGGAGATAGTAGTCACACCTATGTCCCAGGGTTGTTATGAAGATCAAATGAGCTAATAATTGTAAAATGTTTAGCACAGTGTCTAGCACATAGTAAGTGCAATACAAGTGATATCTATTTTTAGTATTATATCATGATGGTAATCAAGGCAGAACTTTTTTGTTTTCTCTTTTAGAATGCTAAGGTAATCAAGTACCTTTGATGAGCCTTGCCTTTCAAATGTAATGGAAAGCAAAGTGGGCTTTTTGTTGTCTTTTGTTTCCTTGATTGAATCAAGAGTCTTTGATCTGCTTAAAAAAGAAGAAGAGTCACATGGTTCTGAGTTGCATGATTGTGATGCCCTTTGACCCTGAAGAAGTGACTTTGAGTTGCTTAAAAAAGAAGAGTCACATGGTTTTGAGTTGCATGATTGTGATGCCCTTTGACCCTGAAGAAGTGACTTTAGTCAGAGGTTAGTGTTTTGCCTTTGGGGGCGCACTCATTGAAAGAGTGTTGGTGATGAGACGCTGGGTAAGCTTTTGAAGCAGCCCCCATGGCTTTGAAAACCCAGATGTTGTTGCTTCTCTCTCTGGTAACTGTTGGTGTATTGCTTGAACAGACAGCTAGAAGCCCGTCTGCTGATTTGTGTTTATTTGCTCTGTTTATATAATGTAAGCTTATAATTTCTGTTTGTATCCTCTCTGAAGTTCAGAGTGCTGGCTTTCCCCACTGAACTAAGTGAATGGTATATGTATGTTTAATTAAAGTAAGATTATTAACCCCTTAATGTTGCTTTCCTTAGAAAAGCAGATCAAAGAACCTCTGCTGGCAGATATTCTGTGTGCTGTTGTTGGTCTTTCACCCCCACAACAACTGCTAGCAACACTGTTGTTACATATACATACATACAAACAAAATATACCCCCGAAATAAAACCTTATATTCAAATATTTAGAATCCAGAAACATAAAGAAGAGATAAATGGATACTTCTCTAAATGAAGAAGTATAAATATTAACATCATTAGGGATTTTAATTAGCAGCTTTATTACTGAAATTGACATGTTGGAACAAATACAGAAGTATGTATCAGGAATTTGGGAGCAACGGGGACATGCCAGAATAGGATCATTTGAAGAAAATGAGACAGTTAAATCAGAAAAGAGAATATATTATATGAGAGCTATCTTCAAATGTCTGAAGGGCTGTCACAAAGAAGAGGGATTCAATTTATGTCTCGACTCCGGAGGACCAAATTAGGAGTCATGGACTGTGGTGGAGCCTATGCAGAGAGAGAGTGATGCAGAGAGGCAGCCTAGGAGAGTATAAGGAAAAACTCCCAATACAGAAGAACTCTCCAAGGATAAAATGAGCTGCCACAATAGTTAGAAGGAATTCAAGAAAGACTTGCATTACTACTTGTTGATGATGTTATAAGGGGGATTTTTGGCTAGGTACAGGTTGATCTCTTAGAGTCTATGATTCTGGAATTAAAAAAAATGACCTGGAGCTAGCTCCACATGAATCTTCCAGATTTTCAAATGACATTAAGCTCTTCCAAGTATGCTAATGCAAATCGAATGGGTATAATCTTCTGGAAGATCTTTTAAGTCTGAGTGAGTTAACCACAATAACAACAACAAAACTTCTAATGAATTTCAGCATAGGCAAGCATAAGAGTATGTATTTATGGGAAAACAATAAAAATTCTGGTTATGGAATGATAGACTCCAAGTGGTCATGAAGGACACAGGAAGAGACTTAAGAGTTACTTAGGAGTGACTGCTCCCTGAAGTACTCTATGTGCTATGAAACAGCAAGCTGAGAGACTGGCAAAATTCTTGGAATGATCTGGAATGGTCTTGGAAATAAAACGGAACACTCATTTAGCCTTGGGCAGACTCATCACTTGTTTGACGTAAAATAGAACACTGTGTTTGCATTTACAGAGGTCAATAGTCAAAGTTAAAATCTTTATTTAAATGAATTAGCTTTGCGCATAAAAGGTAAGCAAAAATGTTTTTTTTTAAATTTTCTGGTTATTTTTTTCCTAGTGTGGATATTGCACAGCATTTAGAATAGTGATGCCACATATATTTTTCCTCTAAATATGGATCTCACACACATACCTTAGTATCCATCTGGGTCGTAATCTGACTAGCTATACTCAATTCACCTACAGTATAAAGGTATTGCATTAGCATTATAGTTGCCAGCTGGTCATGAAATGTAAGTGTTCCCAGAGGCAGTAGGAAAGAAAACAGAAAGAAAAGCAGAATAATTTAAGATGACACAGTAAAACTAACAAGTGCAGAAATATAGACCATCAGTTCTCTCTGTCTCATAAAAACATATATGCAGGAGAAAATAATGAAACACCAACAAGGCCTACCACACCTGGAGGTGCTATTTCTGGCTTCAAAACTAGGATCTTGGGCAAATTATTTAATCTTCTTCATTAGTTCAAAGAGTAATGTAATAACTTTTCTGTTTTTCTTCTGGTGTGAGAAGTGTGGAAAATTGTTGATAGAGGGTTAGGAAGTTCTAGAATTGAATCTATACTCCTATGCTTGATAGCTAAGTGACCATAGGCAAACTGTTTAAGCTCACTAAGTCTCAGCTTCCTCATCTATAAAATGGGGATAGCACCTATCTATCAAGGTTGTTTTGGGGTCAAATGAGATATATCTATGTCTATATCCATATCTATCTCTATCTAAATAAAGTATTTTCCAAACCTTAAAATGCTATAATAAAGTTAATTAATAAAATTCCAACACCAGAACATTAAAACAAAATAATCATAAGAAGGAAAATAGAGGTCCTTACTACATAAAAATATTAATTGCTGCTCTGTTTGTAATAGCCCCGAAAAGGGAAATAATGTGTGTCCAACAATTGGAGAATGGCTGAATAAATTATGACATTTTCTTTTTTTGCTTTTTGACAGGGCAATTGGGGTCAAGTAACTTGCCCAAGGTCATATAGCTAGTACATGTGTCAAGTGTCTGAGGCCACATTTGAACTCTGGTCCTCCTGACTCCAGGGCCGGTGCTCTACTCACTGTGCCACCTAGCTGCCCCTAAGTTATGACATATTAAAAGAATACAATGTAATGGTATCATAAAAGTGATAAATATGAATCAAAGAAATATGGAAATACCTATGTGAAGTAAAAAAAATGAGATCAGCAGAACCATAACTCATAAATGCATACAAGAGGCAAAAAAATAAAGCCAGAGGGAGTGATCATCAGATATACCTATAAGGGGCACAGAAGAAAATAATGTTCTTCCTTGCTAGTTGTTCAGTAATTTGTTTACTCATACCAAATGTGAACTTGTTTGAAAAAATATTTTAATAACTATTTCAATCTAATTGATATTTTTGGTAATCATATGTGTTTTAGTTTATAGACTTAAAAACCTTATTCTGAGAAAGGGTCTGAGAAAGATTTTATCAGACTTCCAAAGGAGTCTGTGATACCAAAAAAAAGGGTAAAAACTCCTGATTTAAACCTTGGTAGGTGTGATACTGAGGCAGGTAGGTGGCACAGTGAATAGAGTGCTGGGCCTGGAATCAGAAAGACTCATCTTCCTGAGTTCAAATCTGGCCTCAGACACTTGGGAGCTGTGTGATCCTCGGCAAGCCATTTAACCCTATTTGCCTCAGCTCTTCATCTGTAAAGTGAGCTGGAGAAGAAAATGGCAACCCACTCTAGTATCCTTGTCAAGAAAATCCCAAATGGGATCACAAAGAGTTATGACTGAAAAATGAATGAAAATGTGACAGTTTTTATATTTCGTTTGCTATTTTGTATTTTTTGTTGTGGTTACTATGCTTTTAAAGATTATAATGAACTCTCAACACCCTCATAAATGAATATAAAATGTATATTTTATTGATAAATACTGAGAGGACCTCTAGAATATTTCCTCCCTATATATACACATACATATATTTATGTTTATACACACACACACACATATATTATATATATATATATATATATATACATATATATATATATATATATTTACTACTAGCTCTTATGCCTGAAAGTTCATTATGATACTGAGAGATGGAATAAATTCTTTTATTGTACAAATAGATTGAAAAATTAAATTACATATGCCCTGGGACGTGTGACTCATGGACTGACATGCTTCTGAGAGCAGGTTTTGATAGAGAGACCAGAGGACAGAGCAGGAGGATGATGAGTTATTGAAGCCTGAATATAGTGAGGAAAGTGTTAAGAAAAGATTGAGAAGCGACATACAAAGCTGAGCCAATGTTATCATATAGAAAGAATTCTGAATTTGGATTAGGAAGGCTTCAGTACTGAATGTCATTTTTTTTGCAACTTGCCATGCCTACAACCTTGAATAAATATTTTAAAATGATTTTTTTAATTTAAAATTATTTTATTTTTAATTAATGAAATGAAGCAAGAATTTTCATAATAGTACAATTACCTGTAATCTACTGTACACAAGTTGCTATTCCTTTCAACTTTCAAATATACAACAAAATTATCATGTATTTAAAATTTTTTTCTTCCTTCCCCCTCTCCCTCCACCCCTGGCTACCATTAGAAACAAATAGGTATCTATATAGCTATATCTATATATTTATATATGTAAATGTATGTTTGTATATATGTGTATCTGTGTGTTAAATTATTCTATACATACTTATATTTATCAGTTCTTTCTCTAGATTTTATAAGACTTCAGATAGATGCAGATAGCATCTTTCTCCATATGGCCTTTCATTAATTTGGGTATTTGTAATAGACAAAATAACTTATTTGCTCAAAGTAGTTCTTAATATTACTGTTACTGTATACAGTGTTCCTTTGGTTCTGCTCATTTTGCTTTTCATCATTTTGTGAATCTTTCCAAATTTTTCTAAAATCATTGAGCTCATTCTTATACCACAGTAGTATTCCATCACAATCATATACCACAATTTGTTCAGGTATTGCTCAACTGATGGGCATCTCTACAATTTCTAGTTTTTTTGCCACCACAAACAGAGCTGCTATAAACATTTTAGAATATATAGGTTCTCTTCCTTTTTTCCTAATCATCTTTAGATATAGACCAAGTAGTGGTGTTGCTGGGTCAAAGGCAGTTTAATCACTCTTTGGGCGTAATTCCAGATTATTCTCCAAAATGGTTGAATCATTTTACAATTCCACCAACAATGAATTAGTGTCCCACTTTTTCACATCCTCTCCAACATTTGTCACTTTCCCCTTCTATCATTTTAGCCAATTTGGTAGGTGTGAAATGATATCTCAAGATTATTTTAATCTGTTTCTCTAATCAATAATGACTTAGAGAATTTTATATGACTATAAATTATTTAGATTTCTTCATTGGAAAACTGCCTGTTCATATCCTTTGACCATTTATCAGTTGGAGAATGACTCGTATTCTTATCAATTTGACAAAGTTCTAACTACTATTTGGGGATTTCCTTCCATCTTATTTTTACTCACTATTTTCCTTCTAAGCCTCTCTTTTTACCCTATTCTTGTTTTCTTATCTTTTTCCCTTGCCCTCTTTTCCTTATTTTGTTCAACTCTCTAAAATCCCTTTCTTTATCTTCTCTCCCTACCATCCAAATCTTGTTCAATATACCCTTTTAAAAGTCCCTTCCCTCCTCTATCCCACAGTTTTCTCACATCTTTAGAAGTTCAAAAGACTTCCAAACCTCTTCCAATGCACATTTTGTTTCCTCTTCAACCTGGATGAAAGGTTCCAAAATCAGTAGCTCTCCATTCCCACCTGTTTCCTCTGTATTAATTCTTCTTTTCATGCCCCATTTTATGAGATAATTGCTCATTTTTACCTTTTCCTACCTAATTTTGTTTTTTAGAATCACCCCATCATACACAACTCAGCCACAACCTTTCTTTCAAACTACCTTAGTAATGATAATAGTTTTAAGAATACTGATAACACTTTCATATGTCATAAATAAGCAGTTTAACCTTTATTAGTACCTCGTAATTGGCCTTTAATGATTTCCCTATATTCCTTCTGGATCTTTTATACATGGTTTCACATTGAGTTCTGGTCTTTTTGTTACAAATACTTGAAAGTCTTTCAGTTCATCAAATGTCATTTTTCATTCAAGTCTATACTCAACTTTTCTGGGTAAGTTATTCTTGGATGCAACTCCAGAAATAAATCTTTAAAAATGGTGTCTATAACATGAAAGAGTTAATGAGTCTATAGCTCCAAGCAAGTCAAAGACAGAGGGTCCTTTACGTATTCCTCTCTTTCATCCTCATCAAGACATTCCTTAATTCTTCTTCACTTTCTGCCATCAGAGTTGTATGGTCTCCATAGCTGAGATTTTTGATATTTCTCCCAGCAACCTTAATTTCAGTTTTTTATTCATCCGGCCTGGCATTTCTCATGATGTGTTCTGCATATAAGTAAAGTCCACATTTACATATGCCCATATGCTACTAGATTTGGACTCCACTTTAGAGATCATATAATCCAGCCTCCCCTTTTTATAACTAAAAAAACTGAGGCCCAGAGAAGGGGATGGTGATGAAAATGACATATTGAATGTCACACAGATGTATCAGAGCTGGGATTTGAATCCAGGTTTCCTGACTTCAAGCTCTATTGACTGTTCCCCCTGTACAAAGCTGCCTATTTAAGTAGCATGTCCAAGACTGGAGCCCAAGGTTTCTGACTCTAGGGCTTTTCCCACTAACACTGCTTGAAGCTTCTGGAGCAGAGAGAGCTGTGATGATAAAAGCTGTGTCTACCTCTGGGTTGGGAGATAGGATAGAAGGAGGAAATGAAACCAACATTTATTAAGTGCCTACCCTGTGTCAAAGCATGGTACTAAGCACTTTATAAACATTTTTCATTTGATCTTTACAACCCTGGAAAGTAGGTCCTAGGAGATAGTGGAGGATTAGGCAGACAGAATCAGAAAAAAGTGCAAAGCTTATATAATGGTCCTTGGATGGAATAAGGATTTTTTTTCTTTTTATTGTTGCATTATCATTTAGTCATGATTAAATGATCAATTCACAAAAAAGTCTAAACAACAAATATAAATACACACACATAAACACACACACAGAGAAAGAGAGAGACAGAGATAGAGAGACAGAGACAGAGAGAGAGACAGAGTGACACAGACAGAGACAGAGAGAAAGAGAGTATTCTGCAGTTTATAGAGCACTTCATAGCAACTCTGTTCCAAGTTTAAGTAGGTTGGGGATAATTTGATCATGGCAAAGTTAGAGGGTGACATTTTGGTCACCAGCTTTACCCTTCCTCCTCTATTCTATTAAGTGTGTCCTACGGATTTAAGGCAATTTGCATAGCTAAAGCCCTAGCTACCAGACAGGAGTTCAAAGTGCAAAGGAAAAGTGGTACTTGTGTTTATGCCCAGCCTCAGAAAGACTTACTGGAAATTGCAGACTTTTCCAAGGAAATGCAACCTGAACTATTAAGCAAGGAAATTTCTTGCACTAATTCAGATAGATATATGATGCAAGTTTCCCTGAAGGGGGCACAAAATAAGTTTTAAGAACTGCCTAAGAAATAGTTTTGCATGTCATCCAGGTGCTGTGCACACTCTCTGGCCCAAATCCTTATAATGGGGGAATTTAATATCCACATAGATACTCACTTACACTTCCTAACTTCACATATCTCAGCTTAAGTTTCATGATTTACTTGCTAATTCACACCACCTCAGCCACATATGGGATTAGTTATACAATAGATATTGCCATTACCTGCCAGTGTTCCATTTCTCTAATTAGTAATTCTTTTATTCCCAAATATGACCCTAATAACCTTCTACTATTTCACTTCTCCCTATATTTCATCTGTACTAAATCTTTTTATTTTCATTTTTCTAGTACTATGTTTAATTATTTTTTAAAAAAAATTCATTTCTAACATTCTTATTTTTTAATTTTTGAGTTCTGAGTTCTCTCCCTCTTTTCAGCCCCCCATGCACTGTGAAGGCAAGCAATATGAGAACAATAATACATGTGAAGCCATGCAAAACATATTTTTATATTAGCTATGTCATGAAAAGCAAGAAAAATCTAAAAAGAAAAAAGGCTTCAATTTTTATTCAGAGTTCTCACTCTGTTCTCACTCTGAAGGTAGATAGAATTTTTCATCATGAGTCATTTAGAATTGACTTGAATTATTGCATTGATCAGAGTAGCTAAGTCTTTCACAGCTCACAATCATTATAATATTGATATAATTGTGCACAATGATCTCCTGGTTCTCATCATTTCCCTTCGAATTAGTTCATGTAGTTCTCTCCAGCTTTTTTTCATGGAGTTCTCTCCACTCCCTCATCATTTCTTCTAGCACAAGAATATTCCATCACAATAATATACTAAAGCTTCTTTAGCAATTCCCCAAATGATGGGCATCCTCTCAATTTCTAGTACTTTGCTACCACAAAAGAGATGCTTTCAATATTTTTGTAAATATGTCCTTTTTCTTTGATCTCTTTGGGATGTAGGTCTAGTAGTGGCATTGTTGGGTTGAAGGACATGCGCAGTTTTATCACCCTTTGGGCATAGTTCCAAATTGTTCTACAGAGTGGTTGGACCAGTTCACAACTCTACCAACAGTTCATTAGTTTATCCATTTTCCAACATTATCTCCAGCATTTGTCATTCCTGATAAGTGTGAGTTGGTGCCTCAGAGTTGTTTTAATTTCATTTCTGTAGTCAATGTGATTTAGAATTTTTTGTATGACTATAGATAGCTTTGATTTCTTCTTCTGAAAACTGAGTGTTCATATCCTTTGACCATTTAACAATTAGGAAAAGGATCTCATTTTTGTAAATTTGACTTGGTTCCATATATATTTGAGAAGTGAGACCTTCATGAGAAACACTTACTGTTAAATTTTTTGATATTTCTTCATTCTCTATGGTAACTTTTAAAGGAAAATGTAGTTTCCCTGATTATCTCTTTTAATTAGGTCTATTTTTGCTTTTACCGTGTCTGAGATCATGATTGCTACCCTTGATTTTTTTTTTTAACTTCAGGCAAAGCACAATAGATCTTGTTCCAGGTCCTTAACTCTGTTGTGTCTTTCTGTTGCAAATGTGTTTCTTATATGCAACATATTGCTAGATTTTGTTTTCTAATTAATTCTGCTATCTGCTTCCATCTTATGGGTGAGTTAATCACATTTGCATTTGCAGTTGTGATTACTGTCCATTTCCCTCCATCTATTTTTTTCTGTTTATCCTTCTCTCTTATCTTTTTATTCTGTCCCTCCTCAAAGGCATATTTTGCTTCTGACCACTGCCTTCTTTAATCCATCCTACCTTTTATCACTTCTTCTTTCTCTTATCCCTTTTCCCTCCTACTTCTCTGTTGGGTAAGATAGATTTTCATACCCAACTTAATGTGCATGTATATGTGTGTGTATGTATATATGTGGACACACACAAACATATATATATGTGTATATATATTTCCCCCTGTTTGAACCAATTCTAATGAGAATGAGGTTATGCACATTTCCCTCCTTTGCCTTTTTCTTCTCCATTGTGAAGCTCTTCCTTGTGTGATTCTTTTATGTAAAATAATTTTCTCCATTTTTTCCTCACATTTTCCCCTTCCCCCAGTTCATTCCTCTTTCTCATCTCTTCATTTTTTTGAGACCATTCACCATAATTATCTCATATCCATACCTTCTGTCTATGTAGACTCCTTTTATCTGCCTTAATAATGATAAAGTTCTTAGGAGTTACATGTAAACAGTTTAAACCTATTGAATGTCTTATGGTTTCTCTTTCATGTTTTTTTTATGCTTCTCTTTTTTAATTAGATTTTTTATTTTTAGTTTACAACACTTAGTTTTACATGTTCTTGAGTTTCAAATTTTCTTCCCTTCCCTCCCCCCACCAAGATGACATGCAGTCCGATATAGATTCTACATAAACTTTTGCATTAAACTTATTTACATAATTATAAATTCATTATTTATGTAATAGTCCAGTTGTTTTTTTTTTATGCTTCTCTTGAGTCTTGTGTTTGAATGGTAGATTATGTATTCGGCTCTCCTCTTTTTCAACAGGAATGATTGAAAGTCATCTATTTCATTAAATATCCATTTGTTCCCTGAAGAATTATACTCAGTTTTGCTTGGTAGTTATTCTTGATTGTAATCCTAGCTCCGTTGCCTTCCTGAATATCATATTCCAAACCCCCGATCCTTTAATGTAGAAGTTGTTAATCCTGTATAATATTGACTCTGGCTCCACGATATTTGAATTATTTCTTTCTGGCTGCTTGCAATATTTTCTCCTTGGCCTGGAGGGTCTGGAGTTTGGCTATAAGAATCCTGGAAGTTTTCATTTTGGGATTTCTTTCAAGAGTTGATTAGTGGATTCTTTCAATTTCTGTTTTACCCTGGTTCTAAGGTATCAGGGCAGTTTTCCTTGATAATTTCTTGAAGTATAATGTCTAGG
This sequence comes from Phalanger gymnotis, assembly GCA_028646595.1. Classification (NCBI taxonomy): domain Eukaryota; kingdom Metazoa; phylum Chordata; class Mammalia; order Diprotodontia; family Phalangeridae; genus Phalanger; species Phalanger gymnotis. The sequence goes on along the minus strand of CM053622.1, from coordinate 732,735,263 downwards.
TTCTCTTTTAGGACATAACTTGCAAGTAGTCCAATAATTATCTCTCCTTGATCTGTTTTTAAGATGAATTCTTTCAGTACTTTTTATGCCTCTTTTACCAAACTGTTAATTCTCTTTTCATAATTTTCTTTCTCCCATTTCTTTTCCCCTTTTTTTCTCTCTACTACTCTTATCTCTTTCTTTAGCTTTTCCCTGAATTTTTGTTGGGCTCGTGTCCATGTAACATTTTTTTGAGGCTTTGCTTGTAGCTGTTTTGATATTATCATGAATAATTTGGCAATAGAGTTGCCAAACAGCAGCAGACTTGTATCCTATGCCAGCAAAGTGTCCCTGTAATCTCATTCTGACCAATTATCAGACCCCTTCACTATTTCTGGGCTAAGAGCTCCTGAAGCTGCTGCTCCCACTGTCACAGACACCTCTGAGACTCAAGGCTGGTGCTGCTGCTGCTGCTGCTGCTTATACTCCAGGCTAGTCCTCACCCTGGGGTTACAGACATCATTAATGACCTTCAGATCATCTGACCTCAATGATCTTGGGCTGGAAAAATGTTTCTTCTTGATGGTTAGTTGGCTGTGCCACTCTAGAATTGGGTTTGATCCATTATTCTAAAGCTGTTTGGCAGGGAATGTTGGGAGAGTTCCTCTACTCAGCTGTATTGATTCCACCTCCTCCCTAAATCTATTGTCCCTTATAGAGATCTCTAATCCCTCTACTCCTCAGTACTTTCTCAAACTGCTGCCCAGAGCTTACTTTCCTCCATCCCTAATCTCAACCCAATAGTTAGCCATTATAAATCCACACTAGTCTCTGCTCTTGAATCCCTTTTCCCTTTGCCCTATTAACACCTTCTCTTGCTGTACCTCAGCCTGAGTTACTACCACCATCAAAACCTTGATATAGAGCCACTGAACACAGCTGGAGAAAGACTGAATTTATAACAAATTCAACCTTAGTTGGGCCCTCAGTGTAGCAAGGCAGTTATTTTATTCTTTCCTAATTGATTTCCTATTTTACTCTCCACAGAAGCTTTTCCAAATCTTTTGCTTCTTCAAGCCTCCAATACCCCATCTCCTTTCACATGAGGATCCTTCCTTACTTCCTCAGAAGACTGAGGCCATTTGACCTGAGTTTTCTCTTCTCTTAATCTCAAAACTGTTTTACATCATCTCCTACTCTCTTCTTCTCCATCAATACCCAAAAAAGAAATAGTGCTTTTTCTTGTCGAGGTCAATTAATACATATACACATATACACACATATGTATGCATGCAAATGTTCGTACACACACTATATGTATATACATACATATATATACACATACATACATACACACACACACACACACACACACTTAATCACCTCCCTTTCATCTTCTCTAGCAAAATATATCTTCAGGCATTCACTCCTATCTTTTCTCCTCAAACTCTCCATATTTAATTGACTGGCTCCTTTCTTACTATCTATAAGTATGTCCATACCTCTTCATCTTTAGCTTGCTCTTTAACCCATTATATTTTGACTACTGATATCATCACTTAAATGATAATACTCTGCAAAGTTACAACTATATCTTCATTGTCAAATCTGATGGTCTTTTTGGGAAATTAGAGGAGTCAATGGAATATATCAACTACTGATTGGATACGCTGATTAGAGGTCAACAAGTTCAGACTGATTGAAAAAAAGCAGTAAGCTTATTTGAAGCTAGTTTGGAAACCATCCACAGGAAAAAGAATTCCTGAAGAGCGGTTTAGTCTTGCCTTAAGTAGAATGCATTCCCTGATATATGGACCCCTTTGTAAAGGTTACACAGCTCATAAATAGAATTCTAATGCAATTTAGGTCCAATGGATATCATCGTTCAAGGGAGAGGGAGGAGTATTGAAAGAGATGTCAAAAGAGGGGAAAAGGTGTTTTCCGGGAGACCATTTGCCATGCATCTGGCAGGAAATGGTTGTCTGATGGGATAAAGGAGGTAAGTATGGAGAAATCTTTATAATTATTGCCAGAGTCATCTGTTATTCATGCCATCTACTCAAGGAGACAAAAGAGGAGAATGATTCACAATGGGCTTTAAATTAGTGATTGAGGCCAGTGCCCTTTTAATGTTTGTCTCCTTTAGTCTTTTCTCTATTTTCTTCCTTTTTGACCTAGCTGCTGCATTTGCCACTGTTGATCACCCTTGCCTCCTGGATACTCTCTTATTTCTGGGTTTTTGCGTCACTACTCTCTCCTGGTTTTTCTATCCATGTGACTCCTCAGCTTCCTTTGCTGGCTTATCATCTATATCATGTCCCTAAGAATAGGTGTTCCCAAAGGTTCTAACATAGGTTCTTTTACATTTTCCTCCACAATCTCTTCTTAGAAACTTGATCAGTTACCATAGATTTAACTAGCAGAGTTATGCAGAAAATTTTAGATCTATATAACCATCTTCAGGTCCTGAAATTCATTCCTGTATCAATAATTTATTAGACATTTCAAATTGGATGTCCTCAAGACATCTTCATTCTACATGTCCAAACTGAATTTATTATCTTTTCCTACAAAACCTTCTTCTGCTTTTCCTAACTTTCCTTTTAAAATCAAAGACACCAAGGGCAGAGCCCAGATGGTGGCTGGAAAGCAGAGACTTGCTTAAGCTCTCCCCCAGGTCCCTCCAAGCACCTGTAAAAATGGCTCTGAACAAATTCTAGAGCTGCAGAACCCACAAAATAGCAGAGGAAAGCAGGGCTGCAGTCCAGGAAAGCCTGGATGGTGGCTAGGAAGGGTCTATTGCACGGAGCTGGGAGGAGAACGGAGCACATCCCAGCATGAGGCCACACCAGGACCCCAGGCCCACCCGGTGGGAGGAATTTAGTGGGAGTGCAGAGCCTGCTTGGGTCTGGGTCGCGATCTGGGTCGGTGGTTCTTGGGGGAGGAGGAGTGCTGGTGTGGCAGAGCTTGCTGTATAGAAGTAGCTCTGAAAACAGCAGTGCAGCCCCTAAAACTTGGAACACAGTACTCTCTACTCTATAAGCAGTCATACCCTGACAAAAAACTCAAGGGTCAAGTAGTTGGTTGGGAACATGAACAGGCAGTAAAAACGGACTCAGATTCAGACCCAGACTTTGGAATCTTTTTTTTTTGGTGGCTAAGAAGATCAAAACATACAGCCAAAAGAAGTCAACACAGTCAAAGAGCCTACATCAAAAGCCACCAAAAATATGAATTGGTCTTAGGCCATGAAAGAGCTCAAAAAAGATTTGGAAAAGCAAGTAAGAGAAGTAGAGGGAAAATTGGCAAGAAAAATGAGAGTGATGCAAGAAAATCATGAAAAACAAGTCAATGACTTGCTAAAGGAGACCCAAGAAAATACTGAAGAAAATAACACCTTAAAAACAGACTAACTCAAATGGCGAAAGAGCTCCAAAAAGTCAATGAAGAGAATAATGCTTTAAAAGGCAGAATTAGCTAAATGGAAAAGGAGGTCCAAAAGACCACTGAAGAAAATACTACCTTAAAAATTAGATTGGAGCAAGTGGAAGCTAGTGACTTTATGAGAAATCAAGGTAATATAAAATAGAATCAAAGGAATGAAAAATGGAAGACAATGTGAAATATCTCATTGGAACAACCACCAACCTAGAAAATAGATCCAGGAGAGAGAATTTAAAAATTATTGGACTACCTGAAAGCCATGTTCAAAAAAGAGCCTAGACATCATCTTTCAAGAAATTATCAAGGAAAATTGCCCTGATATTCTAGAGCCAGAAGGTAAAATAGTAATTGAAAGAATCCCTGATCACCTCTTGAAAAAGATCCCAAAAAGAAAACTCTTAGGAATATTGTTGCCAAACTCCAGAATTCCCAGGTCAAGGAGAAAATACTGCAAGCAACCAGAAAGAAACAATTTGAGTATTGTGGAAACGCAATCAGGATAACACAAGATCTAGCAGCTTCCACATTAAGGGATTGAAGGGCTTGGAATGTGATATTCTAGAGGTCAAAGGAGTTAGGATTAAAACCAAGAATCACCTACCCAGCAAAACTGAGTATCACGCTCCAAGGCAAAATATGGATTTTCAATAAAATAGAGGACTTTTGAGGTTTCTCAGTGAAAAGACCAGAGCTGAATAGAAAATTTGACTTTCAAATACAAGATTCAAAAGAATTATGAAAAGGTAAACAAGACAGAGAAACCATAAGGGACTTACTAAAGTTGAACTGTTTTGTTTACATTCCTACATGGAAAGATGATGTGTGTAATTCATGAGACCTTTCTCAGTATTAGGGGTAGTTGAAGGGAATATACATATATATATATATATATATATATATATATATATATATATATAGACAGAGGGCACAGGATGAGTTGAATATGAAGGGATGATATCTAAAAAAATAATAAAATTGTGGGATGAGAGAGGAATATATTGAGAGGGAGAAAAGGAGAGAGATAATGGGGTAAATTATCTCACATAAAAGTGGCAAGAAAAAGCAGGTCATTCAAAGGGAAGAGAGGGCACATGAGGGGGAATGGGTGAATCTTTCTCTCATCAGATTTGACCTGAGGAGGGAATAACATACACACTCAATTGGGTATCTTACCTTACATGAAAGTAGGGGGAAGGGGATAAAAAAGGGGGGATGATAGAAAGGAGGGCAGATAGTGGGAAGAAGTAATCATTAATTCAGGCATCTCAAATCTCTTGCTATTTTAATACATCCTACATTCTGCTGACATAGTCAACACACATCCGACCATATCATTCCACTACTCAATGATATCCTATGGTTTTCTATTGCTCCTAGAATAAAATTATAAACTTTTCTATTTAGTTATTGAAGACCTTCAAAACATGACATCAACCTGTTTTCCTAGCCTTACTGAGCTTTAGGATCCTCCCTGCACATTGCAATCTAGTAAAAGTCTCTGTTTCTCTCTATTCTTTACAAATGATACTTTATCTCCTGTCCTTTTCCATTGCAGTGTCCATATCACATTCGTGGGGAGCAATCCCTCCTTACTTCTGCCTCATGTAATCTCTGTTTTCATTTAAGATGCAACTTAAACACCATCTGACACTTTAGACATTTCTACATTCTTCTGACTACTAGTGCCCTACCTCCCAAAATACTTTGTATTTAGTTACTTCGTATATATAAGCTTCATATTTGTTATGTATATGTTTACACACACACACACACACACATTTCTTTCCCACTAGAATTTAGGATCCTTTTAATTAGGATTGTTTCATTCTATGATCTATGTCCTCAACATCCAGAGCAGTGCCTGGCACATAGTAGGTACTTAATAAATTCCTACTGATTGACTAATATTAAGCCCTGAAGTGTGTTGGCTTAAAGAATCCCAACAGAAGAATGACCTCTTCTCCACCTCCTGCCCATGGAAAAAGTCATGGTAGCAGATAACACCTTTAGCAAATGATTTCAGTGGCATAGCAGATAAACAGAGCAGCACCTCTAAGGGCAGAGATAAAGGACCCGTCTGGAGGCTGGATGGAAATGTAGTGGCAAGGACAGTTTCAGGACCATGGCTAGGGGGTGGCAAGACAAAAATAATTCTTGATACTGGTGGACTGAATTTGGAGAGGTGTTCCTTCCATGCCACAAACCTTTCTTACCTAGGAACAGCAGCTTTCTGGAGAATGTTCCCTTTTTCACCCATGAAGGAATCTCTGTAGGATTTAGCACATTGTGTATTGGATTGGGAGAGCTGAAAATAATTCTGCTATTTGATTTTCCCTTGTTATTTGATTTGCCATTCTGTAGTAATTAAATGACTTGCTCCTTGATTTATAATTCCTTCTTGGTCTACTGATAGAGAATGTGATAGATAGGGTCATAAGACATATTTGCATAAGTCACAAATGAAACCTGGTGTAGCACACAGTTCCAGAGTCAAGTGGGATTTTTAATAATACACATTATCCTCCCCACTTTACAAATCAGAAAACTGAGTCTCAGAGAGTCTAAGTAGATTGCCTATGTTAATACAGTCTGTAAGAACCAGGATTCAAGCCCAGGTCTCCTGACTTCAGGAAAAATGATCTTTCCAGTATATTGTGTACCTTATAGTTCCTGGCTCTAGTCACAAAGTAGGTGGCGCTAACCCAATTCAAAGCACCACAGCTATTTTCCAGAAAATCATTCCTCTAGATTCCAACATCCACTTGTTAAAGACTTCTTTAAACATCCTCTTCAAAAATGAAAATACCCTTCTAACCCCTGGGATTCGGAAACACATTAAGCTGTAATCAGCTAGTAACACATCGTTTTGAAATAATTTATGAAATACTTGAGATCTGGGCCCTGAGGGAATAGGAAGGTGCCTTTGTTTGTTTTCTCTTTTGTTTTGTTTTGCAGAGAGGGAACAGGCAGGGAGAGAAGGATAATTTTAGAACAAAGAATAAATACTTATTTGAGGTCAACGAGGAGACTGGGAAAGAAAAAGACTATGACTTTTTAATTAGAGAGCAGGATAGCATCAAAGCCAAATATTACCTATTTCCCATTTGCCATCTTTACCTAAGGTCACCTCTTTCACCAAATATTTAAGTGTCCTTAGTAAATTCACTGATTTACAGTGGACATAGTGAATTCGTTAGCTCTCGGCACTCCTATGGTCATGTTCTCAGGGGCACAAATCAACTTGGACACTTCATTATGTATGTATTTAGTGCAACTTTATTCACCATTCAAATTGTATCCTACCAAGTGAAGAGGTCAATATGTGCCCCAGATCCTGCTTGACCTGGTTTCTCATTGTTAAAGCAACCCTACCCCACCTATACAGAGATTACCCCCCTTTCTTCTGTTCATGACCCCAGTTATCAACTGATTTTTTCTCTTCCATAGAATTTTACTAGTGGCCACATGTTCTTTGGTTCTGAAAATCTCCCTTGCTTGTAGAAAAATCCTAAAACTAATAATCCCTAGCAACCGCAACAATGTGTTGGCTTTATCTCCTCTTCTTCTTGTTGTTCATGAATGTTGTCCCACTTAATATCTAGCCAGATCTAGTTCCCCTAAATTTTAGAATCTGAAGGTCTGACTTTCTTTTTGCAAAAGTGGTTTCCAGACCATTACACAGAATACTACTTATCAAATGTTCTAAGTTGGAGTTTTTTTAAACATGATTTTGAGCAATAACCTTATCCTGCTTATTTTTCTTTTTAAAAATTAAATTTATAATTTAACTGGTGGAAGGAACTCCTGGTGAGGAATTTTCTTCTATTAATGCAGACTGTCACCTAATCTTCATCATATAGTCTTAGAGAGTTGATTAGGGTCCTGAAAGGTTAACTGTCTTTGCCAGGATCTCACAGATAGTATGTAAGTAAAATTTGAATTCAGAATTTTCTGTCTCTAAACCTAATTCTCTATCTACTATAACAGATTGCTTTTTCTCCTTGTTTGTCTTTTATCTTTGCATGGCTTTATTCACATTGAATACATCATATAGTCTGTAACCACCAATGCTTGAAGTCCTATAGTTTCTAAAAAAAATTCCAATGTGCTTCCAAATCCTTACCCTATCCTACCCAACCTTAAGCAATGCCCTGGATTCTAGTCTAAGTGCCTCTAATAATTGTGTGACTACAGGCAAATCACTTAATTTCTCTTTATTTCTCTTCTTAAGTTCTCAATTTCCTCATCTGCAAAAAAGGGTAATGATTATACTTTCAATTGACTTTTCTAGGTTCCTATAAGGAAAGGATTCTGTAGACTGCAAAGCTACGTGGAATTCGGAGTACTGTATACATTTAAACTTTTACTAGTGCAATAGACCCCAAACTGGAATAGGTGCATTTAATTATAGTGAAGAGAGGCAGCTTGTTGATGCTTGTCATGAACTGAGACTAATACTCACAGCCTCTGACCCTTAAAAATCAGCAATGATCCTCCTGTCTTTATCCTATATATTTCTCTATATCTATCTTTATTTCTAGCTCTCCATCTTTCTGTCTCTATCTCTGTATCATAAATCTTTACGTATCTATCTATTAATCATCTATCTTATCTATCATCTATCTTACCTATCATCTATCTATCCATCTATCTATCTATCTATCTATCTATCTATCTATCTATCTATCTATCTATCTATCTATATCTATTGCACATGCATGCTCCCTTCCTCCATCTCCAAAGTGTTCAAAAAGGAGGGTGAAGGGTGGTTTATGTATAATTTACACATCTCAATCACTCATTTGCACTTGCCAAAGTAGCTACAAGTTTGTACTTGCAGCTGTAGAACCCAGCTCAGGAATGTCTAATTGACACGCACAACTGAACAGTAGACACCAGCATCACATTGTAGAAAAGGGCAATAGCCTGCCTTATTACTGCCTTTTCTAATGATGCTCCTGCACCAATGGCAAAGGAGGTAAAACATCCCCAGTATAAATAGTTGCCATAGGGACAGGTGTTGGGATTTCCTCAAGAATATTACTGTAAACAATAGAAGAGCATTTCAGCAGAGGTCAGAGGTCCAGGGCTCACTGAAGCTGCAGTCAAGCTAGTTAAACTGCTCAACCCACTCTACAAGGTTTTTTCCCCCTCCAAGTTATTTCAAAATGATGTAATGATAAATGTGAAGCAAAGGTTTTTGCTTTTGTTTGTGGCCTCTGAATAGCCCTAAATCCTTTGCTGAGCCCTCTACATCCAAATGTCCTGGCCAGGCCTTCTGTTGAATAGAATGGTAGAGGGCAGAGAGAAATATTATTTGTAATCCAGGTGATTTGAAAGTCCAAAGTACCAGGAATCCAAAGTGAAGTTACTGGACACAGATATAGAAATATCGACAAAAGGCTAAGTGTAAAGTATAGGACTTGCTGTTCTTTTCAGCCTGACAAGGTCAGATTTCTTTAAAGATGGGTTAAGTCAAGTTAAGCCAACAAACATTTATTAAGTGCCTACTGTGTCCCAGGCACTAAGCTAAGTGCTAGGAACATGAAGAAAGTATAAGACAGGTCTTGCTTTCAAGGAGTTCACAGTGTATTGCAGAAGACAAAGTGCAAACAGCTATGTATAAACAAGATATATTCATGATAAATTGGAGATAATCTCAGAGAGAAGGCACTAACTTAAAGAGGACAAGAAAAACCTTCTTGCGATTCGTTAAGATAGTGGGACTCCAGGGTGGAGCCAAGATGGCGGCTGGGAAGCAGTGACTGGCGTGAGCTCCCCACCAAGTCCCTCTAAAAACCTATAAAAAAATGGCTCTGAACCAATTCTAGAGCTGCAGAACCCAAAAAAGTGGCAGAGGGAAGCAGGGCTCCAGCCCAGGACAGCCTGGATGGTCTCTGGGTAAGGTCTGTCCCACACGGAGCTCCCAGCCCCCAGCTGAGGGAAGCGGAGCTGAGCCCAGCGCACACGGCGCAAACAGACCACAAGCGGACCCACCAGACCAGGAGACAAGCGGAGAGTGCCCTGGCATCCTGAATTATTGAGCTGTGGCATGGACCAGACCTCTCAACCCACAAAGAGCAAAGACATCAGAGAAGGTTAGTGGGAAAAGCTGCGAGACTGAGTTTGCGGTTCGGCTACCGCCCCTGGGGCAGTGGAGGTGGGGTAGCTTTAGAACTACAGCTGCAGTTGCTTCTGGCCCCAGGCCTACCTGGTGGGAGGAATTAAGTGGCTGATCAGAGCAGGAGTGAAGAGCCTGCTGAAGATTTAAGCCCAGTCCAGGTAGGGGGTTCTTGGGGAAGGAGGAGTGCTGGTGAGGCAGCGCATCCACCCAAGCGTGAAACATAGAACTCTTTAGTCTACAAGCAGCCATACCCCGTTGAAAAACTCAAAGGTTAATTAAGTTGGTTGG
>CM053622.1:732697400-732724928 GCA_028646595.1 Phalanger gymnotis | reverse complement strand
GGGGGAGGAAATGGGGAGAAAATGTGTAATTCAAACGCCTGTGAAAATCAATGCTGAAAACTAAACATGTTAAAAATAAATTTAAAAAAAGACAAGGCAAAAAAAAACCTTCTTGCAAAAAGTGGGATTTTAGTTGAAAAGACAGCAAGGTAACAAATTGGACTTTTCCAGGGGAAACTGATCTGTTAAATCCCTATATTATTTTTTCTATTTTTTGATTGAGTTGGGATTAGCTGTAGTTACGCCTATTTTGCCAACTTATTAATTTATTTTTTCTCCTTCTCTTGTTGGCTTAGGGAGAGTCCTAGCCATAGCTAGTGATTCTAGCTTTCCAAGGCAAGTACTAGGTAAAAAATGTTATCAAATCTCAATTTTAAAGATGAATTCAGTTGAATGTGGGTGAATAGATGTTAGAGGAGACCTTAAGTCTTGGAACATCAGATCCCATGAGGAAAAAGACCTTATGGGAGAGAAAGGGAGACCTTGGCTATTATTGGTGAAGGGAGCAGGTTGGGGTTGGGTCATGGAGGAGCTCAATTTGGCCACCAGGGGCAGCCACCAGATAACTTCATATTTTAACTAATTATTGTTGCTAACTAAGTGCTAATCTGAGTTTCTTCTGCCTGTTAAAGGAACATATATGCTGTTAGCACCCTTTATATTTTGGCACCCTGAGAAAAATCCCTAGTTGCCCCATCTTAGTTATGATTCTGGGCAGAATAAGCCTCCCTGACCTATGGCTTTGGTTTCTTTGTTTCTTAGGCATGGGTCTACTCAGGGCCACTGAAGTCTTAAATCAAGCTGTATGTCTTACAAACTATTTGGTACTTAGAATCATTTGTGACATGAGTGTGTACAATTAAAAGAAAAGGGTTTTGGTTCTGGCTCTGTCACTTATTAGCTGTAAGAATCTGGACAACTGACTTAAGCTCTTTGAGCATCAGTTGGCTCATTTGTAAATGAAATGAAAATGCTATGATTTTGCAAAGGGTTCTTTTGTTTTTGTTATTGGGCAGGACCTGTGATTTTATTCCTAGTGGGATCTTCTGTTATTTCTCAAATCATACTGGGGAAGGAGATAGTGACATGAGTCTCGTCTAAATTATCTATACCTTATGTTATAGCTTTCTGGCCTAGGTTTTTGTTATGCTATTAATTTATTTTAAAATTTCTTTTTGGTTGGAATATGTTTTTTCCATGAGCTCTTAAATTAAATTATCTGACCACAATCTGTTGTCAAATCTCTTTCTGCCTTTTAATCCCAAGCCCAGTTCTTTATCCTCACTATGACATCCAATCCTTCCATCCCTCAGTTCTTTCCCAGAATATTACCCTTACACTGGCTACACTCTCTTCTCTTCCCCATCTTAAACCCTTGGTGAATCAGTTCAATTCTATGCTGTCTTCTTCAGTTTAGTCCCTTGCCCCCATATTCTATTGAAGATCTTGCCCTGCCAAGCCTTAGCCTTAGATTAACCCCAGCATCTGTTGCCTTTGAAGACTCACATGTTTTGAAGCAAAGCTGGAAAAAAATCACAAAACTTCTGATGGGGTCCACTACAAATTTATGCTATATAACTTTAACCTTTTCATCCCTCTTGAAGCCTCTCATAACTCACCTTTCTCTCACTATTTCAGCTGAGAACGTTTTCACACATTTCATTAAAAATTGAGCCTATTTATCAAGTACTCTCTCTTCTTCACTCTTATTTATCTCACATATTTCAGTGTTTTCTGCCACTATTTCTTTCACCATTGTGAAGACAAGGCTCTTCTCCTTGTCAATGCAAACCCCTCTACATGTGCAAGTGATCCCATTCCATTCCATCTTCTCTAACATATTTCCCTCTCTATAATCTTCACTCTTTCACTTTCCATCTCTCCATCTATTGGCTGCTTTCATAGTGCCTACAGGGGTAGCTAGGTGACACAGTGGATAGAGTTCCAGGATGGAAGTTAGGAAGACTCATCTTCCTGAGTTCAAATTCAGCCTTAGACAGTAGCTGTGTGACCTTGGTCAAGTTGCTTAACTATTTGTCTCAGTTTCCTCATCTGTAAAATGAGCTGGAGAAGGAAATGGTAAACCACTCAAGAGTGTTTTTACTAAGAAGAGTCAGACAAGACTGAAAACAACTGAACAACCACAGCATAGTGCCTAGAACCATGCCCATGTCTCCTCCATTCTCCAAAACCCTCTCTCAATTCTTCCATCCCCACCAAGTATCACCTCATGTCTCTCCTCTCATTTGTGGCTAAGCTCTTTGAGAGTTAGCCACCTATAAGTGGTTCCTCAATGTCTTTCCTCTCTTCTTAACTCTACAGTCTGGCTTAGACCATCATCATTCAAATGAGATTGATTCTTCCAAGCTACCAATAATCTCTTAATTGTCAAACTTATATGGTCATCCTTCTTGGCTTCTCTGCAGCCTTTGACACCATCGATCACTCAGTTTTCCTTCACTCTGTTGATACTCTATTATCTCTAGGTTTTGTGACACTGCTTTTTCTTATCTCTCTTCCTATGTGTCTGACAGCTCATCAATTTCCTTTGCTGGATCTTCATCCAAGTCATCCCTACTAACAGTAGTTGTCACCAAGCCTCTGTCCTGGGCTTTCTTCACTTCTCTTTCTGCTATTTCACTTGATCTCATCAGCTTACATGGATTCAATTGTCTTCCCTATGCTGATGATTCTTAGTTCTATTTATCCAGTCCCAGCCTCTCTTCTGACCTCCAGTTTTGAATCTCCAACTGCCTGTCGAACATCTTAAATTGAATGTCCTAGATATCTTAAACTCAATATGTTCAAAATGAAGCTCATTACCTTTCCCCAAACATTCTCCCTTCCCAAAGTTCCTTATTAATGTTGAGGACACCACCATCCTCCTAGTCATCTGGGCTCCCAACCTAGGTGTTATCCTCAATTCCTCACTTTCTCACCCCTCTCCCATATCCAATCTTTTACCAAGTCCTATCTATTTTTGCCTTAGTAACATCTCTCATATAAGCTTCCTTCTCTTCTCTGACATTACTATTACGCTGGTGACAGCCCTCATCATCTCATGCCTGGAATAAGGAAAAAGCCTACAGGTTGGTTTTTCTGCTTCAACTCCTTCTCCATAGTCAGCTATCAAATTAATGTATCTAAAGTGTAGTTCTGACCATGTCAGCCCTCTATTCAACAAGTTTCAGTGGCTCTTTATCACTTCCAGAATCAAATATAAAATCATATGTTTGACTGTTTGCATACAACTCCCTCTATTAACCGGCCTTTGTGAGACCTTTTAATTTTTCTTATACCTTGCTCTCTATGTGCTCTCCATGGCTTTCTTGTTCTTTCTCAGTTAAGATACTCCATCTCCTGACTCTAGCCCTTTTCATTGGCTGTTGCCTCTCTGGAATTCTCTCCCTCCTCATTTTTTCCTCCTGACTTCCACGGCTTCAACTAAGTGCCAGATAAAACCCCATCTCTGCAAGAAGCCTTTCCTGATCTCTTTTAATACTAGTCCCTCCCCTCTTTCCATTATCTCTAATTTGTCCTGCCTATAGCTTGTTTGTATATAATTATTTTCATGTTGTCTCCCTCATCAATCTGTGAACTTCTTGAGAGCAGGGACTGTTTGCCTTTCTTTGAATTCTGGGCGTTTACCACAGTGTCTATTGTGTAGCAGGCAAATAATAAATGCTTGTTTACTGACTGATGACTGACTCCTGGTGAGGAAACACCTTCTACCAATGCAGTTAGGCACCTTTCTGCAACTTACATTCTTCTAGAGTTTCCTGGGACAGGACATAGTATGTTTGAACATAATCTGTGAGCACTATCTTTTAACTTTTTCCCCTTCTTTCTTCTTTGCTTCATTGTCAGAGATTTTATTTTGAAGTTTCAGAACTGAGGAACAGCACTTCTATAGTTTTAAACTATACAAAGACTTTTGGGATGCATTATACTTTAGGTTTTCATAAAATTTTTAATTTTTCAATAAGCACAATATGAGTTGTTGGGGAGGGGATTTTAAAAAAAAGAGACAAAATTTGTTCCCAGAAGGTATTTAAGAACCTTTGAAGACTGGAAGAACTGGAAATTCACTCATGAAAAATGGTGAAAAAGATTAATGTATGATGCATGTTGTTCAAGAATAGACCACTCACCAAATTGCCCTCTACCCCCCTTAGAATATTAAATCAAGCTGAGCACATTAACAGTCAATCAATTTGCAAGTTATAGTCTTAGATGCCTGTAGAACCAAAAAGCTAAGTCATTTGCCCAGTGTCACACAGCTAATAAGGACTTTAAATCAGATCTTCCTGGTTACAAGATCAGCGCTCCATCCATTATAATATACTACTTCTCTAATATATCCTTAATACAAACCAGCAAGTAGGGGAATATATATCTTTTTTTAATTATTATGGCCATGTGTCCATAGATGTGGTTAATTAACCCAGGGCTTGGATAATCTGTTGTTTTCTGCTATCTTCACTACTGACTGTATGCCACCTTACTTGATTAACTATTTAACAAAACCCTTCAACTGTTAGGACAGCCCAAAGAATTAGGGTGGTTGAATAAAATCATGGCTCCTTCATTTATATAGCAACAGTCAGTGAAAGAAGATGAAAAGAAAGGAAAAGAAGGAGAAGGATGAAGAAAATTAGGATTGTACATTTCTGGATGCATCTGTTTTGAGTCTGGGGAGAAGAAGGAAGTAAGGAGGAAAAAATTGGAAATGTATGGGTGAGGGAGGCCACATTTGTGTGTATAGTACAAATTATGTCCATGGTTTATAGTCTCATGAGCTATGGTTTAGGAGCTATTTAAATTATTCTCAAAAATGGCTTTCCACAGAATTGCTTCTAAATGGATTGAGACCTTGCATGCATTTACACATGCCTATATAAATCTGGTACACAAGAGGAATTAAGCAGCTTTTAGTGTGGAAGGGATGGAAAGGAAAAACGATGCTAATTCAGCTGAATTTTTGTTGTCTTACCAGATGAAAGGGAAGGCAAAGGTCAGAGTTAAGAACCCTTCCCATAGTCTCTCCCACACCAAGTAGGCTCCAAGGCAATTTAGAAAAGGATATATTCTGCCAAAGGCAATGTTTACTTGAGCAAACCAGAATATAAATGAAATGAAGCTACTTTTACCCTGACACAGGTTTACTTCTAGAACAAAATATGAATCCATTGTGCCACCATTCCATTTTTCTTAATTAACCTCCTTAGATTATAGTCTGCACTGCAGCTGAATTCCTCCAGAGCATATTCATGTTAAAAGGGCAGCGTAATTCCTCTGTCCCAAAGCAATTAGGGGCTGACTGCAAATAGCCAGGAAGAATTCTTAAGCATGCAAGGCATACTGTGGTCTGTAAACATTTCAGCCTTCATTTACAGGTGAAAATAATGCATGCAAAATGACTACTGAGGATTTAATGACTCTTGGGGACTTCTTTATCAGAATACAGCTAGGACCATTCATTTACAGTAGAAAATCAAATGATAGAACTTGCAAATGAAACTGGCATGTGAATTATTTCTCAAGTATGGGAATGGGAGGAGGAGGGGGAAATATGAAAGAAGGAGAAAACAATCCCACTAAACCAGGCTTTAGACTGGTTGGACTTTGCAATCAGAAGTGTGTGTGTGTGTGTGTGTGTGTGTGTGTGTGTGTGTGTGTGTGTGTGTGTGTAGAAAGAGTTTTGGAGATAGTATTGCATAGGTGAGTTTGAGTTAGGTTGAAAAGAAAGATCTGGAGGTTTCAAATATGTTTCAAATCAAGCCTCCCAATTTCCCTGAGGGTGGCCAGAACTAGATTAAAATGTTATTGGAAATATTCAGCAAAATAAGTAAAACTACAATAAAACATAGATAACATAACATTTTAAAACTGATGAAGCACCATTGAGATCGTTATGTGGATTAGTGGCCCCCGTTTTTATTTGAGTTTAATGCTTTTGATTCTTGTCTTTACTATGTGTTTCAGTGAGTCTGTAAGCATCTGTTAAGCATTTACTATGTACCAGACACAGTGCTAAATTCTAGGAATACAAAGAAAGGCAAAAAATATCCTCTGACCTCAAAGAACATACATTCTAATGGAAGACACCTAGAGGTTTGTATTACCTTGGACAAGTCATTTAATACACTTCAGTTTCCTCATCTGTTAAATGAAGTAACATTAGATGATAATGAATTTAGGATTTATATCTAGAAGGGAATTAGAAGTAAATGACTTGAGTCTCCTAATTTTTGTTTGTTTTCATTTTTTTTTACAAACGAGGGAAGGATAAGAGACAGTTTAAGTGACTTGTCCCAATATAGGTCTCTAGGGTCTCTTTAGAGTTTTAAATCCTCTGATTTTGTTATTCTAAAGATGCATCTATACTCTCCAATCCCTGCCACCACCACCACTCCCATATACACATGTATGTATGTGACTATCTTGGACACTTACTAGCTGTGTGACCCTGGGCAATTCAGTTAACCTTTGTTTGCCTCAGTTTCCTCATATGTTAAATAAAGATAATAATGGCATCTACTTTACATGGTTGTTGTGAGGCTCAAATGTGATAACACTTTGCAAAACTTAAAGATCTAATAAGTACAAGCTATTCTTCTCCTCATCATCGTTATAGCTGAGGAAGAGACAATATTAAGCAAAATACACTATAGGCATACAGGGTGGCTTACTAGTAAAAATGAAGAAGAGACAATAGGCAAGAAACAATAATTTGGGTCTGAGCTATGAGAAGATAGGGAAAGCAGAAGACTGGGATTGTATTTAATTCCATCAAAAGTAAAGTATAAGTGAAGCTTAGAGAGATGCAGGATTCTTGGCTCGGTAAGAAGGCAGATGAAATTCAGTTTTATGCTGATAGTAACAATCCAAAGTGCTTTTATGATGCTCTGAAGGCTAAAGACCTAGGGTGCATCTCAAATACTGAGTGCTTATGGAGCCACTTGATTAGTGATAAGGACATGATCCTAGAGAGATGGGATGAACCCTTCCATAGTGTTCTTAAGAGACCATCATCAATCAGTGCTGAAGCCATTGATCATTTACTTCCAGTTGAAGTCAATCCCTCTCTAGCTGAAGTTTCAACTGAAGAGGAAGCTTTGAATGCCATTAAGCTACTTTCATGTAGCAAGGCACTTGGTACTGATTCTATCCCAGCTGAGATTTACAAGGTAGGGGGTCCATTGATCATATAAAAGCTGACTGAAATTTTCTGAGTTGTATGGCAAGAGGAGGTTATCCCCCAGGAGTTCAAGGATGCCTACATTGTACATCTCTAGAAAGGTAAAGGAAATAGATTGTTTCATGACAATCATAGCAAGGTCTCTCTTTTTCTTAGTCATTGCTGGCAATATTCTTGCCAGAGTCCTTCCTCCTTAATAAGCTGATCTTTCACATGGAAGATGGTCATCTACCTGAGAGCCAGTGTGACTTCACAAGGGGCCGAGGAAGGGTTGATATGCTGTCTGCTGTCTAACAACTTCAGGAAAAATGCCAGGAGCAGAACAGAGGTCTGTAACAACGTTTATAGATCTGACCAAAGCCTTTGATACTGTCAGTCATGAAGGCTTAAGGAGAACTATGTCAAAATTTGGTTGCCTGGAGAAGTTCATCAGCATTGTATGTCAATTTCATGATGGCATGCTTGCCCAGGTTCTTGCTAATGGACAATACTCTCCTGTTTCCCAGTCACCAATAGAGTGAAACAAGGTGTTTTCAAATGCCTTCAATGAGGATGAACATGGAATCAAGGTCAGCTACTGCAGTGATAGTAAATGCTTTGACTTGAAAAGGCTACAAGCCAAGACCAAGTGGAGGGAGTGTTGGGGCATGATTTTCTATTTGTGGATGACTGTATACTCGATGCAGCCTCTGAATCTGAGATGCAACAAAGTGTGGATCAATTCTCTGCTGCTTGTGCTAATTTGGACCTAAAAATTAACACCAAGAAAACAGAGGTGCTCCATCAACCACCACCGTACCATCCATGTGTGGAACCATTGGTTATGGCAAATGGAGAAGTTTTGAATACTGTGGATAAGTTTGCTTATCTTGGTAATGCACTTTCCAGGCATGTATATATTGATAATGAGGTCAACACACACATTGCCAGAGCTAGCTCAGTGTTTGGGAGGCTCAGAAGGAAAGTGTGAGAGAGAAGAGGTATGAGACTGATTACCAAACTGAAGGTGTATGGAGCTCTTGTACTGACTTCATTATTGTATGCCTGTGTAACCCAGACGGTATACCAGTGCTGTGCCAGGAAACGGAATCATTTCCATTTGAATTGTCTTAGGAAGATTCTGGAGATTTATCTTACAAGATAAGATACTAGACACTGAGTTCCTTTCTTAAACTAAACTACCAAGCATTCAGACTCTACTTTGTGGGCTGGCTATGTTGTTCAAGTGCAAAATATATGCTTGCTAAAAAGACTATTTTATGGAGAACTCACACAGGACAAGCACTCATATGGTGGTCAGAAGAAGCAAGACAAGGACACTCTCGAGGTCTCTCAAGAACTTTGGAATTAATTGTGTGACATGGGAGGCACTGTCACAGGACCACTCAGCATAGTATGCCTTCATCAGAGAAGGTGCTGTGATCTATGAGGAAAGCAGAATTGAAGTACCTCAAAAGAAATGTGAAATGCACAAATTTGGAGAATCCACTCAAAAGGTTCACATGGACTATTTGTGCCCAATCTGTGGTAGAACATTCTGAGCTCCTATTAGTCTGATCAGCCATAGTTGGACACACCATGACTTGACTCTAGCATAGTGATGTCATTTTGGTCCTCTTTGAGAATGAAAGACAACAACCAAACAACATGTGATATACTCAACAGACACCAAGTACTGTTTTCCTTCTTTTTTCTCCATGTCTTTTTTTCTTCTAAATAAAAGGAGGGATCAGTTAGAACTGGATCTTACGGGAGAAAACAATTACCTCAACAATCATTATTATAAATGAGAATGGGATGAACTCACCTAGAAAACAGAAGAGAATCGTTGAGTGGACTGGAAAACATCACTCAATAATTTGTTGTTCACAAGAAATACCCTCATGACATATTCATCTAGAAGAGAAACAGCACTGGGCTGCAAAGAGTCAGAGGATTTGGCTCTAAGTCCTAGCTCTCCTATTTAGTCCTTTTGTAACCTTGTACAAGTCACTCTTAATCTCTGGGCTTTTTTGTCATCTGTAAAATGAAGCAACAAGTGGTGGGAAGGGGAGAAAGGAATGTTTTATTAAATCTAAGATTCCTTCCACCTATAAATCTTATTCCATGAAAGAATAAGGAGATGGAGTAGGTTTTATTACGTTTCAGAGGAATCAAAGAAGGGAGTGATAGTCATGACTATAAAAAGTCAATAGCAAAAACAGATACAGTTAAGAAAGAAAAGCAAGGAAAATACATTATGCATAAAGATACCATAGATCATGAAATAATCTAAACATTAAATATATATTCAGTGAGAGAAATAACATCCAAGTATTAAAAAGAAAAGCAAACTGAGTTACAAGAAAGCCTAGAGATTAACACAATTGTTGAGTTCTTCAATGCTTTCAAACTTAGAGAAATATGACATACACATAAATAAAAATAAAATTAAGGATATCAATAAAGCAGAAAGTATATATGCTAGAGCTTTTCTGATTATTGAATGGGAATTTAAAGGATCATATATTTTTTTAGAAGCACTATACCATACCTTTACAAAAACTAATCATGTCTCAGGACATATAAAGTTCATTAACAAGTGTGGAAAGACAACAACAACAACAACAACATACTTTATGGGTCTTTTCAGGTGAGGCCCAGAGCTGTGATTTCTTAGTTTAGGAAAATTGTCTACACTGATGAAGCTCAACAACTCATTTGAAAATTATAGCTTTAGATTTATCTGGTGAACTGAGAAGTTGTGTGTCTTGCCTACGGTCACAGAACTAGTATATATCATCAATAAGTCAACAAGCCAATAAGCATTTAAGTCCTCACTATGTACCCAACATGGTGCCAGTGGATGGGGATACAAAGAAAGGTAAAAGGCAATCCTGGGTCTTAGGATGCTCACAGTCTAATGTCAGAGATAGAACTTTAAGTGTGAAGGCAGAATTTGAATCCAGTCCTTCTTGACTCCAACACCAGTTTTCTATCAACTGTTATGTTGCTTTTTTACATAATTTCACAGATGTAATCAATAAAGAATTATGAGGGATAGACTCATGAGTAGACTAAATAATGTAATGATAAAGAATAAGTGTGCCAAAGAACAAATTATAGTAAAATACTAATGGCCTTAAAGAAAGTATAAAGAAACAACACACCAAAATTTATGGGATGCAGCTAAAACCATCCTTAGGGGGAAATGCATATGTTTAAATACCTATATCAACAAATTGGAGACAAAGATGAACATGCAATTTAAAAAAAAACAATAAATAAAGACTTACCAAACTAGCGCATAAGTAGAAATGCTGAAAATAAAATAAGAGATTCAATTGAAAAAAAAAAGACTATGGAGATGATAAAAAACCTGAACCATTTTTTAAAAAGAACAATAAAATAGACAACCATATGGTAATTAGATTTTTTTAAAAGAGAGAAAAGATAACTAAATTAGCAAAATTAAAAATGAGAAGTGGGAATTCACAGTGAAGGGGAAGAAATGAAGAAAATAATCAGAAATTATTATGCCCAATTATATGCCCTTCCAAATGAAAGTAAATGAAAGAGATGAACACTTAACAAGAATATAAAATACTGAAATTAACCAAACAGGAAATGGAAATTCTAAACAACCTGATAAGAGAAAATTAGCAAGGCATAAAGGATCTCCTAAAGAAAAACCCTTGTGTCTAGATGGATTTAGAAATGAATTATAACAAACATTTAAATTATAGTTAACCCCCATGCTACATGAACTGCTTATAAAAATAAAAAGTAGACATGTTGCCAAATTCTGTGAATTAAATGTGGTACTTAATGTTCAAACTAAGTAGAACTAAAGCAGAGGGAACAATCATCACTAATGAATATTGATTTAAAATGTGAAATAAAATATTAGCTAGGACCCTACAACAACAAATTAAAAATATTCATTATGACTAGATTTCTGTGAGAAAGTAAAGCCTAGTTCAACACTAGGAAAATTATAAATACTAGAAACCACATCATTGTATAGCTGGATGCTAAGAGGAGAAATGATTGGTTCAAGTATTCTAAAAATAATTTAGAATTTTTTGAGAAAGTTTACCAAATTCTTCAAGCCCTTTAAATCAGTAATCCCTGAAAGAAACCAAGACAGACAGACAGACAGAAAAGGGGGAGGAATCAGGAAAGAAGGAATAAGAGGATGAAAGGGAGGGAGGAAGAAAAAAGGGAAGGAGGAAAAGAGAGAAGTAGTGAATGATGGAAACAAAGAAAGGAGGGAAAAAAGAAAGGAGGAAAGGCTAGAGGGAGGGAGGGAAGGAAAGGAAAAATTAGGGAAGGAAGGAGAGAGGGAGGGATGGAAAGAAAGCAAGAGCTAAAGAGTGAGTTAGAGAATCAGATTGAGAAGAGAGAGAGAGACAGAGAGAGAGAGACAGAGAGAGAGGGAGACAGAGAGAGAGAGAGAGAGAGTTCTCAAGTTTGGGGAAAGATTAATAAACTATAGTATATGAATATAATTAAATTTTATTGGAATATGAGAAAAATGAACATGAATAATTTAGAGTAACATAATGCTTTTATGAAGATGCAGTGAAGAAATTGACTTTGAAAACAATATTCACAATGACTACAATAATTTCTAAAAGGTAAAAACAAGACCAAAATGTTTAAAAAACTGTTTAAAAAATAAAACAGCTGAAATCAGATTAAATGAATATCCAATGTCAATTGCAGGGGAAAGATGGTGAAATACACCTCCCTACATATAGATATGAAAGACAAAAGGTGCTAAATGTTGAAAACATTGTCAAATGCAGTTTCTATGATGGTTGGGTTTGCTAAACTCTTCTCCTATGGAGGCGGTCAATGTATTTGGCGGGGGGATTATATCTTAAAATAACTATAATGATAAAACGATGCTTCTTCATTCTACCCTTATATAGTCCTTTGCTGGGATCACTTTCATATATTTATTAGGTATAATTTTATATTAGTTATTTGTACAAATTCCATATTTTATTACAAGGCTGTTACCTCCACAAAGAGGCACCATGTCTTATTTCAACTTTGAATGTACTCCATTACCAACACAGTGCTCTGGATAGTAAATCCTTGATAAATATTTGTTGAACTGATTCAAATAAGTTCAGGGGGAAAATTCCAGCCATGAGAATGAGCTTGTAACCAGTGGGTGCTGACCAGGAACTTCATTTAGGATAAGATCCATTTCTTTATTGTGAAATTTTCTAGAAGCCATTTGGAAGCTAGTGCACGATGTAGTGAATGGGATTAATTGTAGACCAGGAGATTTTTTAAGGTAATTGAGGTTAAGTGACTTGCCTAGGGTGTCACAGCTATTAAGTGTCTGAGACTGGATTTGAACTCCAGGGCCAGTGTTCTATCCACTGCACCACCTGGCTGCTCCCTAGACTAGGAATTTTTAACCATTTTATGTGTCATAGATAATTTTGGCAGTCTGGGAAAGCCCATGAATCCCTTCTCAGAATGATGCTTTTTGATGCATAAAATAAAATATATAGCATTACAAAGGAAACCAATTCTATTGAAGAACAATTGTAAAAGCAATTTTTTAAAGCAAAACAAGTTTCCAGACTCCAAGTTAAGAACTTTAAACTGGGCACGACTCGTCCAGTGAGAATGATGACCTAGTTGCTCATCTTTATTTCATTATTTTTTTTGTCTAATTGCTCTAACAGACATTTCATGTTCTAGACACTCTTGAAACGCCTCTCAGCTCTGAGTCATATCTTTGCTGAGAGGAGAATCTTGGTCTTCTGACTTCAAATCCAACCCTTGTGACTTTCTATAATACCATAATCATTTCCAGTCTTTCCTCACTGCTCTAACTGGCTTCCCTAGGAGAAATACCAGTAATGCTCAAAAACTTTCTGCAGATAGCATAGGCATTTACATCATTTTTTTCCTTCTCTTAGGTATGTCCCCTTTTCCATACATGGAAATGTATTAAAGAAGAGGGCCTCTCTAGTTTTAACTTATTTTGCTTGGATAAGAAAATTTCATAGCAAGTTGTTTTGAAATGGGAAGGCTGTGTGACACAGCACAGGCTGAGTACACTGGACAGGCGACAGAAGAGTGCTCAGCTCCAGTCCAACCATCCATCATGTTAATGTCTTCGGTACCAAGAGGCACCATGCCTCAGTCAGCTAAGAAATGGACTGGAAAGTCCTGGGCTGTGAGGTGCCTGCTGCTCACCACCTGATATGTGACCTTCCTCATGTTGGCTACCCTCTCTATGTTTGACCTCCTTCAACATTGTTATAGGCAAAAAATAATATTTACCTTGTGTTTTCTTCCTTCCTTCCTTCCTTCCTTCCTTCCTTCCTTCCTTCCTTCCTTCCTTCCTTCCTTCCTTCCTTCCTCCCTCCCTCCCTTCCTTCTCTCCTTCCCTCCTCTCTCTCTCCCCCTCTCTCTTTCTTCCTTCTTTATTTCTTATCTCTCAATTGTCATTTATCTTATCTAAAAAAGCAGGTCAATGATAGATGTAGTAAAATATATCTGTAAATATAAAGTATCACAGAAAAGAAATTGGAAAAATTAATAAAGAAAGACTGAGTACTGAAAAGGGAGGAGAGGAATTTAAAGTCCATTAATTCAAAAAGCAGCTAGATAGTACAGCTAGGTGGTCTCCAAAAATTCAGACAGAAGGTGAGAGGGTGAGAGAAGGAGGGGTGGGAACTGAGTCAAGAGGCTTCTCCCCAATGTAAAGATTAGAGGCAGCACCAGGATGGTATCTCTCTTTTTACTAGGCAAAAGAAGGGAAGATGAAGAGAGTTTAATAGCCAAACACAAGAAATATGTATGCCTAGATTCATGTGTAAAAGGCAGAAATGTAGAGAACACATGTGGCTAGGTCCCACATATGGAGGGGTCACCCCTAGGACAGAGCTACTGATACCTTTTGGCAGTATATTTTGCCAAGGCCTGCTCTTCTCTGTTTTCATGGATTCCAGAGTATGCTGGTTGTCCAGCCACATAGTTTCCACCAGAAGCTACTTGACTGAATTTAAAATCTTCTCCAGCCACTGTGCTACTGACCACATATGGCCTCTACTAGACGGCCTCTACTCCCTCCATTTTCTAACTCAGCTCTTTTCTAACTCAAATCTTTGACTTTCTGAAGAGTGAGCACTGTCATACTTATTCAGCTTTACATCCATAGCTTTTTTCCAGCTCTTTTTGAAAAGTCAGAAATCCCTGCTTAAAACCAGCAAAAAGCTTCATTCATTCTCCTGATTCTTCTATCTTGTTTCCTCAGTCTTAGCTACTAAATCCTCTTATCTCTCCAACAGGAGATTCCTAGCCCAGTTGCCAGTTTGTTTAAGGTCAGATATCTTCTACCAAAGCTAAGATTCTCAAGCGTCATCTTTTCTTTTGACTCCTTGTCTTGATTCAGGGACTTGGGACCCCAATGAAGACTTCACCCTAACTTCTGATAAACATCCCATATCCCCAAAGATTTAATTTTTAAACATAGAACACAAACTAAGGAGTGGTAATTTGCCCAATAACTACCAAATAATCCTCAGGTTCCCCAGTTTTTAAAGCTCTAATCTATTCCATTCTCTCATATAGATGAGTGAGTGTGTGTGTGTGTGTGTGTGTGTGTGTGTGTGTGTGTGTGTGTAAACTAAAGAGACCATGTTAAAACCAGGGGACTTTTTACAGTAGCTTTTTACTGTCTCCTCTATCCTCTCAGGCCCAGTGCTAGACTTTCATTTATGGATATGGCTAGCCCAAAGCCTCAGAGGGGAGCACATGTATTGACCTTTAAGTTTGGTAAAATGTTTTACTCACAACAGCCCTGTGAAATAGGTTATGCAAGGAATAGCCTCACTCTCAGATGAGGAAACCTAGTGAAACTGATAAGTTTACCCAGAGTCACACAGCTTATGGATGTGAGAGTTGGGACTTGGATTCAGGCTTTCTGTCTTCGAGAATAGTGCTTTTCCAACTCCAATACCTCTCACCTTCCTTTTGCCCTCTGATCTGTCTTCATGCATTTGTTAGACTGATGCTTGCAAGTCTTTTTTTTTCACTCCCCCTAGTGATATGCTCAGAAATGTTCTATTTTTCTTCCTTTTCTTGAAGGCAGTGGTGGTGGTAAGAATTCATTAAAGTCCTACTATGTGCAAGGCACTATACTAATTGCTTTACAAATATTATCTCATTTGATACTCACAACAACTCTGAGAGTCACGTGCTATTATTGTCTCCATATTACATTTGAGGAAACGGAGACAGGCAGAGGTTAAGTAACTTGCCCAGGGACACTTACCTGCCTATTTCTTAGGAAGAACGCATGGCAATGTATCCAGACAGGTAGACATTGTTGTGTTGAGGAAAGGCAGATCTTAATTAGATCTTTGTTGATAAGTAGGTGCCATGTTGCAAAAGAGACAATATGACATAGTGTGTAGAGAGCTGACCTCAAAGATTGTAAGGGCAAGCAAAGTGGGACTTTTTACTGTGCTTTTTCTTTTGGAATGCTTCTTACCACTAAAGCAACCAAGTGCCTTTGATTGAGCCTTGCCTTTGCTTGTAGGAAGAACCACACCCTTTTGAGTTTTAGGTCATGAGAGGTGTGAAGCCCAGGAGAGGCATGGAATTCTTTGGCCCTGGAGAAGGGTATATATACTTTGAGCTTAGGATTTTGTTTGGGGATCATTCATTGGAAATGTGTTGGTGTGGAGACTCTGGGTAGCTGTTAGGGAGCTGTTGGTGTTTCTCTCTTTGGTAACTATGTATGTATAGCTTTGGTCAGACAGCTAGAAGCCTGTCTATTGATTTGTGTTATTTGCTCTGTTCACATTTTCTCTGTTTGTAATTTGTTTGTATTTGCTCTGACATTCAAGGTGCTGGCTTTTCTCCCTGAACTGAATGATATATATGTTTGATTAAAGTGAGATTGTAAACCCCTTGAAGTTGCTTTCCTTAGAAAAGCAGATCTAAGAACCTGTGCAGGCAGCCCTCCTGTGTTCTGGTATTGTTGGTTTTACACAGCCACAGTAGTGGCAAGAAGCATTGTTGTTACAAAGACCTGTGTTCAACTCCCACCCTCGCCCACATTGGCTATGTGACCTTGAGTGAGCCATCTAACCTGTTAGCATCCCAGGTAATTCTGTAAGACTGAGTTTTAGAACAGTTGTTGATCTGCATTGGTAAAAGGGATTTCTTTACTGGGAGATGTCTAAACTATTGAAATCACAGGTCACACCATTCTAACACCCTGCCCATATATACACATGTGTACATATATATATACAGTACACAAACACACACACACATATACATGCACAAATATTTATACATACGCATATATGTTTATATACATATATAAAACTCTCTCCAGACTAGACTCCTCCATGGATGAATAAATTGCTTCTTTTGCTCTCTCTATATGGCTCTATATATATGGCCAAGGGACCAATCATAATATATTGCTTGCTGTCAGTTGCCAGTATCCAAAGGCTGCTCCTCTCAAGTTGATTACACACTTCTTCATAGTTTGTTGTGGTGCTATAGGAAAATTCCTTAATAACTACTTGATAGCTAGTGATTACATTCTGGCCCCTCTATTACCATATCAATTGAGGTAGAGAGAGAAATTCCCTCCCTTATACTGATTATATTCTGGGCTTTCTATATTAATTGAAGAGGGAGGGGAACACCCTCTCATAATACAAATACACAGTACATAATATATGTATATACAGACATATATGTATATAAACTCATACATCTACACACACACACACACACACATATATATATGCACACGTATCCAGAGGCAGTTAGGTGATGCAGTGGATAGAGGAATTGGAAGATCTGAATTTAAATCCAACCTCAAACACTTACTAACAATGTGAACTGGCACAAGCCACTTAAATTCCATTTGCCTCAGTTTCCTTATCTGTAAAATGGAGATAATATTATCACCTAATTCTCAGGGTTATTGTAAGGCTCAAATGAGATAATAATTGTAAAGTGCTTAGCACAGTGCTTGGCATAGTAAGCATTATGTAACTGTTAGCTATTATTATTATTACATTTTTATAATATGGCAGTCACGTTAGACAGATATTTATGGACTTTGTTGAATCAATAATACATGTTTGGCAATTCAACTTCCACTTGGTGAATATATTCATTATTTAGCTAAGCATTCCTCAATAATCAATGTGCTGATGATCCTTATGACATAAGTCTTTATAGCAAACTTAGTGTGGTTATTTTGTGAGGTTGAGTTTTGCAGGGGCACTCTGACTGAGACCTAAAAAGCCCCAGGAGTCGTGGCCCCTGCAGATTTGAGATGGAAGCAGACTCAATAGCTAGAAGAAGCTGGGGGCTTCCCTTTGCTAGCAGGTTATGTAACATTCTTTCCTCTTTTCCAAAATGTAAGGTATTAAGGTTAAGCAAGGTCTTTTTCTCCTTCCATTGTTAGCAAGCCACGTTTGCATGGTATGAATTCAGCCTGCTCAAAAACATACCTCTTCCACTGCTCTCTGAAGCTTGAAGTTCCCTTACCAGGAGACAGCCTTCTATTCCATATTTAGAGCTAAAGGCTGAAAATGCAAATCTTTCTGAGAGAAGTAGCATTAGGACTTATAGCCACACTAATTTGAGATCTTTTCTGAGAAATGCCTTTCATGGGAAAAATGGCAAAGGAGAGAGTACAGAAGTATTTAGTCAGATAGGGAGGAGAATGATGGAAGGGAAATCATAGACTATGGAGAGGAGGAGGCCAAAAGGCAGAAAAAACAAAGGCTCACTTCTCAACTGGGGTCATTGAACCTCCTTCCTTTCTATTCTTTCTTCCTGGGATTAGATTTACCAAGGATGATTTACCAGCTTTCAATTTCATGATAAATGACTCTCTTAAATTTCAAATAGTGAAATATAAATGCTTTGTATTTACTTACTGGTTTTCATTTGTTACCTCATCCAGTAGAATAGAGGCTGTTTGGTATTAAACCCTATTTCATTGTTTTCTTTCTATGCCTGTCAGTGCCTGGGAGTGCCTTGCAAGAAGTAAATGCTTAATAAATGTTGAATTGAAATGAAATATTATTATAGCCAGAAGAATATGAAAAACAACAAAAGGAATAATTTAAAAGAAGGAAAGTTTTCTATCTTCCATATGCATTGTTAGTCATTATCTTAATGATGTTATTACTTCTACTAAGGGCAAGATATTGAACGTACCAGAGCAAGAAGAAATATATTTTTGGTTTCCACATTAACTTCCACCTCACTTTCTTGGTGGGTATAAATAATATATGCTTTTTTATTGTGGAAAATGCTTTTCAATTGTGCCAAATGTAGTAAAGACTAAAAATTACATAATACAATATTAAGGTTATTATTACGATTAGAAAAAATAATTTTACCTTATGCCTGAGTATCTTTATTTGAATAAGCGATTCATTTGATTCCACTGTCAAAGCTGCAAAATAAAACAAGATTCTTTCATTAGTGCATGTCATCTTCTGTTTAAAATTGCCAGCTTTACATCTATTGTAATTATTAAAATGTCAGCAACAATCCTATTACCAAAAATATGTTTTTTCAATTTTTAATTTTTAAAATTTTAATTAAAAAAGGAAATGTGCCTCAGCCTTCTAAACTTAGTGACTTTTCTAGATACTTGTGTATATGGAAATATATATGTGAATACTCCCTTTAATGGTGCAAATAGCTGCCTGTCCATGCCTTTTCGTCCTATATAAATCTTATTTACATTCTTCCAGAGATACTCCATAAATACTGGAGACCTTTTTCTGTATCTTACATTTTGAGTGCAGCAGTGGAATTGCTATTCCCCTCTTATCTTTTGCCATATGACTAGCCCGACTTCTTTTCCAGTTGTACCCTTAATGCCATTTCTTGAATGGAAATTATCACTGGAAATCTATTAAACCACATTTTTTAACACAAAAATGTCTCCTTATTGCTCTTTGGTTCATCCACTACTTTAATTCCTTGGAAATAATGGTGCTTCACAATTTATAGTTATGCAGCAGTGAAAATCTATTATTTGTGTTAAAACATTTGTGTAGTCAGCACAATTTCATCCACTAACAGCAAGATCTGGAGGACATCATCTCTGTGAGAAAGCATTACTCCCATTTGGACTTTACTCAACATCTTCCCCATAACAATGGTGAACCACTTTGACAAATATCTTTCTTTCTCTCTGCTTCATGATTTGCTTGATGTTAATTATCAGAAGATCTCTGAAAGGTTGTGTCTATGCATTTACCAAGAAATCTTGTATGGTCTTCCAGTATCTTAATATAATTATGAGAGTCTTGTTGCTGGAGAAGAGCTTTTAAGATGGCATTTGGATCTACTGAATCAAAAGCTGTTTGTAATTAACAAACGATAAACACAATGGATTCTTGCATTTTCTTCTCTTTGCCTTTCAGTCAACTATGTGACCAAGAAGATATGGTCTATTACAGAGAATCATGTGTGAAAGACTGCCTGATGCTTTTTAAATTTTCATCAAGGACACCCGAAATAAACTATACCATTCTATACTATAATATATTGTTGTTGCTATTCAGTCATACTGTTCATGATCCCATTTTTTTGGTTTTCTTGGCAAAGATACTGGTATGGTTTGCCATTTCCTTCTTCAGCTCATTTTACAGATGAGGGACTAAGGCAGAGTTAAGTGACTTCTCCAGGGTTACACAACTACTAAGTATCTGAGGTTGGATTTGAACTCATGAAGATGAGTCTTTCTGATTCCAAGCCCAGTGCTCTATCCACTGTACCACCTAACTGCCCCACATACAGCTATATCTGTGCTAAAAATTATAGTTATATGCACATAGATTAATCTCATAAAGAATTTGTTAGTAGTCATATCAGTCATTAGTTGATGATATTCTTTTTTCTTTTTGTTTTCATAAGTTTTTATTGTTTTCTTCGTTTCTTCTTTTTTGTTTCTTTTTTTTGTTTCTATTGATATTTTTTTCTGTTTCTTTGTAAGTATATTCTCACCATAGTTATCCCAAATATCTCTCCCACTTCTTCTCCTAGAGAGACATCCCACATGATAATAAAAAGTATTTGTTTAGAGAGGAAAAAAATCAGCACAGTTGATCAATATATTGAAAAAGTCTGAAAACATGCAAAGTTTAACATCTGTGGACTTCCCACCCACACGAAAAGTGAGTTACAGGTGTCTTCTCATATTTCTTCATTCAAGTACTTCTTGGTCTTCATAATTTTGTTGCATTCACTTTTGATTTTTTCATATGTATTTTTTCTTTCCATTTACATTATTGTAGTTACTTGTATAGTTTTCTTGACTCTGCTTATGGTTTAAGTATTAGGACTGTGTCTCATAAAATGATTCTTGTAAGAGGCTTTCCTTTTTAATTTTTGAGAATAATTTATAAATTATGGGTACTAGATGTTATTTAAAAATTAGATAGTATTCTCCTGTGAATTCATCGGGACCAGGAATAAAATTTTCCCTCAGCAATTCCTTATAGCTATATTCATTTCCTTTTCTGAGATTGAGTTATTTAAGATATCTAACTGATCTTTTGATAGCTTAGGTATTTTGTATTTTTGAAGATATTCTTCTATTTCCTTTGTGTTTTCAGATTTGTTAGCATATAAGTGTATATAATAGCTTTTGATTATTCATTTGATTTCAAGTTTTCCTGTGATTTTACCTCATTCATTTGCTATTTTATTGACTTGATTTTCTGTCCTCTTCTCTTATTTAGATTAGCTAATAGTTTATCAATTTAATTGGTCTTCAAAGAGTCAGCTTTTAGTTTTATTTATCATTTCTTTGGATATTTTGTTTTCAATTCATCTGTATGTCCTCTAACTTTTCTTTTGTGGTTATTTTAGTTTTTTATTTGTTAACTAATTTTTTAAAATGCACATTCATCCTATTATTTATTTATTTTTCTATTTTGTTAATGTATGTATTTAAGTATATTACAGATATTGTAATAGTCACCCTGAGGGCTGCTTTAGCTGCATCCTGGAAATTTTGCTATGATGTTTTGTCATTATCATTTTCCTTTACATAGTTATTAATTGTTCCTACAATTTGATTTTTGTTTCTTCATTATTTAGGATTTCATTTTGTAATGGCAAGTAAAGTGGGACTTTTTGTTGTCTTGTTTTGGAGCGCTTCTCAGCACTAAGGCAATCAAGTGCTTTTTAGTCATGCCTATGATTGAATCAAGAGTCTTTGATGACCTTGTAGAATTTATGTTTCTGAATTAAAATTTTAAATTTATCCATTCTATGTTTCAGAGTTTGCAGCATTTTCCCCCTTTCTGTATGTGATCTGTTAATTCTTTTGATTGTTATTTCATTTTATATATTCATAAATTCAAGAAAATTCTCTTCTATTATTTTTTCATAAAGGCTTTTTGTTCCATCTTTTTCTTTGGGAGACCTATCCTTAGGTTGTCTCTGTGCATCTTCTCTTTGAGATTGATATGTTTTGCTTCCATGGTGAATACATTTTTTTAAAATGTTATTTTTTTGCTTCTTTTCCTTTAGATTGTCTTTTACTTCTATGTATTTGCATTTTCAATCTCTTGTTCGGTCTTTTGTTTCTTTGGCAAGACATACCATTTCAGATTTCAGTTTTTCTATTCTGTCCATTATTTTTGCTATGCAGACTACAAATTCTTATCTCATAATTCTCATTTGTTTTTTGAATCGTTCAGGAGTATTGTGTTGTTCTTTTATGTACTCCTCAAATTCCACAGGGTTCTCTGCCTCAATTTTCCTTTAATTTGCAGTATTTATTCTTAGATGCATAAATTTGTTTACTATATAGATATCACATTTCCTTCTGTTGTTTCTGTATTTCCTGTTGATATATCTGTTTATATTCAAGGTCTTTGAATTTTTTTCTTCCTGAAGACTTTGATAATTTCACTCTTCCTCTGGCCCTTTATTTTTCTTTTCAATCACTTTCTGATTCCCCGATGTGGTTTCTTTTGGGTAGGAATCTCAAAGTGTCTCAGTCTCTTCCCACCTTGGACAATTCATGGTTCACCAGCCTAGGTCTCTGCCCCAATTAACTTTTGGGTGGTCAGAACTGGCCCCAGCTGGGTGCTGTGCTCTTTCCTTCAGTCTTGGTAGAATGCTACAAGCCCTCCACACATGGTCTTCTCTTCTGATGATCTGTCTCATTTCCTCTGTACATTAGGTCTCTGGCCCTGAACTAGCAGTTTAGAGCTGAGCAGTACCGGTGCTATGGGTTGCATTCCCTACGTGTTTTTTGCTCTTGAAAGTCCGTGGCCAAACTGACTCTCACAATTTGAGTAAACTTCCATAGCCTGGAGCTAGGATCTCTGCAGTACTGGAAGATGAAGAAGGGCATTGGGTTGTGGGAGTGGCTTTTATTGTAAGCCTGTGTTGAGTACTTGAGTCTGTTAGCGTAGGACGGGATATGAGGAAGGGGTGCTGAGGAAGCTCAGGGTTAATGAGTGTCAGATCATGGGGTTTGTTCATTTTTGCCTTTTTGATTCTGGGTATCTTAGACCATTGATATAGCTCTTATGTTATTATTTTTTCCAGTGCAGTATGGTGGAAAGAGTATTGACAGTGGAGTCAGAGAAACTGGGTTCAAATCCCACCTTTTATACTTACTACCTGTGAGACCTTAGGGAAGTCATTTAATTTCTTTTGGCCTTAGTGTCTTCAGCTGTAACATGAAAGAGTTGGACTAGAAATAAAAATAATGTAATTTTCCTTGATGTTTCTACGTAAGATGTGTATGAACAGATCAGGGCTGGCGTCTTCCTCTTAGAAAGTCTTCCTCTTATCATCACAAAGACAGTCAAAGAGGGACAGCTATGTGGCTCATTGGATAGAACACCAGCCATGAAGTCAGGAAGACCTGAGTTCCCATCTGGCCTCAGATATATACAAGCAGTGACCCTGCCTACAAAAGAAAAAAAAATGGTACAGGAGAAAAACATCAAATTAATCTCCATGATAAGAAACTTAATGGAGATGGTCATTGAGGTAGCAGTAACGAAAACTATTAAAACAACACATTTTCTTTTCCTGAGTAGAAAATGTAACCTCTTTATCCCTTTACAAAAACTCTAAAACTCCAAAGGAATTTTTCCTCAAGAACTCTATTCCTGAAAATGACTATAACATCTTAGAGTTGTTGAAAAGAGCTCACTTTGTAAAACTTAAAATATAAATGTTATTAAATGGGATAATCTTTGTAAAACACTTAGCACGGTGCTTGGCACATAGCAAGTGGTATATAGATGCTTATTCCTTTCTCCTATTCCCTTAATAGTATTTATTAAATCAATCCATTTTTTTTTCTTTTTAAAGCACTTACTATGTGCCAGACTGTGCAAGTTTTAAGGATACAAATATGAAAGGGACACATGCCCTGTTCTCAAGGAACTTATACATTATTAGGGTTATACAATGTGTTTACAGATAAGTATATATAGGATATGCACAGTCATAGGCATACACATGCACACAGCCCCTTCTAAAAAAAATAAAGCCCCAAGGAAAACTATCATTAAGTTTGAAATATCATGGGAAAGTACTGTTCAGTGTCAGATGGGGGCAATTTTTATTATCTCAGATTATTAATAAGAAGTATGCCTGGTGGAGATGGAGGGAAGGAGAGAAAGGACAGCCCAAATCCTAATCTGATTGGGTAAATGGGATGCCAATATCCTGGGTCAAGCCAGGTTTACATAGGAATTGTCAAGGAATTTGTAGCAAGGGTACAAAAAAGGGAGAGAATACAGTTGCAGAGTTCATCAAGTACAAGGAACCATTGAGTTAATGACAATTTTCTTTCCATAACATCTCCACTCCAGACAGCTTTCTTTTATGACCATAATGTGCTTATCACACCCACTCCTCAATCATAAGGTCATAAGACCCCAGATAAAAAATGGAAGGTACTTTAGAAGTGATCTAATTTAACTCTCTCATAAATGAAGCCTGGAGAGATAAAATACTTGCTCAGATTTACTCATGTTCTAAAGTGACAGAGGTAGGGTTTGAAACCTAAGTCCTCTTGTGCCAAATCCAGTGCTCTTATCATCCTGGGGGAAAGTTGCATGAAATGGTCCTACCCTTGGGTTTAATTTCTTGCAAAGTGCTACAAAATGGCTATTAGACTAATGTACCATCTCCGTTCCCACCTCCCCACAATTATACATAGAGCCACTGTTTGGAGTACAATGAAGAAAGCCGTTATGCTAACATCAAGTTATTGCTATAGATACGAGGCACATTCCTTTTTAATTATTCTACATCTGTTCCAGAGATGTGCAACTTCCAACTATGTAATTGGATTTTAAGTGATTTTTCATTACTATAAATAAAGTGCTACATGCAATTATGTTGAAGGATCTACAGTATAAGAGCAAGCCACAGCCCACAAGATAGGGGCCTAGAGCATATGGGAAATGTTCCTCTTAACAGTTTAATGCTCCATAAATTAAAAAGAACACTTTACCAGTTGCATTGGATAATGGGCTGATTATATTGAGAGAATCCAGGTTTACCCATAATCATCTTGAGGAGATTATTCTGATTTCCCATCTTCAATTGGACACTCTTGTGGTCTAAAAGAAATGTTAAAGTCAAAAAGGGGAAACCCTAGCAAAATCTTTATATGATATGCTAATTAGAGTGTTAAATATGGACTGATCTATTCTAGCTAGCTCACACAAAAGGCCATTCTCAGACCAAAAGTAGATATATTTAATTTAGTAAAAGTAATAACTCCTATTTATATTGCTTTTCAGAATTTATGAAACCATTTGCTCTCACAACTCTGAAGTTGGTAGTGAAAAAATATCAAAATTTTTATGAGGGAAATTGAGACTCAGTTTCCCAGAGGCAGAGTATCAGACTCAGGTCTTCTGACTTCAAGACTTTACCCTTTTCTCTACCCTGTGAAGTTCCAAGGTGCCATTTATTTTTTAAGTGGAAGCAGCAGTATCTGTAGTATCTCTTCCCATTAGTCAAGACAGGAAAATAATAACAATAATATTTAAAAATCACTTTAAAATTTACAAAGTGCTTTACAAAAATTATCTCATTTGATCCTTATAGCAACTCTCAAAGGTAGGGGCTATTATTGTCTTCATTTTACAGATGAGGAAACTTAAGCAGAGAAGTTAAGTGACTTACCTGATTGTACAGTAAATAAGTGTCTGAGACAGATCATCCTGCCTTCAAACCCAGTATTCTATTCATTGTATTACTCAGCTCTCTCATGACCTCCTGAATAATTTTCAATGATTATAAAATGATCTATAACACTTTCTCGATAAGGAATGAAAGCAGGCAATAACACAGATTATGCATGCAAATGTATCGGTGAGGATGCTGATTACTATGTGTAAACAAAACAAAGGTAAAATATTTGTGATGTCCCTGTGCAACTTTAAGTTTAGAAATGGAATCAGGAGGGAGCCTTAAAGGTCAGATGTATGACATGGTTTTGAATTTCCTCATCACCAATCAATCAACGAGCATTTATTAAGTGCCTACTATGTGTCAACCACTGTGCTATGACATGGGAATATAAAAACCAAGCATGAAATATCTCCTTTGGGAAGAAGATAACAGTTTAACAGGAGAGACAATGTATACATACACATATACATATTCATATATGTACATATATGTACATGTAATTACATATGTATACATAATATACCTATGTAATATGTAATTGATGTAAAATAAATACAAAGCGGTTTTGGTAGGAAGAGCATTAGCAGCTGGGTAGATTGGGAAAGGCTACACGTAGAAAATGGCACTTAATCACTTGTGTCATCCTTCTCTTGATGTGTTCCACCTTATTAATGACCTTCCAAAAATGCTACCCATAACTGAATACGACATTCCCAATGTGATCTGACAAGAGAAAGATCTGACAAGAGAAAGACAAAGAGAAAGAGAATGCACTCTCACCTCCTTTGTTCTACACATTATACTTCTATGAATAATCCTCTGATTACATTTCCTTTGGGGGCTGCCATGTTACACTACTGGTGAATATCAGGCTAAAATTTTATTAATTTCATTTACACATGGATTGTTGGTTTCCTTGCCCTATTTCCCCTACCTTGGACTCATGTAGTTGATTTTTATTAATCTAAGAACAATATAAGACTTCATATTTGTCCATATTAAACTTTCCATTACTAGATTTGGGCCATCATTCTAGCATGTCAAAATTTCTATGATCTTGTCACCCATTGCATTAGCTATTGTCTTGTTTCATGCCATCTACAGATTGTAGGTACAATGCCTATAATTACAAATTACATTTATAGGATGCTTTAAGGTTTGCAAAGCACAACAATAATTTAGAGTTTCTATCCATGATGGTAGAAATTCCCAGTTAGCAAGCTCTAACTGTTCTAATTAGTCACTAGTCATATCCCTTACCCCATGCAAACTCATTAAACATCTTGTGACAGGTGGTGTAGTAGAGTGTTGCATTTGGAGTCAGAGAACCTGGGTTCCAGTCCTGGGTTCTGCTTCTTAACATTTGTGTGACTTGTATGACAAGTCACTTCATTTCTCTAGGGTTCACTGACTTTTGACATAAGAAAAAATTAGGCTTTGTTTGATGATCCCTAAGGTCCCTTTCAACCCTAGATCTTAAGGGATAATTTCTCCTTAGTGCCTATATGACCTTGGATAAGTCACTTAGCCATTGTATGCCTTAGTTTCCTCATTTGCGATATGAGGGTGTTGGATTACATAGCCTCTGAGGTACCTCCTAGTTTTATTCCTATTCTCCCACAATTCTTTTTTTTTTTTTTTTAGGGCTCTTCCTTAGTGTCCTCTCATAGGATATCTTTTTTTTTTAAAGAATGTTTTTATTTTATTTTTTCTAATTACATGTAAAAACAATTTTCAACATTCATTTTTTATAATTTTTGATTTCCAAATTCCCTCCCTCCCCTCTTCCAGAAGGAAAACACTTTGATAATAGATTGTACATATGTAGTCATGCAAAACATATTTCCATATTAGCCATGTTGTAAAAGTGAACACATATCACCCCCCCAAAAAAAAGAAAAGAAAGAAAAAGACAAGAAAAAACAAAATAAAAAAGCATTCTTTGATCCGCATTCAGACTATATCAGTTTTCATGAAAAGTTCTTCTGAAGTGTCTTGTATCATCATATTGCTGAGAAAAGCTAAGTCATTCACAATTCATCACTGTACAAAATTGCTGTTACTGTGTACAGGGCTCTTCTGGCTCTGCTCATTTCACTTTTACATTAGTTCATGTAAGTCCA
>CM053622.1:732642765-732689147 GCA_028646595.1 Phalanger gymnotis | reverse complement strand
CGCTCGAACTCCTGGGTCCACACAGGGGTCGGCTCTGCTTCAGATTTTTTTCCAGCTGTAGTTTCTCACCTCTCCTCACAGCCAAGCCTCTGGCGTTCTCAAGTCCTGCCTCAACGACTAGAGACCAGAGTCCAGAGACCCATTGGTTCGGGAGTTGGCCCCTCTTAAGTGATTAATCTATGCGCACATGGGTTTCACACCTGATAGGGCTTTGGGCCTGGGGCTTAGCATTTAACAGGTGAAAGTACTTTCACGGTAAACAAAAGCCAAATTCCTCAAGGGCACTCGTTAAACTAAGCCCATTTTGCCTTACTAGCACAGACACTTTCTAGCTGTGTGACCCTAGGTAAGTCACATCACCCCTATCTCTCTTTTCTCAATTGTAAAGTGGGAATAATAGCACCCACATCAAAGGGTTGTTGTGATGATCAGATGAAACAATATTAGCACAATGTCTGGCACAAAGTAGGTGCTTAATAAATATTTATTCCCTTACTCTTTCATCATTTCTTATGGTGCAACATTTCATTGTATTCAATGAATTCAATGAATACTGATATTCATACCCAGTATGTTTAATCATTCCCAGTTGTCTAAGAGAAATTTTAGATACCACCCTCAAAATTTTAAAGTTCTTTATTTTTCTTTCCTTCTGTCTCCTCCTACCCACTTTTAATCTCCTCTTAATTACCAGGAAGTTAGTTTTGCTTTAGACTATTTCCTCTTTAGTTTATGCTACCTCTTAATCCACATCTCCCTATTCTTTTTGTTTCTCTTTTGGGTCGATGCATTTCTAAATCAAAACTGTGTGTGTGTGTGTGTGTGTGTGTGTGTGTGTGTGTGTGTGTGCACCCGAGTGAAGGCTTTCTCTCTCTCTTTTAATCAGGTAAGCTTCATCCGATGCCCACTCTTCCACCCCTTCCTTCATGTTTGCACGCTCTTCTTTTCACCCAGATCAACTGTAAGAAATAGCAAGAGGATAAATAAAAATTAAAACAACTCTGTGTTTTCAGCTTGTAATCAGAAAGTTAGCAAAGGTACAAAAAAAAATGACAATAGTCAATGATGAAGGAACTGTGAGAAGACAGGCAAACGTACACTGTTGGTCAAACTGTGAATTACTCTAATTATTCTTGAAAACAGTTTGGAATTATGTGAGAAAAATTACAAAGTTATTCGTATCCTTTGACCACTGGTCATGCCCTCAAGGACACCAAAGACCGAAGATACTATATACAATAAAATATTCATAGTAGCACTTTTTGTAGTAACAAAAAAAAAATCAACCCAACGACAACAATAACCAAAAGGCAAAAGGAAATCAAAAGATTTTATAAACTTCACCTTGTTATAAATAGTTCACTCTAAGTCTAGGGGCAATAAAATGATCCTTGAGTCCACATAGTCTCTTTCTCTGCTGTTTTGTAGAGGTTTTATCAGATGAAAAGCTGTTAATGTACTCACAATAGCTCAGAGCCCTTAGTTAGGAAAATCCCTAGCATTCAGATGGAGGTTTGACTCTCTGACCTAATTTAAATTTCATACACTTACAGCTAACTTCCAAATTCTTTATATGGAAGGCAAAATCAGGATACAAAAACACTTAGGTTAAAAAATACCATGCAGAATATATTACAGTACCCAGAAAGTAGAAGTTGGGAGAAAGAGTGGACCTTTTTAATTCACATGTATCATTGAAGTGAGTTGTATCACATACAAATCTTTGTTTCAGGATGCCCTCAGGGCCCAATGGGCCACCTCAATTTCTCCTTTTTTTCTCTAATAGTTCAGCATTTCTTCCAATTCTCCTTTTATCTGTAGTCCCTCTGGATCTAATTCTTTGCAGATCAACTTGTTAAGTTCCAGGAAGGGCTAGGATACCATCTTCCCCGTTGTTGCTTCTCTTCAGCATTACATACTCTTAGCTCCCTTCTCTCAGTCTCCTTAAACACCTCCCAGAATGGATCAAGTCCACTCTCCTACTAAAAAATCAAGACAATCCCAAATCTCTGAGGTTTGAGAGAGGATGCTTGTCCAACAAATCTCGGGATGCCAGTCAGTACCAAAATTTCTATTATATCATAATTAAATCTCCCCTGGAAAGGGCAAGGAAAAGAGAGCAGAAATTTTATTCTTCTATTACCCTCCTCTACAGGGAGAAACAATTGCAACATGAATCAGAAGACCTGATTTTGAATCCTAATTATGCTACTTATGAATTCTGCGGCCTTGATCTAAGTGTTTAAATCTTTTCAGCCTCAGTTTCCTTATCTATAAAGTGAGCATAACACTCCTTTTACTGACTGCTTGACAGAGTTGATGCGATGTTGAAATGAGAATATATGTCACACACTTTGTTAGCCTTGAAGGGCTGTATAAAGATCGATGATTATCATCATTACTTTTTTTCTGACATAAAAAACGAAGAAGACCTACAAGCCCATATTGTAAGTGTGAACAATATTGTTTGCATTATTAGAATCTGGCTATTTATCTTCGTAGAGAGGCTGTTAGTGTGGTGGCAGAGGGAGAGGTGGCAGATTAATGGATGATGAGGTGCTCTGGTTATCAGATCCCTACAGCAAGCTAATGTCAGAAATGGCCAATTTCTCTTCTTTAAGAGCTTAGGAGACATTCTTGTGGCAGAACTTTGAGTTCTTGAGTAGACAGTCAGGTCAGACCGCTCCTGTGCCTGGAGTAGGAACACATGTAAGCCACAATGTTATAGAATGATACTTAACCCTTTAATTATAAAGTCCTCAAAAAATTCTTCCATAAAGAGAAGAGAACAAGTTCATCATCTCCAGCCTATTCCAGAACAATCCTTGTTCACTCCCACCATTTTCTGGTGATGCTATTACACGCCATCCTCCACTTCTGACCCAGTCCTCCACCTCCTACTGGCTGTGCCCTCCTGATTAGTGAGAGTTTACCATAGCTAGCCAAACTCAAACCCATAATAGTTTACTCTGCCAATCTTCCAACTGTGTTTCTGGTGCCGCCTCCCTTTTCCCAAGCTCCCAGCCTTTTACCTTTTGCCCTAGAAACAAAAATCAAAATGCTACCTCCATCCATGGAAAAACCTTGCCTATCAATTGCCCCATAACTGCTATCATGATCCCCATAACATCCTAGTACAAAATGGCCCTCTGATACAACTCCTTAACCGATGCTGTTTTTCCCTATAAGAATATAATCCCTTTGAGGGCAGGAACTGTCTTATTTTTATATTTTTATCCTCAGTGTTTAGCACAATAATAACAATATTCTCCCCCCGCCCAAATTCGTTGATTTATATGTACAATGAAAAGTAGTGTGGGACAGTGGAGAAAGAGTCAGCCAGAAAGGAAACAAGTTTTTGTTGAGCACCTTCTATGTACCTGGAGCAATGCTAAGGGCTATAAAAATATTGTCATTTGGTCCCCATTTTAAAGCTGAGAACACTGAGATTGACAAAAGTTAAATGAATTGCCCAGGATCAAGATTCTAGTAAGTGATCTCAAGGCTGCAGTTGAACCCAATGTTTTATCCATTATGCCATCTAGCTGCCTGGGTTCAAATTCTGTCTCTGATGCATACTAGTTACGTGATACTAAATGTTAGCTATTATTATTTATAAAAAAAGTAACTTCTCATTGGCTATAGGCAACTCTCTAAAGATATAAGCTATGGAATGATGATTGATCTGCATGGATAGAGGGCATTTCCTTATGTGAGCTCCCTCTATTGATGAAACCAAAGGTTTGATCAAAAAGAGAAAAAAAAATCACCACATGATGAAGCAATTCACAGACATTATCTCCCCAAGTCCCCACCTGACTCCTGTGCTGTACACAATCAGCTACTAACTTTCCCTGTACTTTTCTGTATAGATTACCCCCACTAGAGAGCTTTGGTGAGTAGTCTAATCAATCAGCCTTTGCTAGATGGCTAATATGTGCCAAGCAATGTGCTAGACACTGGTGATATAAAATATAACCTCCTAGGGGGCCATTCTGTACCTCCTTCCACTTTAAAGCAGGCACAGATTCTGCTTTCTGTCACCCAGGATAATGCTTTTAATTAGCTATTGAGCAGAATTCTTTGGATATACTAAAGTAAGGAGTCTTCACTCTTCAGGCCTTATATGGATAACAGTGAATTCTGGAGGATAGGTGGATGAGATGCTCAGAGTCATGCTTATATTTGGAGGTCAGTAGGTGTAGAAGTCTGAAGTTCCAATTTGATAGTCAAATAGATGAGTCATCATGGCTGACAGGAAGCAGCCAGAAGATCTCTTACCTGCTCTGAAGTAGAGGTGAGGGGGAGGGGTCCCTTCATCACCCATCCATGGGTTCTTTGGTCATTTTTTAACTTGTGTCTGACTCTTCATCACCCAATTTGGGGTTTTCTTTACAAAGATACTGGAACAGTGTGCCATTTCCTTCCCCCAGTCATTTTACAGATGAGGAAACTGAGGCAAACAGTGTTAAGTGACTTGCCCAGTGTTATTCAACTAGTGTCTGAGGCCAGATTTGAACTGATGAAGATGAGTCTTCCTGACAAGGCCCAGTATTTTACCCACTGTACCACCTTAGCCACTCCCCATCCACAGAAGGACATTTGCAAAAGACAAAAATGAAACTGTCCTAGACCTCAAAGAGTTTGTATTCTATAGAGAAGCAGAACAATGACTCCACAAATCAGGGACATACTGGGAGTAGAACACAGATCTCCCTCTTCCCCAAGGACTGTGGTCAGACTGATAATAAAAAGAATATGCAACTGCTAAAGCAGAGTATTTCATCTAGGGGTAATCACTCATTATTTGAATGCCTCATTCATTTTCAATTAATTTTTAAATTAATTCGTAGTAATGGGAACATGAAGGGAAGATGTTCTAGTATCCCAAATGTCCTGGGTACCTGTTACTCATTTTAAAAAAATTAAATAAGTGGCAGTAAGTTAAAAATTTAAAATATTCAGTTCCTCTCTCTTTTCAGGAGGATATTAGCATTTAGATCCAGGAGAAATGATCTAGTCCCACCTTCTCATTTTACAGATGCAAAAACTGAAAAGCAGAGAGGTAAATGACTCTCCCAATGTAACACAGGTAACCAGCTGCAGAGCTAAGATTTCAATCCAGATCCTTTAATCATAAATATAGTGCTCTTTCCCAAGACACTCAGGGCTGGTAAATATGGATAAGCTTTGTATCTAAGTGGCCCCACGATAAAGTTCAGTGTTGCTTTCCCTTCCTTATCCCTCACCAAACCCCCTCAAGTGCCCACTGTCCTTACAGAGTTATTATGAGGATTAAATGATATGATGTATATAAAAAGCACTTTATAACCACAAATAGCTGTATTAATGAAAGTGATTAATTTAAAAGCTACCCCCCCCTCTAATCCACTACAGATACACTGTGCCAATCTAATGGAATGGATTTGGGCTCATAATACCAGAATTTGAATGCTGGTTCTGTCTCTTGATATTTGTGTGATCTTGGATTTAATTCTCCAGGTCAGTTTGTTCATCTATAAAATGAAGGGGTTGGGCTATATCATCTCTAAGCTTCCTTCCAGCTCTGAACCTGTGCTCCTGGGACCTTAAGTTTTAGACAAGTGGTTCTCAAACATTTTTAGCTCTTAGACCCACATTTTTTTGATATGAGGAGGTATAAAATATTGAACATTTAGGTTGGGAGCCACATAGGAGATCTGGGAGACTCACAGCTGTGCAGTTTCCCTGTAATAAGAGCACTTTTTTTTGAGTTCTTTATGAATCCAAACTTGATATATTTTGAGGTTAGCATATACGTAGATGGGCAGCTAGGTGGCACAGTGAATAAAGTGCCTGGCTGTAACAGCAATGTGGCTAGCAACTACCCAAGTTCCCACAGATTGTTTGGGAAAAACTCAGTGGAAACTAGGCTAGTTTGTACTAAGGCTTAGATGAAATGGATTAAAAGAACAGTTACAAGAGACTTTTGGAGGAATGAATGATAATCCTGTAGCTATGGAGAAGGCAAAAGGACATCTATTTGGAGTTGGAGTTCAAAATGAATATGGAAAAATTGAGCTCTGTCAGCTTCTCACCAAGTATATTTTCAGATTTTTTTTTCTTGTGGTCTAGCAGCT
This sequence comes from Phalanger gymnotis, assembly GCA_028646595.1. NCBI lineage: Eukaryota > Metazoa > Chordata > Mammalia > Diprotodontia > Phalangeridae > Phalanger > Phalanger gymnotis. The sequence goes on along the minus strand of CM053622.1, from coordinate 732,683,028 downwards.
CTTTTGAAACTCCTAGAAAGAAGCTCTGAGGCCAAGTCCTTCCTCCTACCCAGTTGGAAAGTAGACCATTGGCCATTACCAGCTAGATGGATTATTTATTTTGTTTCTGTTAGTCAAATTATTTTATGATCTAAATGAAACCAGAAAATCATAGACTTAGAGCTGAAAGGGACTTCAAAGACCATTTACTCTAACTCCTCACTTTACAGATAGGGAAATTGAGGTCAAGGAGGATAAGCTAGCTGCTCAAGGTCACAATAATGGTAAATTTAATCAGTAGAATTAGAGCCCAACTCCTCAGACTCCAGAGTCCTATCTGTTTTCACCATACTATGATGCTTCCTATTCTAATCCTTTCCTCTTCAGGTCAGCACAATATGCTGCCTATATCATTGAGCAAGGAGTCAAGGCATGATGTAAAATTTTAATAAAAACCCTCTAGATAGTTCTACTTTATTTTTACAATAGCCTTCCTAATTATCTCACCATCAGTTGTTTCCTTTTCTAACAGGGGCACAAAAGTACCGTGATTCTTAAAGCTAACAAGTAATTGCTTTTTCAGAATGTCCTTTTAAAAGGCCTTTGAATTTGTTGCAAGAGAATTCATAGTAACTGAGGAAACAAAAAAAAACCCTGAACTCTGTGATTTATTAGCAAAGCATGGGTAATCACTGGGTCCATGGCCTCTCAGCAAGTACAAGGACCCAAATATAGATTTTTTTTACATAGATTTTTATGCACTAAAAGAAAATGATAAGTAGCATACAGAACATGATGTATGCTTGGGTAATCTCATTTCTTATTGGAGGAACGATTAGGGACTTTCTGAGTTGGGAGGGTAAAAGAGAGTAGGTGAAATTCTCTGAAATCAGGTGATTTACAAAGAAACAACAAAATGGAGCTTGTTTAAATAAATGAAGTCAGTGTTCATAAGACGAAGTCAGTTGGCCTCTCACAGATTGTATATTTCAATGGCTTTTAGCCTATTTATACCTTGACACCTAGGGACACACTAAAAGATTTGCTTGTCAAATTATGTCTGAAATTAGATTTTATTGGGATCGAGAGGAAATGTGGTGTAGTGGATAGAATGCTTTACGTGGAGCCAGAAGGCAGCTGGGTGGTACAGTGGATAGCAAAGGACTTGGAACTACTAGCTGTGCAACACTGGGAATGTCACTTAATCTCTGTCAATCAATCAATCAATCAATCAAATCAATGAACATTTATTAAGCACTGACAATGTGCCGTTCACTGTGCTAAATACTGGGAATACAAAAAGACAAAAAACACAGTCACTGCTCTAGAGGAGCATAGACACTAACTGGAGAGACCTCTGTCTGCCTCAATTTCCTTATCTGTAAGATAATTATAATAATAGCATCTACCTCCTAGGATTATTATGAGAATCCAATGAGATAATGTTTGTAAAGAAATGCTAGCCACCTACCCAGCAAAACTGAGTATCGTGCTCCAAGGCAAAATATGGATTTTCAATAAAATAGAGGACTTTCAAGCTTTCTCAGTGAAAAGACCAGAGCTGAATAGAAAATTTGATTTTCAAACATAAGAATCAAGAGAAGCATGAAAAGGTAAACAAGAAAGAGAAATCACAAGGGATTTACTAAAGAAATGCTAGCTATTATTATTATTGTTGTTATTAATTTTTCACCAGGAAAGACCTGGGTTCAAATCCTGCCTATAGGCACTTAATAGCTATGTCACTCAGCAATGTCCCTACATCATATCATTTGATCTTTCGTCAAACCCTGAGAGGTAAGTGCAATTATAATCCCCATTGTATAGATGAGGACATCCTAGCTGACAAATAAAATGGCTTGCTCATTGTCACATAGCTAGTATCTGAGGCAGAATTCAAACTCCCTCCAGTTCTCCTGACCCCACTCAATTCGCTGTACCATTCTTCTGCCTCAGTTAATTAAAGCTCTATAGGTAAATGCCAAATATAATAATGATAATAAAAATAACTGCTTTTAAGGAGTTATTATATATTTATGGAAAGAATAAGATATATGAACAGTATTTGAAAAAGAGTTGGCAATTTTAGTGGACACAAACTTAATATGAAGTCAGCAATGTAATGGAGCAGCTACCACAGATGCAAAACAGAAACAAACACAAATATCTCATTTTATTTTAGTCTTCATTAGTAGAAGCAAGGTACTTAGAACAAGAGTCCCCCCTCCCCCCACTAACAAAAGAGACCTCACTGTGGCATGGGTGTGATACTGCATCCTCAGAGGCTATACCAGTGGCCTCACATGGTTCCACCAAGCTAGGAAAGTCTGGAATATGGGCCTGGTGAATACATTTATTTTCTGAGGCCCAACCTGGCTAGGTTCAGAGTGGCTCATCACCACAGTGGCTACAGGTGATAAATTCTTCAGCCTCAGCTATTACAATATTATCTACTAAGAGCTGTAAAATGAGAGGCTGGAGACCATCCCCAGGGCAATGAAATAATTCTGCAAAGCAATCTCTGAGCTGCTATCAGTGATGTTTTGTGAAAAATCATGGGAAATGGGAGAGAAGCCAATATTCTGGAGCCAGTAAGTACTGTCCTAACTTTCACAAAAGCAGAAATTGTGTTCTTCAAACAACATCTTTGTTTGCTATCCCAGCAAACCTCTAGAATATATTATTAATGTGATAGTTTATAAAATTTCAGAATGGAATTGTTAAGTCAGCATGGGTTTGTCAAGTCATGCCAAATTCACTTCACTTTTCTGTTTTATAGGGTTACTTAACTGTGGATCAGGTATAGAATGGAGGGAAAGAAGAAAGAGGGAAGGAAGAATGGAGGGAAGAAAAGAAAGAAGGAAAGAAGGAAGGGTTTATTAAGTGCTTACTATCTGCCAAGTATTCTGCTAAATGCTTTACTAACATTATCTCATTGATCCTCACAATAGCCCTGGTAGGTGGTGCTATCAGCATCCCAATTTTAGAATTGAAGAAACTGAGACTAAATAATTTACTCAATGTCATGTAGGCAGTAAATGTCTGAGGCTGATTTTGAATTCAGTTCTTCCTGACTCCAGAGCCAGTGCTCTATCCACTACATCATCTAATTGCTCCTAAACATAGACATAGTACATTTGTATTTCAACAGGACATTTGAAAGTCATCTTGCCCGGCAAATTATTCATAGTAAGCATTTAATAACAACTTATTGAATTAGACTTAATAAAGTATGAACTTCTTAGCCTGGTATTCATCACCCTTCTTAATCTGACCCCAAGCTTTCATCTTTTACATATGCTATGCTGCACAGAAATAGTAGTGTTTGCTAGTCTAACGGCCAGAGCATGAGGCTAGGAGTTAGAAGATTTGGGTTTTACTCTGCGCTTTTCCCCTTATTCACTATGTGACTTCAGACAAGCTGTAAAATCACAGGATCACAGCCATGTGGGATGGAAGGGATTATCTACTCTAACTCCTTTATTTTATGGAAAAGGAAACTGAAGCACCAGGCAGGTAATTGATGGCTCAATGTCACACAATGAACGAGTCAGAATCATGATTCTAATCTAGGTCCTTTAACTCAAGGTCCGGTGCTCTAAGTCATGTCGCCTGCTCTGGGTAGCATCAGTAAAGAAGGGTTAATGATCCCTGCTTATCTCACAGGGCTTTTTTAGAGAATCAAATGAACTATAAAATGCTCTGAAAATAGGAAAAAAGGATAAATAAATATATATATGTACATATATATATATAAAAATATATATACATATATATCTGGCATCAATATTATTCTTTCAAACATGCTTTGCTAGCATATGCTAGTGAAGTGCCTGAGATGTGTGGCACCCTCAGTTCCCGCCTTTTCTCCTTATTGAAATCTTTGTAATTGTTGTTCAGTTGTGACTCTTTGGACCGTACTGTCCATGGCGATTTCTTGGCAAAGATAATGGAGTGGTTTGCCATTTCCTTCTCCAGTAGATTGAGACAAATAGAGGTTAAGTGACTTGCCCAGGGTTACACAGGTAACAAAAATCTGAGGCTAAATTTGAACTCAGGTCTTCCTGAGTCCAGGCCCAGCACTCCATCCTCTGAACCACCTAGCTGCCCTTATTGAAGTCTTACTCTATCTCAATTGTGACCTCTTCTGTAAAGCCTTCTGAGATTCCTTCTCCCATTCCAGGCAGAAGGAATCTTTTCTTCCGCTTAAATTCCATAACCACTTGGCACCTTTTTTAGGCAAATAATGATAAAACTAACAATAGGATTTTAGTTGGGCCTTAAAGGAAGCCAGGGAGATCAGTAGGCAGTGTTGAGGTGTGAGAAGATTTCAGGCATGGAGGAAAGCCAGAGAAAATGCTTAAAACTGAGAGAGTAAGTGTATTGTTTGTGGAACAATCAGGAAACCAATAGCATTTATGCAAAGAAATGGTATTGTTATTTTTTTAAAAAAAATCATATATAGGGCTTTATGGCTTAGGAAACATTCATGCACATTTATTCATTTGAACTGCACAACAATTCTGAGAGATACATTCTCAATATCACCATTTGACAGATGAGGAAATTGAGGCAAAAATAATTTAAGGGATTTGATCATGGTTACCCAGCTATTAAGTGCTTGGAATGGGATTTGAACTCAGATTTCACTGCCTTCAAGCCCAACATTTTACCCACTGCACCACTTGCTATTTTCTATTATAGTTGTTGGCACACTGTTAAATCCAGAGGCCTTTTTCTTAGTTCTCATTCTCCTCGACCTCTCCTTTGAGCCTTTGACATTATCAATCAAATTGGATACAGGGGCGGGGTGGGGGGTGAGTGATAGTGAGGAGTCAAGGATAACCCCTAGGTTGTTAGCCTGATGGACTGGGAGGATGGTGCTGCCCTCTTCAATGATGTTTAGTTTAGGATTTCTACTGGATATCCAATTTGAGAGATCTAAAAGCATTTGCAGGGCAGCAGAGAGGTTAGAATGGGATAGGGAGGGGATAGGGATAGGGATAGGGAGATTCAAGAATCATCGGCAAAGAGATGGTAATTAAATCCTTGGAGGCTGATTAGATCACCAGGCAGAGTATTGTTGAGGGAGAAGAGAGTAGGGTCCAGGACAGAACTGTGGAGGACATCCACACTTAGAGAGCATGACCTGGATAAGTGTCTGGCAAAGGAGATTGAGGAGTGAACAAATGGGTAGGAAGAGAACTAGAAGAGAATGGTGTCCCAGAAACCTAGAGAGAAGGGAGAATCAAGAATGAAGGTGATTGATAATGTCAAAGGCTACAGAGACGTCAAGGAGAATGAGAACTGAGAAAAAGGCCTCTGGATTTAACAGTTAAGGAATTATTGGAAACTTTGGAGAGAGCAGGGTTTTTTTGAATGATAAGGTCAGAAGCCAGATTGCAATGAATCAAGAAGAGAGTGAGAGGAGAGAAAGTACATTCATTCACTATAAATGACCTCTTTAAAAAATTTGTATTAGGAGGGAAACAGAAAATTGGGAAAGAATTTTTACAACCAGTGTCTCTGACAAAGGTCTCATCTCTAAAATATACAGGGAACTGAGTCAAATTTATAAGAATACAAGTCATTCCCCAAATGACAAATGGTCAAAGGATATAAGCAAGCAGTTTTCACAGGAAGAAATTAAAGATATCTATAGCCATATGAAAAAATGCTTTAAATCACTATTGATTGGAGAAATGCAAATCAAACAACCCTTAGGTACCACATATCTCCTGTCAGATTGGCTAACATGACAAAACAGGAAAATGATAAATGCTGGAGAAGATGTGAGAAAATAGGGACACTGTTACATTATTGGTGGAGTGGTGAACTGATCCAGCCATTCTGGAGAGCATTTCAGAACTATGCCCAAAGGGCTATAAAAATGTGTATACGCTTTGACCTAGCAATACCACTTCTAGGGTTGTTTCCAAAAGAGGTCATACAAGTGTGAAAAGGACCGGTAAGTACAAAATATTTATAGCACCTTTGGGAATCAAGGAAGGGGATGCCCATAAATTGGAGAATGGCTAAACAAGTTGTGGTATATGAATGTAATGAATACTATTGTGCTTTAAGAAATGAGGAACCAACAGACTTCATAATAACCAGGAAAGACTTCTGTGATCTGATGCTGAGTGAGGGGAGCAGAATCAGGAGAACATTACACATGATTACAGACACAAGGATCTATAATGACTAACTTTGATAGACTTGGCTTTTTCAGCAATGCAAGGTTCTAAGACAGCTCCAAAAGACTCACGAAGCTATCCACATCCAGAGAAAGAACTATGGAGTCTGAATGCAGTTTGAGGCAACTTATTTGCTCTCTCTTTTTTGTTTCTTTTTTTGGTTTTGTTACATCTTTCTTATGGTTCATTTCATTGGTTATAATTCTTCTTTACAACTTGACTATTGTGAAAATAAGTTTAACGTGAAGGTATATGTAGAACCTATATCGGATTACGTGCCATCTTGGGAGGGGGAGGGAAGTGGAGAGGGAGGGAGGGAAAATTTGGAACTCAAAAGCTTGTGGAACTGAGTGTTATAAACTACAAATAAAAAATAAATTAAAAAAAGGAAAGAAAAGTTTGGATACAAAAGGCAGAATGATAGTTGGTAAAGAATGAAGCATCAAAGAAGTGTGTTTTTTTTCAAGATGTGGGAAACATGGGCATGTTTGTAGACAGTAGGTTATGAGCCAGGAAATAGAGAAATTAAAAACAAGTGATAGAATGGGGATGACAGATGGGCCATTCTGATGGAGAAGATGGGATAGAATGGGATTGGTTGAACCAGTCGACTGGATAACTGTGGGAAGGAGTAAAGCCACTTTATCATATGAGAAGGAGGTGAAGGACAAGATGGTGCCAAAGTCATTTGAATGATAAAAGAGAAAGAGGGGGAGAGAAGGGAAGTCATGGCTAATGGCCTCAAAAATTTCTGCAAAATATGAGGCACAGATCTCAGTTGTGAGGGCAGGCACTGAGGTGCTGAATGAAGTTTGTAGAATAAATGAATGTTCCTTTAAAACAGGAGTCAAGCTTCACTGTACTTTCTGCATGATTCCACTTCACCCCTTTGGTAGGAAAAGAGATTCTCATTCACTTTGAATAGAGCAGATTTATCCATTGTACATTTCTGAAAGTATACTATCCTTTTTAATGTCCCCTTTCCCCCCTTTCTCATTATATCTCCTTGCTATTCAATACAACTCTTTTCAACAAGTTACCTTTCTTGCTTGATGGCTACTTTCCTTCTGTGTAGGTGAGCCTTGTCGTTATCATTCTTTCTATTCATTTAGTCAGTTTTCTATCTTGGTGTCACTGACTTTATTTTTTAAGTAGAATGTTAGGGTGCATCATGCCTTCTTTAGTCTCAATTCTACCCTTTGGTCTAACCAAATGAAATTCAAGCCCCTTTTCAAATAATAACCCTTAAGATAGAAGAAGAGTGGTATATTCAAGAAATAAGTTGGTATATCCTATTTTCGTAGCAATATATTTCCCTCACTGATGGCAGTGGGCGTACCATCTTTGTACTCGGTATTCAGTGAGCTGTTGAAGAGGATACGGAAATGACCCTTAAGAAAATATAGGCAAGAAGAGAAGCTAGAGTATACAAAGTATATAAAGAAGAAATTAACACTGAAGAACATGCGATTTTAAAAGTATCAAGGACTCCATTTTTCAGATATTAAAGACAGGAAGACAACAGACTAAAGATGACTTGAAAGCTCACTCACATGGGCAATCCCACAGCGATACAGCTCATGGCCCATCTATGCCCACCCATTCTATGCATCTCTTGAATCTGTCCACACATAAGTTCACCACAGGGGATCTGTTCAGTATGTTGGGGAAATTCCTAGCATTAGTCTGAAATTATAAGGATAGCCATAAAGCACTTGGCTGTGCCCTCATTTTCCGATGTGATCAGTCATCTTTCATTTTGCTCCTATACTCCTTTGATGACATCTCTTGGACCACTTCTCTTTTATAATTCCTGGCTTGCAATATGTTCCATCCTTCTCAATCCACCATGTGACCTCTCTATTGCCCTTTGAGTGATCCTCAATTTCTATCTTCAGCGACTCTTGGTTCTGTGACTCACAGCCATTCAGCAACATTGAAAGAGATTGGTATTTAAAAAGATGGGACTTTGCTTCTGGGAGCATGTCAGGATTATTAAATGAATTTTTCAATTTGCCAAAGATAATTTGGCCATTCTTTTCCTGTTCAGTTTGTGGCCACAAGTGAAACAAAGATATCAAGCAACTGGAAAAAATCATAGAAAGTATTTTTACTCAAAAAAGACACACACCAGTGATTACTAATTCATAGTGACTTTTGCATCTCTTTGACTATAATCTTTATGAGACTGCTGTATGCTCATGTCAAACATATCCTTCATGAAATTATTAGATGGGAACAGACAAGCTTTCACCAACAATATGCTATGGTCTCTCAACCTTACAGTCACATAACTGACTAAACATAGAGAATATAAGATCCCACTGAATTTTTTAATTGATTATGAATAATCCTAGTCATAAAGGACATGCCAAAGCCTGGGAGGTTTGTTGTCCAATATAAAAATATGCTTCTATAATATATTCATGCATAGACAAACATATACATACACACATATATGTAGCATATGTATAGATATATATGCGTATTTATAGATATAATATTTATATCAATATGTATTCCATTTCATGTGTATATATGTATGTGTATTATATTTGTATATATACAATGAAGCAATAGCAACATGCTTTTCACACAGAAGTAGGCCTGTGAGGGCAGGAAAATGATACTACCAGATGACATAATTTTCCTGTTGAGCTGCCTTTTGCTGAGTATTCCCTGACCACAAATGTCCTCTACATGTGTATCACTCCAGATATTTGCACTATTGTTTCATGTTCCCTATATGTACATCTCATATATGACCTCTACATGTTTCTAGTCTTCCTATTAAAGTATATGTGTTTGTGGAAGAGCACATCCCAGGATTTTGCAGGGAACTTCTATTGCTTTGTTTTCTAAAACCATTATTATATTAAATACATTTTCTTTGAACTAGTTATTCAAGCAAAGTAAAACAATAAAGACAAAACATTTATTTTGAGTTGGTGCAGACCTACAGTGTAACTTAAATATTGGTTAGCTTTTCTCCTGGTCTGATGTACTATATTCATTAGAACAAAATGCAGCTTTGAAGCTTTTCCTCCAAAAAAGGTGATCCCTAGGTATGCGTTAATATGACACAAGATTCTTTCATTGATCATTAGCAATAGGAAGTGAGACATAGTGTAGGGAGATGCATGTTTGCTAAACCACCCCTTCGGGGGATTCCCTATTGCAAACTACAAAAGTAGAAAAGAGATTTCATTTTTATTGTCAATTTTTTCCTGACAAGAATTGTGGTAGGTGGGCTGCTACTCTGGAATACTCTGATTCGAATCTATTTTTTAAAAAAAACATGTTATTAGCCATTTGCTTATGGACAAGTTACTTGACCTCTCTGCAAGTCAGACAACTCTTTAAGAAAATAAGTTAGCTATGATTGCCTTACGCATTGGTGGAGAGACTTTTGTCACCAGTGAAATCACAGATCCTTAATATAATTACATTCTCCTTATTACCTTGTAAATATCAAAATAATGTTGCTTTACAATCTGAATAATCATCATTTCAGGTGGTTTAAAGGACAATGTAGAAACATATGGTGGGCATATAGAGGCATTACTAAATATTAAACCTTGATAATTAGTGACATAAAGATATCACTATTCCCAAAGAACTTCTCCTTATCCTCTCCTCCCCATCTTGTATCACTCAGACACCTTCAACTGTTTCCTTCACTTTTATCTCAGTTGATGAGGTAGCCCTTCTCCTGCCTCTACATAGACCTTTTATCCCATCCCCTTCTTGGTTTCTCCAGAAAATTGATCCCACTATCATCTCAATGACCACTTTTATCTTTACTCTCTCCCTATATAATGCTGTCTATACAACATATTCAAGTCTCTCCCATCCTTTAAAAAAGCAAAACTTTTTATATGGACCATCTTCCCCCTCTTGACTAAACTCCTTGAGAAAGTTATCTACCTTTGCTACCGCCACTTCTGCTCTCATTATCTTTTAAACTCTCTCTGCAGTGTGGCTTCTGACCTTACCATTTAACTGAAACTGATCTCTCCAAAGATGCCAAATGATCTCTCAATTGCCAAATATAATGGGCTTTTCTCAGTTGTGATCCTCCTTGACCTCTACATCATTTGACACTGTCAGTCACCTACTTCTAGATACTCTTTCCTCTCAAGGCTTTTGTGACACTGCTCTCTTCTCCTGGTTCTTCTTATATTTTTTCCATCCACTCTTTTTCAGTCCCATTTGCTGGATTTTCATTCACATCATACTCTCACATTCTGGATGTCCCCCAAGGCTCTGTCCTTGTCCCCCTCTTTTGACTCTATATTATATCACTTGATGATCTCATCAGCTCCTGTGGTCCAGTTACTGTCTGTATGCAGATAACTCCTGGATTTATATATCTGACACTAGTTGGATATCTCAAATCTCAAATTCAACATGTCAAAAAGAAAAGTCATTCTCTTTCCTTGAAAAGCCCTCTCCCATCTAAATATGCATGTCACTGTTGAGAACACCATCATCCTTCCAGTCACCCAGGACCACAACCTCAATGTCATCCTTGACTTTTCACTCTCACTCACCCAACATATCCAATCCATTACCATAGCTTGTCATTTCTATTGCTACAACATCTTTTGTATATGCCTACTTTTCTCCTTTCACACAGCCTATTTCAGGACTTCATTACCTCTTACCTGGATTATAATAATAGCCCTCTAATTGATTACCCTCTTCCTACTCCATTCATCCTTCACTCAGCTGTTGAGATGATTTTTCTAAAGCCCTAGCCATGTCACCCTTCTGCTCAATGAGCTTCTTCAGTAGCTCCCTATTACTTATAAGATGATAGATCAGCTCTTTTATTTGGTATTTAGAGCTCTTTGTAACCACTGCCTAGGGCAGCTAGGTTGTATAGTAGCTCGGTTTGGAGTCAGGGCCTCAGATTCTTACTAGCTATTTGACCCCGGGCAGGTCACTTAGCCCTATTGGCTTCAGTTTCCTCATCTGTAAAATGAGCTGGAGAAGCAAATGGCAAACCACTGCAGTATCTTTGTCAAAAAAATGGGGTCACAAAGAATCACACATGACTGAAATGACCGAACAACAATAAAATAACCATTTCCTACCTTTCCAGTCTTTTTATACCTTAAATTACACACTCCACAATTTAGCTACACTGGCTTACTCGCAGTTTCTCAAACATGACACATCTTCTCATAACTGTTAGCAACTTGAGTGCAGGAACTCCCTTTTATTTCTTTTTGCATCCTGAGTGCAGGGTGCCTGGCATATAGTAGGCACTTAATAAATGCTTGTTGACTGATCTGACTGATGCTGACTAATCTCCTATCTCTACCTTTTGTGCTAGTTATTTCTCATGGCCAGAATGGTCTGCCTCTTCATCACTGGGTCTTAGTTTCCTTGATTTCCTTCAAAGTTCAATTCAAATCTTACCTTTCTTAGGAGGATGTTCTTGGTTCCCCCAACTGCTAACACCTTCCTCTTTTAGGTTACCCTAATTTTCTCTGTATATAACTTGTATATATCTAAACATTGAAATGATGTCTTATCCTTGAGAATGTTTACTATTTAAAAGTAAGGACTCTTTTTCCCCTTTGTATCCCAAGAGTCTGGCATATATATGTAGTATGCACTTAATAAATGCTTGTGAATGACTGACCGTTACCCAGAAAAGTGCTATAAAAATAAATTAAATATAAATAAAGTAATAAAATAAAGTAAACCTCCTGGAGGGTGAGAGATAATGAAAAAACATCCTGTTCTTCCATAGGCATCTTAATGGTATCCATGAAATATTAAAAGTCCTTAGAGAAAGAACACCCATATGTTGGGTAGATAATCCAGAGAATATTTATGGGAGCTCACTAACAAGAATTACACAGAATTAAAAGGTCCAGCCTGCTTGTGATCTGTCTTGTTGGAAGGAATAACCACACGATTAGGATATTGAATATAAAATTATCGAAGCACATCAGTATGGTCGATGTAGATATTTTCGCATCCCAATTCTGTTACGTGTTATCTATCTTCCCCATTTTAGTGTCATCTACAAACGAAAAACATTGCATCTATGTTTTTATTCAAGGCCTCCATAAAAATAAATGCTGAACGACCATGGTTAGAGGGATATTTGACTGAACAAGGGATAGAACAATCACAAAAGATAAAATATAAACAGAAGGATTTCTTGTTAGAAACAGTACAAAAATGATTAGCAACATAGTAGTTGAGGCAGCTAGGTGGTACAGTGGATGGAATAACCTGGATTCAAATCCTGAATAACCTATGTTCAAACCCAGTCTCATTCACTTGCTGGCCGTGTGACCCTGATTAAGACATTTGACCTTGATCTGCCTCAGTCAACTCATTTGTAAAATGAGGATGATTATAACACCTATTTCCTAGGATGGCTGTGAGGATAAAAGGAGATAACATTTGTAAACTGTTCTGCAAACCTTAAATTGCCACACAAAAATAGAAAAACCATTATTTGGGGGGAAATTTTTGTTTCAAATATCCTTTATAAGCTTCTTAGAAGGATTTAATGTAAATATACAGAAAGAGCCAATTCCTAATACATAAGTGATGAAAAGGTAAGAATTAAAAGTTTTGAAAAGAATTGTAAACTCTTAGGAAGCATATGAAAGCTCATTCCAAATTACTAATAACAACATAAGTGTGAATCAAAATAACTCTTAAGCTTTCACCTCATACCAAGTAAATTGGCAAATGTGACAAAAGTGAAGCTAGTAGTAGATATATTCATAAATAAGTGTTGTGTAAAACAAAAGGTATCACTAAAAATAAGGTTTTTTAAAGAATATAATATTTTCAACTTACTCAAGACCATTAACAGTCCCAATGAAATGAAATCTGAGGGATTCAGCAGAAAGGAAAAAAAATATATTAACAATTAAATCTGTCTATACAGAACAGGATGCCTTGGGAGAAAGCAAGTTGCCCATTATTTAAAGTCTTCAGGAGCTTGAATGATCACTTATAATGGACATTGTAGAGGAATTTCATGCTTCAGGTAGAAATCTGACTAGCCAAACGTGTAACAAAGGTTTATTCTAACGCTGAAATTCTATGATTCTATAACTAATTGGATTGAAATAAATTATGGGGAAAATGATCGAAATGGCTCCAGTCCTTTTGCAGTGGAGAAATTGAAATCACCATGCCATATGTGCACCTACACATCAGTTGCTTAGGTGGCTCATTTCAAACAAATCTGCGTGATTTTCCTTTATTCCCCTGTTTAATTAAGAACTAGGAGGTGCACGCTTTGCACTCATCATCTCTCTGATGAGGCATTAGTGTTATGCTGAATTCTACTAATTGCTACCCACTGTTAGACCTATTGAGAGGAGAAAATAACCACTAATCAAGGGTACTTTTCAGTGCATTTTACTACTACCCAAGGATGGGGAAGCGAGAACATAGACCCATTGCATTTTAAAAGTATACATGCAATATTTCCAAGTATCAAAATAGAAACAGTTTGGCTCATTTTTATTTCTGGGAGGTGGCATGATGACATGGAAAGAGTGTTGGTCATGGATCCAGAAGACCATGACCTAGTCCTGACTCATTCATTTACTAGTAATGACTTTGAACAAGTCACTTTACCTCCATGAGACTGTTTCCTCATCTATACATTAGAGATAATAGTACTTGTCTTACCTTCCTTACAGACTTTTCTTTTTGAGGATCAAATGAATTTCTGTCTGTGAGAGCAGTTCATGGCTGCAAAGTGTCATGTAAATATAAGTTATTATTATTTTACACATTTTATATTATAGGTTCCACAAGGATAGGGGCTGATGTTGTTGTAATAAACTATGTCATATATAGCCTAAGAACATATAATATTTAATTACACTGATAGTAGTGATGGTTATGGGAAAACAGCCCTGAATTTTAGAATTATTACTTGTAAATATAAAAGCCTACAAGTTATCTCTGGATATAGTTCACTGCCAGATGTCCTGTGATATGGCACACATGTTTCGTTATGTTCCATAATAAAGCATGCTGTCTTTAGTATGCACAAAGAGATATTTTCTGAAATTATGTCACTGAATTTTCTAGAATCCTGAACACCCAAGTCCCAGGTTCAAAATGTGAGTCATACTTAGGTTATCCCAAATGAAAGCATAAGACCATGATAAATGGTGTTGTTTGTGGCATTCAGATATTTATGCATAGCATAGTAGAAAGGACGTTGGACTTGGAGTTGGTATCAATCATCAATAAATTAATAAGCATCTTATAAGAACTTACTATGAACTGAGTGCTATGTTAGGCATTGGGGTCATAAATACAAACAATAGAGATATGGGTTAGAGTCTTAGCTTTGCCACTTCCTAGCTGTGTTGACCTGAGAAAGACATTTTAACTTCTTGTGCCTCAGTATTCTCACCTTTAGAAAGGGGATCATTCATACACAATATTTGCAAAAACATACAAGGCTATTGTGAATATCCAGTGAGAGAATTGCTAAAAGAAACCACAATGTTATTATGATGTGATGCATATAAAAATTAACATTATTATAAGATGCAGAGTGATAAAGGGAACTCTTCTTTCACTGCAACATGGATCAATGATAAAATAAACTTTATCCTTTATACACTAATACCATCATTCTACCATATTAGAAGAAAACTTAAGTTCTTTTTTGTTTGTTTTTGTTTTGCAGAACCACAATCTAATTTCTGATATCATCTTCTGAATTTCTGACAGCCTTAATTGTTATCCTTATGCACATTTTAAAAATAGACATCTTTTTTTTGCAATGGATTAAAAAATGTCCTTTTGAAGCTTATAATGACCATGCTGTATCTATTAATTACTTTTTTTGATGAATAGCATTTTTGTATAGAATGTTGGAGAATGATGATCTAATCATGTTCCCTCCAACGTTCTCCTTGTGTTCAGACACCTCCTTAACAGTTGAGTGGTGTCTTGCTGGCTGTGTTGGCATCTGAATGTTGGCAAATGATCATTTCTATGCTCTCTAGTCCCCAGCAAGTGTCTGTACAAGCAATTAGAGTGAATTGAAAAGGGCTTATTTTTTACCAACCATTAAAAGACCACAAAAATAGGAGGAAAAAAAGTTTATAAGGAAAACCTTTATATTTTGCACTCTACATTTCTTGTCGTAACCAACAAATACCTCTCCAGAAAAAAAAGGATACTGGAGTGAGGAAACAAGGGGTCATAAATAAGAACTGTTTTTTAAAATGGACTTCAAGGCCTAAACAAATCTCTTTTTTCTATTTCTTACCCATCTGTTTCAATAGATATAGTTTGTGTATTTCAATGCCACGGTAACCAAGAAAGTGTTATAAAATGCAGTCAACTAGCTTTTTTTGTCTATACAAAGAGTTCTGTTTGTGAAAGTACCCAAGAGATACCAAGGCTTCACTGAAGGGGCAGAGCCATTCTTTCTGTATAGTGAATTTGCTTCAGGCAAACAAGTTGATAGAAAGATAGAAAGATAGGCCAAGATAAGAGAAAGCTTTATAGGGCCGGGACCATTTCAGACTCTATCTAACTATTCTGTCTCACTTAAGAGGGCCTTAGAATGATATGTGTCCCTGCCAGAGACAGCAAGGATCTGTACTGACTGTACTTAGCCATCATAAGACTCTGAAGGGTGGGTATGGGGTTGGGAATGTGTAATCCTACTTACATACAGTACCTAGAGAACTTTTCAAAGTGGAGAGGTTTTGACTTTCTGGCTAGGTATACTGCCCCAGGGAGCATGTTTGATACCTTTTGTAGATCCCCAAGGTCTTGCATTTGCTTGAATCAGACGTTGATTTCTTGTGACAGGGGAGTTCAATCCGCAAGTCAGATCTCTGGGTTGGACAAACCATAGTGTACAGAGGGAAGGTTATGGGTAGGTTTTTTTCAAATGAGCCCATATAGTAGACTAATGAGAATCATGACCCAGCACGCAAGATAAATCATCATACAAGGGATATGGTCAAAAATCAGGGTAAAATGTCTAAGTTTGGGATTGGAAGCCTAGAAACCAAATAATGAGAAAAGCAAAGGAAAATTGTGGGATAATGAAAAATAGCAGGAGGTCACTGGTAAGTACAATGGCAAATAGTATTTTTGGACATAGTATTGATTATAGATAAACAATGACAATAGAAATTTGTCATGATTTGGGAATTGTGTTCTAAGGTCTTATGTCACACCAAGCTTCTGCCTGTAGAAGGCAGTATGAGGCCACCCTCAAATTTGTCATTACTGTCATTATGTCATTTGAACTATAAAATGAAAAGGCAAAGTTACTCCTCAAATCAAAGAGTGAAGAAAAAAAATGTTCAGCCCTGTGTGGGTTCATACTACCCAGCCACACTTAGTGTTCTAATGCTGTAATGACAACTCAAGACAAGTAGGAGCTACTTAGCTCTTGTCTGTTATCTGAAAATGTGCAGGTCCTGCTTAGGAGCTACTGGGCTACATTTTCCTCTCCTTCTTCTGGTAACAGTGGTGTTAAAAATCATTCTAAGGACAAGGTCCCTTCCTCTCGTCTCAGAATTTGGTGCTTACAATATGACCCTTGTTACATTTCTAACTCTGGAATTTTCCTCAGTTGTATCAGGTATGCTTGGTTCCAATGCTAAGACCAGAGTGTCATTTTAGACAATCATCAATCTTTAATTTAGGGCAGCTAGGTGATGCAGCAGATAGGGCTCCAGCCCTGAAGTCAGGAAGACTGAGTTCAAATATGGCCTCAGGCACTTATTAGCTGTGTGACCTTGGGCAAGTCACTTAACTTCTGTTTGCTTCAGTTCTCCAATCTGTAAAATGAGCTGGAGAAAGAAATGGCAAACCACTCTGCTATCTTTGGCCAAAGGAAACCCCAAATGGGGTCATGAAGAGTCAGACATGACTGAAAAATGACTGAACAGCAACACTATTTAATTTAATGGTAGTTTAATTGAAAACAGGCAAATGTCTCACTTACAACTGCAGAACTCAACTAAATGCATAGTCAATATTTTAACTAAATCTTTGACTTTTCAAACAGGCCAAAATGAAGCTTCATTGTCTAGTTCTCCTCTCTCTGCCTTCCCCTCCTCTCTCCCTGGCTCCCTCCTTCCTCCCTACCTCTCTCTCTCTCCACCCCCCTTTAGATCTCGTTGATCTGCACAAGCCTGAAAAACGAATGTCTCGAACAGGCCAAAGGGCTTCCCTATTATTTGATTTCTCATAGCTTTTTGCATGCAAATTCAGACATTTTCTGATGATTTCAATGGAGAAAAGTGGGATAGATATATTGGCTCAACTAAATATCAAACTGCAACAAGAGTGCATTCAGTTCCAGAGAACACCCAAGAGCCAGAATCAGTGGTGCAGAACTAGGAAATTCTGGGGCGGATAGGTGGTGCAATGGATAGAGTGCTGGGCCTTGAGTCAGGAAGACTCATCTTCCTGAGTTCAACTCTGATCTCAGATACTTACTAGCTGTGTGACCATGGGTGAGTCATTTAATCCTGTTTGCCTCAGTTTCCTCATTTGTAAAATGAGCTAGAGAAGGAAATGACAAACCACTCCAGTATCTTTACCAAGAAAACTCCAAGTGGGGTCGCAAAGACTTGGCCATGACTGGAATACCACTCAATAACAAAACAACCAAAAGGGAATTTCTAAACTTCCTTATCGTTTTGTGCATGAAGAGTCCTATGATGGAGAGCCAAACCACGGGGAGAAAAAGGAAAAGAATTGGTCACACCCAATTGAGAAAGAGAATTAAATCAAGTTGTTGATCTTCCCATTGTTAACTGATGGTATTTTAAAATGTTTCACCAAGGGGCATTCTCTCTTCCCATCTCCCATAACGCCAAGAGCAGGACCCTTAGAGGACGGCTACTTGAGTTTCAAAGTACTCTATAAATCTGAATCTACTAAAGTGATATAGCTCATGAGCCCCCATGTATTTATCTCTAGACAGTCAGATGACATCATTGATTCAAGCAAAGGCATTTAATTAAATGGACCAGTAAAAAAGGCAGCCACAAAACATTTCACCCATCAACCTGGGGAGAACCATCTTAGAAGTACAGCCTCAGCAGGAAGAGCAGAGCCAACACACATGGAGAAGACTGCAAAAACGTTGTCCTACAGATGTATAGGACACATGTATGATAAGGCCACATTTGGAGCGGCACATACATAAAGAATACATGTTGAAAAAAATGAATGTTGCTGAGATATGTAGATGGAGAACACACAGGGAAGGAATATCTGTAGTCAAACACTATTTGCTGAGTGACAGCTCATACTTCTAATGCTACAGGGCTGCCACTGTCGTCTAGTGATGTCACTGTTTCAGGGCAGCCTCTTCTAGGTAGATCTGCTCCCACAGTCTCTGCTGAGCAGGCCTGCTTTCCAGGGATCTTGTCATCTCTTCCAAATGCTGCTCTGCTGGAAATGTAATCTCTGATGTATGTTGCTCAGTTATACTCTTCATGGGCTCTGCTGGAAGCTTCAGCTGCTTGCTAATGGGAGAGCAAAGGCTCTTAGCTTACAGACTAAATCTAGACTTCTTATTTCTTCCCAGGACCCTTAACCATCCAGGGGAAAAAAAAGTTATGTATTGTTAATGGAATGGGAAGATCTTTCTTGCCCATTAATAGGCCCATGTGACCTGCTTGAGTCACATGGAAGCCTGAGACACATGAGTCTGAGTCACATGAGAGTCTGAGTCCCATGAGCCTATAGTGGGAGGAGCTTGCCAAATGGGTGGAGCAGGAAGGAGTGGAGCAGGAAGTTGGAGTGAGTTGGAACTTGGCGGGGGAGGGGGGGAGAAAGAAAGGAAAGAGAGAGAGAGAGAGAGAGAGAGAGAGAGCAGAGCAGCTAGTGTGAGTGAGAGAGGGAGTGATTTTTAAGGGAGTTTGTGGGAAGACCTGACCGAGGGAAGGCTTAGGGATGTTGGTGCTCTATCTGTTGCACTATGTAGCTCATATATTTTTGTATTTAGTCACTTACAGAATTTTTTTTGTTTATTTATGCGTATTTGCTATAAAGAATTTGCTTTTGTTTTCTTTTTTCTCCCCAAATGGTTGAGAGCAGGGAAAGGGATTGGAGGTGGGATTTGATCTCAAGTCTTCTTGACTTCAAGTTACACAACTTCTAAGTGTCTGAGGTGGGATTTGAATTTAGGTGTTCCTAACTCCAAGTCTAACATACTATCCATTGGGTCACTTAACAGCACCCCCACTTCCCAGTCTTGTTGACTGGTAACTTTCGTAATATAGTATGAATATAGTTTATGTCTAAGTCTCCTAGATGTGAATAAAAGGATCTCCATCTACTATAAAGACTTTCAGGGTTACAATGCACACTGGGTACAGACCAGCTTCGATTTCACCTCATGGAAAATGCAGAAATCGTATATGATGAACCCATAGTAGCTTATGGACAGTTTACTTCTTCCTCTTAATAAGTTCTATCTTTTTCCCACTTCCCTGAATAGTCCCCAGTATTCATGGCACCACTATGTGCTGTGGACTCCACTCAGAAAAGAAAAGAATTTAGGGTTGATAGTAAGGAGAGGCTCGCATTCTGAAAAATCCTACTCACTCCCTGAACAAAACAACAACAGCAAAAGCATGAACCAAAAGAACATTTAATTAAATCTCAGCACAAAGGGCAAAGTGATTTTCCTGAACTTCAAGTCAGACCGTGCCACTTTCCAGCTCAGTAAATTCTAATGATTCCTATTACCTCTAGGATCAAACATAATCTCACCTATTTGGTGTTTATCATCCTTCATAACTTGGTTGCCACCTATCTTTCCAGCCTTACTACATACCGTTCTCCTGCATATATCCTGTAGTCTTCCCAAACCCATCTTCCTGCTGTTCCTCACAAGTGACACTCCATCTCCCATCTCCCAGGCTGTGCTGACTGCATGGAAAGTATTTTATCTCATATTCACCTGTAATGTTAATCAGAGCAGGATCTTTTGCTGTTCTTCTCTTAAGTGCCCTTAATGAGTCTGGCCTTTGTTTGAATGGGGCAGGTAAAGTGGGATCTTTTTTGTCTTAGAGTGTTTCTCAGAACTAAGACAACGGAGATTTGTATATGATGTGGTGCTTTCCCACACTCTGGTGTTAGTGATTTCTCACACCCTAAATGGTGAGCCTCCAGCCCTTGGGACCCTGAACATGGTATATGTACTGGAAGATTAGCATTTTACTTTCGAGGGTACTCTCATTGAAAGAATTTGAGTGACGCAAGGCGTTGAATCTGCCCCTCCCCCATCCCAGCCCAGTTTGATTACCCAGACAGATGGTTGGTGCTTCCATGGTAACTATGAATTATGATTTGATCAGACAAGGTCTACCTATTGATATTTGTAATTTCTGTTTGTATTTGCCCTGCAGTTCAGGGGGCTGATCTTTTCCCCATTAACTAAGTGAATGATATATGTATGTTTAATTAAACTGAGATTGTTAACCCCTTAAAGTTGTTTTCCTTAGAAAAGCAGATCAAAGAACCTGTGTTGGCAGACCTTCCTGTGTGCTGTTGTTGGTCTTACACAGCCACAATAGCTGCTAGCAGCATTGTTGTTACATCACCTTTTAGAATCCCTAGTTTCCTTTAAAGTTCTCCTCAAGTAATACCTTCTACCTCAGTGGCCTTTTCTGGTCCCCCAGTCTTTCAGTGTCTCTCTTCCCAAATTACCTTGTGCAAATTTTATATATAGGTAATATTTACTTATATGTGCACGTATTATATTCCTTGATACATAAAGATGGTTGTGATGGGAGTACAGTCTCTGGGAACCCCCTTGAACCTGATGGGGTACAGTCTCTGGGAACCCTCTTGAACTCTCCTTGAATCTTCCCACTAGATCTGGCCTTCACCTGAGGCTATAAGCCTTTCCTTATCACCAGACCCAAATCTCTGTTACCCTTAAACTAGCTTAGCCCTGTATTTTCTGTTATCTCCAAGTGGCCTTCTGCTATTTCCCACCCTTAATCTCACTCCTGGAGCCTTGACCTCAAGTCACCTCAGTCCTATCAAGATCCTCTTTAGATTCCTCCTCAAGACCCTCCCTAAACCTCTCTAGTCACTCCAGACTACTTGGACTACCCTCAATCCCTCCCATAATCTTTCTGTATATAAGTTTCATCTGGCCTCCATGAAGGCGCTCAGATTCAATCTAGCTGGGCTCAGATTCAGTCTAGCTCAGCTCAGATTCATCTGGCCTGCTGGCATTAGTGTCACAAATGCTCAGGCTCCCTAAGGGTCAACCCATTATGACGAATCTTTAATAAACTTCGTTTTTCTTTGTATGAGAAGGCTTGAGTTGAATTCATTTTGCAGGACTCAGTGCGTTGGTATTTTGGGGTCTCAAACACCCCTAAAACATATGGTTCCCTAACCTCATCATTTTCTTTAACTTCATCAATTATACCTTTGATCTTGCCATTACCCCAATTATACCACTTCTATGTTCAAGAATTCTTCAATCCTATTATCTGGCCATAAGCCATGTTGGCTTTTTGCATCTCCCTCTACCTTCCCTTAAAAAATAGTACTCTTTGTCCACACTGTGACCTTTAGTTCCTTGATCCCTTAGCTCTCTTTTAGGCCATCTCCCCTGCACTATCATGCTCTTGGCTTTTCCCCATCTTGACCCCTTGATGAACCAGTTGTCCTCCTTTCTAGAATCCTGAGCCACCATATAATATAATATAATATAATATAATATAATATAATATAATATAATATAATATAATATAATATAATATAATATAATATAATATAATATAATATAATATAATATAATATAATATAATATAATATAATATAATGTAATGTAACGTAATGTAACGTAATGTAACGTAATGTAACGTAATGTAACGTAATGTAACGTAATGTAACGTAATATAACATAATATAACATAATATAACATAATATAATATAATATAATGTAATGTAATGTAACGTAATGTAACGTAATATAACATAATATAATATAACATAATATAGCATAATATAATATAATATAATACGATATATGATAATATATGATAATTAATATAATATAATAACATAATATAATTCCCAGCCAAACCTCAGCCTTGGAAAACTCCTACCATTTGTGGCTTTCACTATATTGCTGAATGAAAGTGGAAAAAATCGCTCAACTGTTCTGATTGGGTTCACTACAAATTTATGTTGTAAAACCTTAGTTGGGCCCTCACTATTGCTAGGCAATCCTACCCTATGTCTCTTATGCCACTCCACAGTGGCTCTCCTAATCTTTTCATTCCTCCTCAAACCTCCCATGGCTTCCCCAACCCTCCATGCTCTCAGCTGAGGACCTTGCCTTATATTTTGCAAGGTGATCCCTCTTGCCCATCTTCCTCATCTCTCTTTACTCAAATACCTTCTGCCACTGCCACTTTCTCCTTCACCTTTGTCTCACTTGATGAAGCAGCCTTATTCCTCATTAACACTAATATATCTAACTGTTTAAGTGATCTCATTCCACCCCATCTATTCCAAAAGATTGACTCTTCTGTTATCTCCACTCTTTCACTTATCTTCAATCTTTCCTCCTCTCTGTTGGTTCATTTCTTACTGCCTACATGCTTACATGCTCATGTCTCCTCCAGTTTGAAAAAAAAAACCCACTCATTTGATCCTTCCACCCCCCTGTTGTCCAATATCTTTTTTGTATTTTCTAACTAAACATCTCAAAATGGCTATCTCCAAGAGGGGCCTCCACTTTCCCTCTTCTCATTCTCAACCCCTTAAAATCAGGCGGCCAACCTTATCACTTTATTGAAACTGCTCTCTCCAAGGTTATCAGTGATCATCAATAGCAAATCCAATGGCCTTTTCTTAATCCTCATTCTCCTTAACCTCCCTCTTGACACTGTTGATCAGTCTTTCCTCTTTGACACTCTCCTCTCTAAGTTTTTGAAACATCACTCTCCTTGTTCTCCTCCTACTTATCTGACCACGCCTTCTTTGTCTCCTTTACTGGATCTTTTTCCAGCTCATACCTTCTAACTGTAGATGTCCCTCAGGGTTCTATCCTGGGCCCTTTCCTCCTCTCCCTCTGCAATACTTGGTGATCTCATCAGTTCCAATGGATTTAATTACCATTTATATGCTGATGATTCTCAAATCTCTCTATCCTGCCCTGAACTCTCTATTGACCTCCAACATCACACCTTCAAATGCCTTTCAGACCATTTCAAACAAGATGCTCAGTAGACATTTTAAACTCAATATGTCCAAAACAGAACTCATTATCTTTTTCTCAAACCCTCTCCACCTCCTACCTTACTTGTTATTGTTGAAGGCAACACTATCTTCCCATCCCTCAGGCTCACAGCCTAAGTGTTATGCTGTATTTCTCACTACTCTCACCACCAATAGCTAATCTGTTGCCAAAATCTATTTAGTTCACCTCTTTAATGTCTTTCTTATATGCCCTCTTCTCTCCTCTGGGAATGTCACCACTTTAAGGAAGACCCTTATCATTTCATATTTAGATTATTTCAATAGCTATTGGTGAGAGTAATGCCAATCATGGCAGCACCCTTGAGGACTGCTGCTGTAAATAATTTCAAGGGTCTAATTGCATAGTATAATGAACTCTCTATTTATTCAGCAATAAACTAAAGCATTGTTCATTAAAATAAGCATAATATTCATAACAACATCCTTAAGGAAAACATGTCATCTAACATAGATAGATAGATAGATAGATAGATAGATAGATAGATAGATAGATGATAGATAGATAGATAGATAGATAGATAGATAGATAGATAGATAGATAGACAGATGGATCATAACACTCAGTATTCCATATGGTGCATAGCATATATCATTGCATTCAGTAGCATTCCCCAAAATGCTTGTTTACACAATCAGGGGGTCTGAGACTAGGGTCTTCCTAGCACAACACATCCTTAAGGTAGTACCAGAAAATACCATACCATTCACCCCTAAGTCACAACAAGAACATCATACTACATAGCATATATCATTGCAACCCCAAGATCAGGAGGTCCCAGAGTAGGGTCTTCCCTAGTACAACATAGCCTTAAGGTGTAGCAGAAAATACTACATGATCTACCCCTAAGTCACAATAAGAACAATCTTCTTAGTCAATACCAAGTATCCAAGTAAAGTCCTCTCTCATCTTGACTTGAGGTTGACTTCCAAATCCTATGGCTCTTCCTCTATGAGCTGACCACTCCCATCTCTTGCCTGGATTCACACATAGGCAGCTCTCCACTCCTGCTCTATGTCTCAGCTCATGGGCACTACTCCACTCCAAGCTCTTCCTGCTCCTGCCTGACAGTAGGCTCCTGGGGATCTTGCCCACAGCTTCTGCCTGTAGAAAAACAAAGCTTAATAGAGCAACAACACATACCGCCAGCACCACCATTTCAATTCACCTCCAAACCCCAGAGCCTCTGTGTTAACAGCTCAGTTCACTTAAACAGCTCTTAAAAAGGGGCTTAAACGTCTGCCCTACAGCTCTATTTGCTTTTACAGCTTGGAAGTTCTTTCGACAAGTCTCTGCCATCAAAGGTCTCCTCTCCTCTTTCAGAGGTCTCCTCTCCCCTCTCAGAAGTCTCTTCTCCATTCTCAGAGGTCTCCTCTCTGCTCTCAAAGATCTCCTCCCAGCTCCCAGAGGTTTCTTCTCAGCTCGTAGAAGTTTCCTCTCAGATCTTAGAAGTTTCCTCTTAACTCATTGCTCAAAGCTACTTCTTTTTCTTCTTTGTTTCTTCTCTTCATTCTCTTCTCAACACTGGCTCATCATCTCACCACTGGCTTTCTCAATGTCTGCTTTCTCTCACACCAGCTCTCTTTACATACAGTTCTAGTCAGCATCTGATTTACTGAAACTCAATACAAGTCTTTGGTTAGAACTCAATACACATGTCTGATTGTCTAGAGCCCACATACAAGTCTCTGATCAGCTAGAACTCAATCCAGCAAAAAAAATCTTACTTTTCTTGCCATTACAGTGAGTCTGCCTGCCTTAAATTTCTCCCCATTCCAATCCATCCTCCATTCAGCCACCAAAGTAATTTTCCTAAAGCACAGGTCTGACCATGTCACTCCCCTACTCAATAAATTTCACTAGCTCCCTATCACCTCTAGGACCAAATACAAAATTCTTTTTTGACATTCAAAGTCCTTCATCACCTAGCCACCTCCTACCTTTCCAGTCTTATTATACCTTACTTTCTTCCTTGTACTCTTCAATTCAGTGACACTGGCCTCCTGGTCATTTTACTAATAATATCTTTCATCTGTCAGCTGGGGCATTTTTCTCTGGCTGTCTCCCATACCTGGAATGCTTTTCCCCTCCCAGTCTATCAACTTCCTGGGAGTCCTTCAAGTCCCAAATAAAATCCTACTTTTTAATATACATATATTTTAGTTTACAACATTCAGTTCCACAAACTTTTGAGTTTTTAAAATTTCTCCTCCTTCCTCTCCTCTCCCCTCCCCAAGACAGCATGCAATCTGATATAGGCTCTACATATACACTCACATTCAATATATTTTCACATTAGTCATATTACAAAGAAGAATTATAACCAGTGGAATGAACCATGAGAAGGAAGAAACGAGACAAAACAAAAAAGAGAGAGCAAACAGTAGGCTTTGATTTGTATTCAGACTCCATAATTCTTTCTCTGGATGTGGATAGCATTTTTTATTATGAGCCTTTTGGAGTTGTCTTAGATCCTTGCATTGCTGAGAAGAGCTAAGTCTATCAAAGTTAGTCATTGTACACTGTGGCTGTTATGTGTGCAATGTTTTCTTGGTTCTGCTCGCTTCAATTAGCATCAGTTCATATAAGTCTTTCCAGGTTTTTCTGAAGTCTGCCTGTTCATCATTTTTTATAGCACAATAGTATTTCATTACATTCATATACCAGAACTTATTCAGTCATTCCCCAATTGATGGGCATCCCCTCAATCTCCAGTTCTTTGCTGCCACAAAAAGAGCTGCTATATGTAAATATTTTTGTACATGTGGGTTCTATTCCCGTTTGTATAATCTCTTTGGGATACAGTCCTAGAAGTGATATTGCTGGATCAAAAGGTATGCATATTTTCATAGCCCTTTGGACACATTTCCAAATTGCTCTCTGAAATGGTTGGATCAGTTCACAACTCCACCAACAATGCATTAGTGTTCCAATTTTCCCACATCTTCTCTGGCATTTATCATTTTCCTGTTTTGCCATGTTAGCCAATCTGACAGGTGTGATGTGATACCTCAGAGTTGTTTTGATTTGAATTTCCCTAATTAATAGTGTAAAATCCTACTTTCTACAGAAAACCTTCCCCAACTTCTCCAGTGCCTTCCCTCTGTTAACTACCTCCCATTTCTCATGTTGTAGTATTAATGTGATCAAAAATCTTCCCTATGCATTCAATAGGCCTCAGGTGGGGCTAGGTGGGAAAGCTTGATTATATCTTTGTAAATAGACCTAAAGCCTCTGCTTACTAGGTACTAAGCCCATTTGGGTGTGAACCATTCAGCTCCCTAAGGGGAGTTGCTAAGACCGGAGCCAATGGTATGTGCACTGAGTTCTAGTCAATCATGAATTCAGCCAATCAGAGACCTGAGTTCTAGCCAATCAGATGCCAGCTAGGACTGTATATAAGGAGACCCCATAGTGTGAGAGAAGCAGAGTTGAAGAAGGACAGAATCTGCAGAGAGCTACAGGAATCAGAATTCAGGTCAAGGAGAAAGAGCAGGACCTCGGAGTCAAGAGAGCTGCAGAGAGATCACTGAGCTGAGAGTTAGGATTCGTGAGTGATTGTTTATAGAGAGGCCCTAGGGGAGGTTGGGGTGGGGAATGTTACAGGAGGACTTGGTTCCTCGCTATAATACTGTGTTATAATTTCCTTGTTGCTACTTTGAGGTGGGCTTACTGGTTTTGGAATATAATTACTGCTACATCGAATTAGGGTTATTGGTCTTGGGATTTTATCCTCTGGAGTCTAAATAAATGTTATACTTCCTCTGCCTTCCACATAGAGAGTTTTTCATATTTTGCAATTTCAAACCATTCAGGAGTGCTCAAGGTCATCCTCGAGGTCATGAATCTTGCTTTACTGATACACATATATATAGCTTGCTTTGTCCAGATTTGTTTGCAAGTTGCCTCTCCCCCATTAGATTATAAGCTCCTTGATGGTAAGGACTGTCTTCTGCTTCCTTTTTGCTGCAGTACTTAGTAACACCTATCACAGTGCTTAGCATATAGTAGGCACTTAATAAATGTTTATTGATGGATTGACAGGACATGGCCCTTTGAGGTTATTAATTATTTTTTTTCTGTTTCCAGAACCTAGCATACTGCCAATACATTGTAGTTATTAATAAAGACTTATTGATTAATTGTCTAACCTTCTACACTTGTGTAAGAAAGTACTTAAAACTACTATTTTCAGCTCACATTTACAAAAACCTTTACAATATACTCCAAAGTAGAGTATCCTTCCTTCTCCTTTTTCTTTCTTTCCTTCCTTCCTTCCTTCCTTCCTTCCTTCCTTCCTTCCTTCCTTCCTTCCTTCCTTCCTTCCTTCCTTCCTTCCTTCCTTCCTCCCTTTTTTCCTTCCTTCTTCCCTCTCTTTCTTTCTCTCTCTCTCTGTTTCTTTCTTTCCCTTCTTTTTCCTTCTTTCCTTTTTTCCCGCAGTGTAACATTGACAGCATTTCCCTGCTCCGAGGTCTAAGTCAATATAATATACCTGAACAATGCTAAGTCAGTATTACTGATCACTATTAATGATGCACATTGCAGAATCAGGGTTATGTTGGAGCAGAAAGGAAAGAAAAAGATCCAAATGTAATCACAGATTCCCTTTACCTTGTTAGTCTCTTGTTTAGTTCCACCTCAAAGGGTTTATTTTGAGATGAGAAGAACCAGTAAGACAAGGCTGCCTCATGAGACCATCTCATGAGCAATAGCAGCTTGCTGAGCCAGACACTTGAAATAGAAAAAAGGTTTTTTAAAGCCATTTCAATTGAGACAAAAGCTAATTGACCTGCCAGTCACAGGCATGGGATTTTCTGATTGGCAGATATCAGCAACAATTAGGGTTTCCTAAGGCTGCTTCAGTATTGTTGGAGGCACCTGTTTTATCAATGAACTTTCATTCTATCATCAAAGCACCAGGTAATGATTACTCATCAATACTTCATTTTTAGGTGATGAATACTTGATCCTAAACATGTCTTCAAGAAATGAAGCTTGCTGTTTGGCCTTAAATCATGATGAGCCATAAGTTAAATGTGCCAAAAGAAAACATAGTCTTTTAAAAAATTTTCTTCATGTACACTTCTCCCTTGTTCTTGTCTTGCCACCACTGCAGCTGCTTCTGCCATCACTGCTGTTACACCCTTCTAAGAGGGTCTCCAGAGACATGACCTGAAAAATGTAAGCAATTTCCCAATCTGGAACCATGATGGAGTGCACACATAACCCATTCCATGTATGTATAATCATCCCCAGACCCTTGACCCCTCTTCTCCCTGGCCGTCTTCCCTTCATGCTGCTATGTGTGATGTTTCCCACTTCCATCTTTTCTTCTAGTAATGTGTCAACAGGCAATCACCACTTCATGAAACTTCCATGAAAACTAGGTTTATTACCACTTATCATCAATCGACTTTTTCAAAGGGATGTTTACTTCAAGGTTATATCAAAACAAAATGCAAACATTTTCCCCCAACACCTCAGGGGCATATTTTCCCTTGTGCCATCCTGATCCTTGGAAGTATACACAAAATTTAGCACAATTCCTACATAACATGAGTTCTACCAAGTTCATGTCCAGATGACTGCTAGATGAGTCCTTGCCTCAGTTGTTGTTGGCCTCCGTCACAAAGGTCACTTCTTATGGCCATTTCTTGTTCCTTGGGGCATTTCTGATAGGCTGGTTGGATTCTATCCTTGGGTTCCAACTCCTATATTCTTGTGACTTCTTTCCTAATTCTCAGATTAAATCTCCTTCACCTAAAAGAGGGAAAAAAACCAAATGTCAAGACCAAGCACCAAATACTTTTCGCCACAGCTACATAGCCTCACTGGGAAGACAGCCTCTAGACTTCTTTAACACCATGGCTTCTTACTAGACACCATGGGCAGAATTCAGTCATGAACAGAGTAGCCAAAAGGAATGAGGCAAAACAGATGGTGACAAATCCATCTAAGCTGACTAAGCAGATAATCAAAGAGTCTCCTATTTTCCATGTGGTTAGCCCAATGGAACCAGTTAAAGAAGTACATGGTCCACCATCTATTCAATGCATTTCCTTTATATCTCATTTCATCTCTCCCTGAAGCAGACTTCCCAACCTTTCCACACAGAGAAGTTGTCCAAGAAATGTCTCAGGGTGTGCTAGGCCCTCATTATAAGACTCCTATTATATATGTAACCTTTTGTTAATTAGCACATTTTTGTTTTGAATTATTAAATACTTTATAACAAACAGTC
Source organism: Phalanger gymnotis (assembly GCA_028646595.1). Taxonomy (NCBI): domain Eukaryota; kingdom Metazoa; phylum Chordata; class Mammalia; order Diprotodontia; family Phalangeridae; genus Phalanger; species Phalanger gymnotis. Next base: position 732,653,320 of record CM053622.1, on the reverse strand, counting down.
TTACCATAGTAATTTTTTTTAAAAAATTAACTTATTTACTTATTTTCAACATTCTTTTTTTATTTCAAATTTCAAACAGTCTCCCTTTCTTCAGCCCTTCCCCTACCCACTGTGAAGGCAAGTAATATGATATGAATTATACATGTGAAGTCATGCAAAACATATTTCCATATTAGCCATATTGCAAAAAAAGTAAGAAAATGATGTGAAAAGTTTGCTTCAATCTGCACTCAGAGGCTTTTTTTCAGAGAAACTTCCTATATATTTTTTTCCATTTCCCACTTTCCTTCTCATTTTGGCTATATGGTTTCTGTTTGTGCAAATTTAACTTCATGTAATCAAAATTATCCATTTTACTTCCCATGGGCTTCTCTCTTTCTCAGTAATAAACTCTTCCCTGATCCATAGATCTGAGAGGTACATTTTCCCATGCTCCTCTAATTTGTTTATGATATAGCCTTTTATGTCTAAACTATGTACCCATTTTGACTTTATCTTGATATATGGTGTGAAATCTTGGTCTATGCATAGTTTCTGCCAAACTGCTTTACACTTTTCTCAACAATTTTTGTCAAGTTGTGAGTTCTTGTCCCCAAATCTTGGATTTTGGGGTTTATCAAACACTAGATTACTGTGGTCCTTTACTTACAGTGTATTATGTACCCAATCTATTCCACAGATTTGCCACTGTATTTCTTAGCCAGAATGAAATTATTTTTATCATTACCACTTTGTAATGTAGTTTGAAATTTGATACTGCTAGGCCACATTCCTTCACATTTATTTTTTGTCATTTGATTCCCTTGATATTCTTGACCTTTTGTTCTTGTAGACAATTTTTATTATTTTTACTAGTTCTAAAAATAATTCTTCGGTAGTTTGGTATGTCACTGAATAAGTAAATTAATTTAGGTATTTTTATTAGTTTGACAGCCTGTCCATTAGCAATTAATATTTAACTAATTGTTTAGATCTATCTTTATTTATGTGAAAAGTGCTTTGTAATTGTGTTCATATGGTCCCTGGGTTTTTCTTGGCAGGTAGACTCCCTAGTATTCTATATTGTCTGCAGCTATTTCAAATGGAATTTTTCTTTCTATCTGTTGCTGCTCTATCTTGTTGGTAGTACATAGAAATGGTGATGATTTATATAGATTCATTTTGTATACTAAAACTTTGCTGAAGTTGTTAAATGCTTCAACTAATTTTTAGTTGATTTTCTAGGATCCTCCAAGTATACCATCATATTATCTGCAAAGGGTGATAGTTTTTTCCTCATTGTCTATTTTTGTTCCTTCAGTTTCTTTTTTTTGTCTTATTGCTGTAGCTAGCATTTCTAGTACAATATTGAATAATACTGGCGATAACTGACATCCTTTCTTCACCTCTGATCTTAGACTTCAAATTTATTTTCTTGGTTTTAGATGGATGCTACTTATCATTTTAAGAAGGGTTCCATTGATTCCTTTGCTTTTTAGTGTTTTTAATAGGAATGGATACTGCATTTTGTCAAAAACTGTTTCTTCATGTATCAATATAATCATATTTTTGTTGTTTGTTATTGATAATGGTAGATTATGCTTATAGTTTCCTAATATTGACTCAGCCCTGAATTCCTGGTATAAATCTCACCTGTTCATAGAATATGATCTTTGTGACATATTATGATAATCTCCTTGCTAATATTTTGTTTAATTTTTTTATGTTGATATTTATTAAAGAAAATAATATATAGTTTTCTTTCTCTGTTTTCCTCTCTCTGGTTTTGGTATCAAAACCATATTTGTGTCATAAAGAGACTTTGGCAGGACTCTTCATTTACTTATTTTTAGAAATAGTTTATATAGTATTGGGATTAATTGTTCCTTAAATTTTTGGTAGAATTCACTTGTAAATACATCTGGTTCTGGGGATTTTTTCCTTAGGCAGCTCATGGATGGCTTGTTAATTTATTTTTCTAAGATAGGGCAATTTAAGTATTCCATTTCCTCTTCTGTCAATCTGGGCAACTTATATTTTTGCAAATATTAATACATTTTACTTAGAATGTCAGCTTTACTGGCATATATATTATTGGGCAAAATGACACCTAATAATTGCTTTTATTTCCTTTTTATTGGTGGTGTATAAACACCTTTCATTTCTGATACCAGTAATTTGGTTTTCTTCTTTTTCTAAATCAAATTAATCAATGCTTTATCAATTTCATTTTTAAAAATAAAACTAGCTCCTATTTTTTATTAGTTCAATGGTCTTTTCCTCCTATTTTATTCATCTTTTTTATTTCAGGATTTCCTTTTCGATGTTTAATTGGGGTTTTTAAATTTTTTCTTTTTTCTATTTGTTTTAGTTGCATGCACATTTAATATTTCTGCTTTTCTGCATTTGTCTGTGAGGTTTTTATGCCTTAATACATGGTCAGTTTTTGTGAAGGTGCCATTTTCAGCTGAGAAACAATTAAGCTTTCTATTCCTAATCAGTTTTATCCAAGGTCTAAGATATCTAACTTTTCTAAAATTCTATTCATGTACTTAATTTCTTTCTCATTCATTTTATGTTTAGATTCATCTAGATCTGAGGAGGGAAATTTGTGGTCTTCCAATAAGCATAATTTTACTATCTATTTCTTTCTATAAGTCTTTTAACTTTTTCTTTGAGAATTTGCATGCTTAGATGCAAATGATAAATGTTGACGATGTGGGAAAATTGGAACACTAATGCATTTTTGGTGGAGTTGTGAACTGATCTGATCATTTCAGAGAGCAATTTGGAACTATGCCCAAAGGGCTATAAAACTGTGCATGCCCTTTGACCCAGCAATACTATTTCTAGGGCTGTAGCCCAAAGAGATCATAAAAAAGGGGAAAGGATGCACATGTACAAAAATATTTATAGCAGCTCTTTTTGTGGTGGTAAAGAAGTGGAAATTGAGAGGATATCCATTAATTGGGAATGGCTGAACAAGTTGTGTTATACAAATGTAATGGAATAGTATTGTTCCATAAGAAATGTGAGCAGGTGGATTTCAGAAAACCTGGAAAGGCTTGCATGAACTGGTACTGAGTAAAATGAGCAGAACAAGGAGAACATTGTACACAGCAATAGCAACATTGTATGACTGAATTTTTTAGACTTAGCTCCTCTCAGCAATGCAATGATCCAAGAAAATTCCAAAAGACCCATGATAGAAAATTCTATCCACATCCAGAGAAAGAACTATGGAGTCTGAATGCAGATGGAAGCATATTATTTTCTCTCTCTTTTTTTCTTTCTCATGGTTTTTCCATTTTCCTCTGCTTCTTTCACAACATGACTAATGTGGAAATATGTTTAATATGATTGTATGTAGATAGCCTATATCAAATTGCAGGCTGTCTTGGGGAGGGGGAGGCAAGACAGGGGGAACATTTGGAACTCAAAATCTTATAAAAGTGAATGTGGAAAACTAATAATAAACATGAATGAAATGAAACCACATATTTTAACTCTGTGCGTGCACCCATTTGTTTCAAATATATTTCTTGTAAACAACATATTGCTGGATTTCAAATAAATTCTGCTATCCTCTTCTGTTTTATGGGTGAGTTCACCCCACCAACAATTAGAGTTATGATTATCAACTGTACATTTCCCTCCATTCTATTTATTTTGGTTTATCTTTCTCTCTCTCTTTTTAGCTGGCCCTTCCTCAAAAGTTTCTTTTGCTTCTGACTGCTGCCTCCCTTAATCTGCCCTTCCTTTTATCATCCCTTCTTTCTATTATCCTCTTCCCCTTCTACTTCCCTGTGGAGTAATAAATTTCTATACTCAGATCTGTGTGTGTGTGTGTGTATGTTTGTGTGTGTGTGTGGTGTGTGTGTGTGTATTTCAGCTGGGTGATGCAGTGTATAGAGTGCCAGGGTGAAGTCAGAAGACTTGTTTTCTGGAGTTCAAATCTGGCCTCATACATTTACTAGTTGTGTGGCTCTGGGCAAGCCGCTTAACCCTGTTTGCCTCAGTTTTCTCATCTGTAAAATGAGCTGGAGACGAAAATCACTTCAGTATATTTGCTAAGGAAACCTGAAAAGGGGTCACAAAGAGTGGGACACAACCAAAAAAGAACTCTCTCTGTACATGCGTGTATATGTAAATACACACATACGTATACTTGTTGTAGTAGGAAGGCCAAATTTATAATCTCAAATATAATCATGTATATGTTTGAATGGTTCAAAATCGCAAGGTATGAGAGATTCTCTAAGTAGAAAGCAACCAAAAATTTATTTAGGCCCCACCGCAGCAGAACCGTGAACCAGCCTCCCCATTCCGACATCTTGACAAAAAGACTCCAGGCCCAGAAAGCCCACCTCACAAGAGTAACCAGGAGGCCACAGAAAAACAAGATAATATTTAGCCAAATCATTTTTACTGGCCTCAAGTTCCTGCTCGCACTCCTGGGTCTACACAGCTCTGCTTCTGCAGCTTACTGCCTCCGCAGCAGCTTCCACTTCTGCTGTAGTTGTCTCTTGGCTCACCTTTCCTCGCAGCCCAGCCTCTGGCGTTCTCGAGCCCCGCCTCAACGACCAGAAACCATTGGTTCCCAGTTGGCCCCTCTTAAGTCATTAATCTACACCCACACAGGTTTCACACCTGATAGGGCTTTGGGCCTGGGGCTTAGCGCTTAACAGCTGAAAGTACTTCCACTCAAAAGAAACAAAAGCCATGCTAAGGAGACAATTTTGCTTAACACACTTGTGTATGTGTATATATATGTATATGTATGCATACATATGTGTGTATATACATATTTTTTCACCCTCTTTGAACTAGTTCAGATGAAAGTGAAGTTTAATCATTGTCCCCACCATTTTTCCATCCACTCCAAAATCTCTTCCTTGCATGCCTCTTTTACGTGAAATAATTTCTCCCTTTCTTCATTTCCCTTCCTCCTTATGGGGGAATCCCTCCTTCTGGGTCATCGATTTTTTTTAGATCATCCCAACATAATCGACTCATACCCATGGCTTCTCTTTATGTAGACTCCTTTTAAGTACCCTAATAATGATAAATTTCTTACCCATTCCCTCTAAGAATATAAACAATTTTACCTTATTGAGTCCTTTTTATTTCTCTTTAATATTTCCCTTTTTATGCTTCTCTTGAGTCTTGTATTTGAAAGTCAAAAATTTTCCTTTCACCTCTGATGTTTGTATCAGGAATGCTCGAAAGTCCTCAATCTCATTAAATATCCATTTCCCCCACGAAAAAATTATGTTCAGTTTTGCTGAGTAGGTTATTCCTAGTTGCAATCCTAGCTCATTTGCCTTCTAGAATATCATATTCCAAGCCCTCCACTCTTTTAATGTGGAAGTTTCTAAAACTTGTATAATCCTTACTGTGGCTACATAATATTTGAATAGTTTCTTTCCGGCTCCTTGCAATATTTTCTCCTTGACCTTGAAGTTCTGGAATTTGTCTATAATATTTCTGGCACTTTCATTTTGAGATTTCTTTCAGGAAATGATCAGTGGATTCTTTTGATTTCTACTTTTTTATGCTATTTTGTTTTTCCCCCAGTTACATGTCAAGAAAATTTTTAGCATTCAGTTTTACAAGTTTACAAGTTTTACAAGATTTTGAGTTCCAAATTTTTCTCCCTCCCTCCCCTCCCTTTTTCTGAAAATAGTAGGCAGTTTGATATAGTTTATACATGCACTACCATGGAAAAAAAATTCCCATATTATTCACAGTTGTGAAAAAAAGAAACAAATACAAAATAAGAGAAAGAATAAAATGAAAAAATGTTACAATCTGCATTCAGAGTTGACCAGTCTTTTGTCTGGATATGGATAGCATTTTCCTTCATGAGCTCTTTGGACTTGTCTTGGATCATTGTGTTGCTGAGAAGAGATGAGTCATTCGTAGTTGATCCTCACACAATGTTACTGATATTGTGTACAATGTTTTTTTGGTTCTGCTCATTTCACTTTGCATCAGTTTGTACAAGTCTTTCCATATTTTTCTGAAATCTACCTGTTCATCCTTTCTTATTGCACAATAGTATTCAATTACATTCATATACCATAACTTGTTCAGCCATTTCCCAATTGATGGACATCTCCTCAATTTCCAATATTTTGCCACCAGGAAAAGGGCTGCTATAAATATTTTTGTACATGTGAGTCTTTTCCCCATTCTTATGATCTCTTTGGGATACAGACCTAGAAGTGGTATTGATGGATCAAAGAGTATGCTCAGTTTGGTTCCCCTTTGGGCATAGTTCCAGATTGTTCTACAGAATGGTTGTATCAGTTTACAACTTCACCAACAGTACATCAGTGTTCCAATTTTCCCATTTTCTCTCCAAAATTTATCATTTTCCTTTTTTTTGTCATATTAGCCAACCTCATAGGTATTAGGTGGTATCTCAGAATTGTTTTAATTTGTGTTTTTCTAATCAAAAGTGATTTAGAGGACTTCTTCATATGCCTATATGTTAGGTTTGATTTCTTCATCTGAAAACTGCCTGTTCATAACCTTTGACCATTTATCAATTTGGGAATGGTCTGTTCTCTTACAAATTTGACTCAGTACTTTACATATTTGAGAAATGAGGCCTTTATCAGAGACATTTACTATAAAGATTGTTTCCTAACTTTCTGCTTTTCTTCTAATCTTGGTTTCATTGGTTTTGTTTTTTACAAAAGCTTTTTAATTTAATATAATCAAAATTATCTAATTTACATTTTGTAAAGCTTTCTATCTCTTGTTTGGTGATGAATTCTTCCCCTCCCCATAGATCTGACAGGTAGACTATTACTTGCTCTTCTAATTGCTTATGGTGTCACCCTTTATGTGTAAATCATGCAACCATTTTGACCTTATCTTGATTTACAATGTAAGTTATTTGCCTATACCTAGCTTGTGTCCTATTGTTTTCCAGTTTTCATAACAGTGAGCTCTTATCCCAAAAGCTGGGATCTTTTAGTTTATCAAATACTAGGTTATTATGGTCATTGACTACTGTGTTGTATATCTAATCTATTCCACTGGTCCACCACTCCAGTTCTTAGCCTGTACCAGATAGTTTTGATGATTACTGCTTTATAATATAGTTTGAGATTTGGTATTGCTACGTAACCTTCTTTTGTATTTTTTCATTAATTTCCTTGATATTCTTGACCTTTCGTTCTTCCAGATGAATTTTGTTGTTTTTTTTAGCTCTATAAAATAATTTTTTGATATTTTGATTGCTATGGCATTGAATAGGTAAATTGATTTAGGCAGAATTGTCATTTTTGTTATATCGGTTTGGCCTATCCATGAGCAATTGATATTTTTCCAATGTTTATATCTGACTTTATTTGTGTGAAAAGTATTTTGTAATTGTGTTCATATACTTCCCGAGTTTGTCTTAGTAGGTAGACTCATAAGTATTTTATATCATTTATAGTTATTTTAAATAGAAGTTCCCTTTCTATCTTTTGCTGATGGCCTTTATTGGTCATATAAAGAAATGCTGATGATTTATGTGGGTTTATCTTATTTCCTGCAACTTTAGCAAAGTTGTTAATTATTTCAAGTAATTGTTTAGTTGGTGCTCTGGGATTCTCTAAGTACCCCATTCTATCATCTGCAAAGAGTGATAGTTTAGTTTCCTCAATGCATACTTCAATTCCTTTAATTTCTTTTTCTTCTCTTATTGTTATACCTAACATTTCTAGTATTATATTGAATAATAATGGTGATAATGTTCATCCTCGCTTTACCCATGATCTTATTGGGAAGGCTTCTAGTTTATCCCCATTACAGGCATTGCTTGCTAATGCTTTTAGATGGATACTACATATTTTAAGAAATTTTAAGAAATGCTCCATTTATTCCTATTCTTGGTGGTGTTTTTAATAGAAGTAAGTGCTGTATGTTGTGAAAAGTCTTTTCAGCATCTATTGAGATAATTATATGATTTCTTTTGGTTTTGTTATCGATGTAGTCAAATATGCTGATAGTTTTCCTAATATTGAACCAACCCTGCACTACTGGCATAAATCTCACCCGGTCATATTGTAAAACCCTTGTGATATATTCCTGTAATTGCCTTGATGATTTTGTTGAAAATTTTTACATTGATATTCATTAGAGAAATTGGAAATTGGTCTATAATTTTCTTTCTTTGTTTTAGCTTTTCCTGGTTTAGGTATCAGCACCATGCCTGTGTCATAAAAGGTGTTTGGTAAGACTCCTTCTTTGTCTATTTTTCCAAATAGTTTATATAGTATTGGAATTAATTGTTCTTCAAATGATTGGTAGAATTTACTTGTGAAACAATGTGGCCCTGGGGATTTTTTTCCTAGGGTGTTCATTTATGACTTGTTCAATTTCTTTTTCTAGGATGAGGTTATTTAAGCATTTTATTTCCTGATAAGTTAATGTAGGTAATTTATCTTTTTGTAAATATTCATCCATTTCACTCAAATTGTCAGATTTATTACCATATAATTGGGTAAAATATTTTCTGATGATTGCTTTAATTTCTTCTTCTTTGTTGGTAATTTCACCCTTTTCATTTTTTATATTAGATATTTAGTTTTCTTCTTTATTTTTTCTTCAAATTAACCAACAGCTTATCTGTCTAATTGTTCTTTTTTTCATAAAACCAGCTCCTAGATTTATTTGTTAGCTCAATAGTTTTTTTTTTCATTTTCAGTCTTATTACTTTCACCTTTGATTTTCAGAATTTCCAATTTGATGTTCAATTGGAGATTTTTACTTTGTTATTTTTATAGTTTTTTTTTTCAGTAGCTTGCCCAATTCATGGATCTGTTCTTCTTCCATTTTGTTGATTTAAGAATTTAGAGAAATAACCTTTCCCCTAAGTATTGTTTTGGCTGTATCCCATAAATTTTGGCATGTTGTCTCATTGTTGTCATTGTTCTTTGACCCCTTATTCTTTGGAATTATTTAGTTCTCAATTAATTTTTAATCTATATTTCCTCTGCCCCTTTTAAATGTACTTTTTAATCATTATGATCCAAAATGAATACATTACTATTTCTGCATTTTTACATTTTATTTTGAGCTTTTTATACCCTATTACACCATCAATTTTTGTACAAGTGCCATGTGCTTCTGAGAAAAAAATATATGTCCTTTCTGTTCCCATTCATTTTTTTCCCCCAAAGGTCTGTCATATCTATTTTTTCTAATATTCTATTTACCTCCTTAGTTTCCTTCTTGTTTAGTTTTTGGTTAGATTTATTGAGTTCTGAGGGGATAGTTGAGGTTTCCCACTGTTTATTTCTTCCTGTAACTCACTTAATTTATCCTTTAAGAATCTGCATGCTATACTACTTGGTGAATATACTTTTAGTATTGATATTGCTTTATGGTCTACGGTACTTTTTTTTTTTTTAGCAAAGTGTAGTTTCCTTCCTTGTTGCTTTTAATCAGGTCTATTTTTGCTTTTATTTTGTCTGAGATCAGGGTTGCTACCCCTGCTTTTTTTTTTTTTTACTTCAGTTGAAGCATAATAAATTCTTTCGAAACACTTACTTTACATAGTGTGTTTCTCTTTGCTTCAGATGTGTTTCTTGTAAACAACATATTGAAAAATTCTGGCCTTTGACCCACTCTACTATCTGCTTCTGTTTTATGGGAGAGTTTATCCCATTCACATTCACAGTTATGATTATTAACTGTGTATTTACCTTCATCCTATTCTTCCTCCTGTTTGTCCTCTCTCTACCTTTGCCCTTTCCTTCCTCACCAGTGTTTTGCTTCTGTCTATCACCTCCCTTGATCTGCCCTCCCTTCTGTCTGTCTCTACTTGTACCCCCTTATCTGATCTCTTCCCCTCCTACTTCCTTGCTGGGTAAGATACATTTCTATATGCAACTGATTGGGTATATATTCCCTCTTTGAACCAATACTAATGAGTGTAAAGCTCAAGCAATGCTCATCGCCCACCCTCCCATCTTCCCCTTCACTGCAATAGTTTTTTAGTGCCACTTCATATGAAATAATTAACCCCATTCTACCTATTCCTACCTTCTGCACTCATTGTACTCCTTTTACTCATCCCTTAATTTATTATGTCATTCCCTAAAATTTACCTTATACCCATATCCTCTGTCTACGTATATTACTTCTAGCTGTATTATTAGTGATACAGTTTTTAACAATTACAAGTATCATCTTCCCATGTGGGGATGTAAATAGTTTAATTCTCTTGAATCCCTTATGTTTTCTTTTCCCTTTTTACCTATTTATATATCTCTTGGGTTTTGATATTGGAGGTCAAATTTTTGGTTTAGTTCTGGTCTTCTCCTTGTAAAAGCTTGAAATCTCTCTGTTTTGTTGAATGGCCATTCCCCCCCCCCCCCTTGATGTTTCTTTCTGGCTGCTTGCAGTATTTTCTCCTTGACCTGGGAGCTCTGGAATTTGGCAACAATATTCTTAGGAGTTTTCTTTTGGGGATCTTTTTTGAGGAGACAATCTGTGGATTCTTTCAATTTCTGTTTTACCCTCTGGCTCTGGAATATCAGGGCAATTTTCCTTGATAATTTCTTGAAAGATG
>CM053622.1:732606557-732642265 GCA_028646595.1 Phalanger gymnotis | reverse complement strand
GGTAGTTGAACCACAAACTCCGTCCTGTCCCACAGCTTTTCCCACTAACCTTCTGTGTTGTCTTTGCTGTTTGTGGGTTGTGAGGTCTGGTACATGCCACAGCTCAGTAATTCAGCATGCTAGGGCGCTCTCAACTCCACTCCTGGTCTCGTTGGTCCGCGGTCTGCCGCCCCGCACGCTGGGCTCTGCTTGGCTCAGCTCCGCTCCCCTCAGCTGGGGGCTGGGAGTTCCATGTGGGACAGACCTTACCCCGAGACGATCCAGGCTGTCCTAGGCTGGAGCCCTGCTTCCCTCTGCCACTTTGTGTGTTCTGCAGTTCTAGAATTGGTTCAGAGCCATTTTTTTTATAGGTTTTTGGAGGGACTTGGTGGGGAGCTCACGCCAGTTACTGCTTTCCAGTTGCCATCTTGGCTCCACCCCCTCACATTCAAGCATTCTTGATGAAAAGACCAAAGCTGAATAGAAAATTCAGCTTTCAGATACAAGACTCAAGAGAAACATAAAAAGGTAAACAGTTAAGGGAAATCACAAGGGACTAATAAGGTAAAACTGTTTACATTCCCACATGTGTAGGAATGTAATTGTAACTTATAAGAACTTTCTTACTATTAGGTCAGTTAGAAGGAATATATATATATATATATATATATATATATATATATATATATATATATATATAGAGAGAGAGAGAGAGAGAGAGAGAGAGAGAGAGAGAGAGAGAGAGAAAGAGAGAGGGCACAGGTGTGAGTTCAACGTGAAGGGATGTTATCTTAAAAAATATAAAATTTAGAGTTGAGGGAGGCATGTACTGGGAGAAAGCAAAAGGGAGAGGCAAAATGGGATAAATTATCTCACATAAAAGAGGCAACAAAAAGCTTTTACAGTGTAAGGTAAGAGGTAAAGGAAGAAGGGGAGTGTTTTACCAATGAGATATTTCACATTGACGTCTTTTCATTCTTTTGGTTTTGTTTTATTGTCTCATCAGAATTGGCTGAAAGAGAAAATAACATACACACTCAATAACATATGGAAATCTGTCTTACCCTACAGGAAAGTAGAAGGGGAAAGGGTTAAAAGAAGAGGAGCATGATGGAAGGGAGCAGAGATTGGGGGAGGGGATAGTTAGAAGAAAAACACTTTTGAGGAGGGACAGGTGAAAGGAGAGAGAGAATAGAATGGAGAAGGAATAATATAGGGAAATGCAATTAGCAACAGCAAATGTGAAAAAAATTTTGAAGCAAGTTTTTCTGATAAAGGTCTCTTTTCTCAAACATATGGAGACCTCAGTCAAATTTATAAAAATAAGAACCATTCCCCAATTAATAAATGATCAAAAGATATGTTCATGAGTTTTCAGATGAAGTAAACAAAGTTAACTATAGGCATATGAAAAAATACTGTATCTCATTATTGATTGGAGAACTACAAATTAAAACAATTCTGTGGTACTACCTCATACCTATTAGATTGGCTAATAGGACAGAAAAGGTAAATGACAAATCCTGGAGGGGATGTGGGAAAAATGTTATGTTAATGTACTGTTGGTTGAGTTGTGAAATGATTCAAACATTCTGTAGGGCAATTTGGAACTCTGCCCAAAGAGCTATAAAACCATGCATACCCTTTGACCTAACAATACCACTACTAGGCCTGTATCCAAAAAGATATGAACAAAAAGGAAAAAGACCTATATTTACAAAAAATATTTATAACAGTTGGTGGCAAAGAATCAGAAATTGAGGGGGATGCCCATCAACTGGGGAATGGCTGAATAAATTGTGACATATGAATGTAATGGAATATTACTTTGCTATAAGAAATGATTAGCAGGATGTTCTCAGAAATACCTGGAAATACTTACATGAGCTGATGCAGAGTGAAATATACTGTCTACAAAGTAACAGCAACATTGCGAGATGATCCGCTGTGAACGACTCAGCTTTTCTCAACAATGATCCAAGAAAACTCTGAAGGATTGATGATTTAAAAATGCTACCCAGTCCAGAGAATGAATGGTGTCCAAATACAGATTGAAACATACTTTTTTAAATTTTATTTTTCTTGTTTTTTTTGTCTATATTTTCTTTTACAACATGACTAATATCAAAATGTTTTGTATGACTACACGTGTATAGCCTACATTGAATTGATTGCCTTCTCGTTGAGAGGGTGAGTGGGGAGGGAGGAAGGGAGAAAATTTGGAACTCAAAGTTTTAAAAAGGAATGTTAAAAATTGTTTTTACATCTAACTAGGGAAAATACTAGAGTTTTTTAAAAAGGAAATACTGGACTTTTTTATTGACCTCTTTGATTTATTAACATTAGTGATGTGATCACGAGATTAAAGAGTTTGAATAGGGTAGCATCTCTTTTTGCATAATTTGATACTGTTTTCTGGAATGGCTAGAGCAATTTGCAAAGCTTCCAAGAATCTATATACTCATCATTATGCAATCCCTCCAACAACATTTGCTTCTTTTATCATATTTTTCATCTTGTGGGTACATGGATTCTTATTAAATTTGGATTTCTTTTGTTATCGATGACTTAGAACCTTTTTTCATTTTTTTGTTACTGATAAGATTAAGTGGGATGTTGATATATAAGAATAGAGCATGCATTTAGATTGACACCATATAAAATATGCCTATCAGTAGGTATTGTCTGAAAGTACAGACTGAGAAAGCCTTGAACCCAGTGTTGAAGAAGAGAAAGGGAGCAGGCTAGAGTGCTTTTAAAATTTGCAAAGCTAGTGTAATGAACTCCAATGAAAGCAAAGTTTCCTTTTTAAAATATCAGCATTCACCTGGGGTTGCTGAATGGCAATAAAACAATGAAAATAACAGTTTCCAAAGAATTAAAAAGGAGTATCACAGAGGGCAGTAGAAAGGTGTATGGTGAATGTGATCAGACTACAATATGTAACTAAGGAGGAAATTGGAAAAAGAATAAGAATAAAATGTTACCAATGAATTGCTTGATAGGAACAGAGGTACACTGGTTGCATTGTGAAACATCTATGTAAAAACAGGATCTAGACAGTATAAAATGGAGATAGTTACTAATGAGAAGGCACTACTAGCATTAAGGGGAATTAGTAAAGAAGTTTTGAGGATTTTTACCTGAGATTTAAGAGAAGTGATAGTTATTTCTCTGATTTGGGATGGCCTGTATTTTCAGGCACATTTTTTCACATGCCAATTGATGACCACAAAGAATACATGTTTTCCAGTACATGTATGTAACTACACATGCATATATGTGCAAGCATGTGTATATACTTGTGTTTATGAAATATTGTTGTTTGGTTATTTTAGTCATGTCTGACTCTTCCTGATCCCATTTGGGGTTTTTTTGGCAAAGATACTGTAGTGGTTTGCCATTTCCTCTCCAGCTTGCTTCACAGATGAAGAAATTGAGGCAAACAGGGTTAAGTGATTTGCCCAGAGTCACACAACTAGTGATGGTCTGAGGCCAGATTTAAGCATAGATCTTCCTGACTCCAGGCCCAGTGTTCTATCTGCTGCACCACCTAGTTGCCCTTAGAGCATATAGTCATATATACATTTATGAATGGCATATGTATATATCGATGCCTACATTTCAGTAAGAGTCAGCGCCATTTTAAATGTAATATTATGGCTCAGCTTTAGATATTGAATACTATTTCTTCAATTTTCTTTTGTTTCTCTAAAGATAGGTTTGTAGGTATTTATGTTAATTCCACATGACTTCTATGTTAACTTTCAAATATATGTATATTTAGTTATTTAGAAGTATAATTTATCTTTGTTTTTTTTTTTAGATTTGTTAGGAACATATAGAATGCTGATTGTCTTTGGGGGTTTATTTTTTATTCTACTATTATGGTGAATCATTAATTGTCTTGATTACTTTTTTCATTGGTTATTTAGGCTTTTCTAATTAAATTATAATGTCAACTGCAAACAAAAATAATTTAGCCAATTCTGCTGATGCTCATTTCCTTGATTGTCTCTTTTGTTGTAGTATTTCAAGTGCTATTTAAAATAGTAATAGGGAGAGGGGTTATCCTTAGTTCAACTCTGAACTACCTAGGAAAGTTTCTACTATTTCTCCAAAACAGTTAATGTTAGATCTTTATGACATGAAGACAAAGATATAATTCCTTAATCTCTATTTGGAAGTCTTTTATCCCTGTTTCCCTCATTTCAATTTTTATAGTTATGGTCTATAATGGATGTAGTTAATATTTATGCATTTTACATTTATTTACTATTTCTTTATGAATTACTGCATAATAAATTTGATGGAGGCAAATGCAAACAAGATCTTGAGAATAAAGTCACCTACAATATTTGCATTATTTTCAAGGTCTTTTTGCATTTCCCTTCTAGCTTTTTCTTTAAGTATTTAACCACTCTGCCATTTGTTACATGTATAATTAATAATCATATTGTTTTCATTACCAATGTTGCTTTTATGCATAATATAGCCCTCTTACTTGCCTCTTTAATAGCATATAATTTTACATTTGCTTAACTCAAAATTATATTTTTCATTTTAGAATCACCTGAATTATGATGTATTGTATTCCTGTCCCCTATTTTAACACTGTGCATATCACTTTTTGTGGTTATATCGTAAATTGTTGCATTCTACTTTCTAATCCATTCTGAAATTCATATGAATAAATTTATTCTAGTTGCATGCAAGGTTAATAATTGTTTACATTTCTCTCCATCAAAGTTGTTACACTTTTTCCCTTTTAAAACAGTAATAAATCTCTGCAGATTTTTTTCTTTACTTAGACTAATCTAATCTGTTATCAAATACTGACACTACCCAGCTTCCAGTGCCCAGAAAAAACCTAGATTCCTAACTTTTACACTATATTCTGTCTCTCTCTGTGTATCTGTGTCTGTGTCTCTCTCTATTTCTCTGTGTCTCTCTCTGCCTCTGTGTCTCTCTGTGTCTGTCTCTCTCTAAGTCTCTGTCACTCTCTCTGTGTCTGTGTTTCTGTCGCTGTCTCTCTCTGTGTCTTTATTTCTCTCTCTCTCTCTCTCTCTCTCTCTTTCTCTCTCTCTCTCTCTCTCTCATTTTGGCCTTCTTTGGCTATCACTCCATCATGCCCCTGGTAAAATCATCATTGGGAAATGTTATCATCTTATAAGATTCAATCAGCTTTGGTACTCCTACCTCATTGCTACCCTCTGCCTCTGTGGAGAGTGGAGCACTAATCTCCTCTAATTAAATAGTGGGGACAAGACAGACATCTCCTCCTTTCTCACCTGGCCACATTCATTTTGGACACATTTAGCTTCTCCACCATGCATTTTAGTCAGGTCCCTTCCTTTCCTTCTCCCCTCCTTTTCAGATTTCTTTTGTGAGTTGTCTTCCCCTATTAGATTGTAAGTTTTTTGAGGGCAGGGACTGCCTCTTTCACATTTGCATTTCCAGCACATAGCATTGTGTCTGGCAAGTAGTAAATGCTTGATAAATACTTATTGACTTTCGAAATGACAACATTATCTGCATTTATCAGCTGTCTTACTTTTAGCAGATGCTAAGATACTTTTACTCCTTCATATCTATATACAGTATCCATGTTTGCTTTGTAACCAGAATCATGAGTTTGTCATCCCATTCTTCCCTCCGGTCAGGTCATATGGAATGCCATCTCTCCATATATTTGTCTCTGACTCTCATTCCATTTATCTTTTCCCATATGTTCCCTATTAACAGAATACCTAATTATTTTTCCACTCAAACTTTTCATTATTCAGAAGGAAATATGTCTTTCCAGATGCCATTGTCAATTTTTTTCATCATTGGTAGACCTGCATATATTCAGTCTTTCACCATTTAAAAAAATCTGTGTTGTATCTAGTGTATCCTGCCAGAAAGTGCTGTTATGCCTTAAGGAAAAGTTCTTATGGATGGTTTGGATTTATTTTGGACCCTCTGAGCCAGATCCAGAATAACTTAATACCTCCCCCTCCACCTAGTCTTTGGAGTAGGGTTGTCCAGAAATTAGACTTTGAAAGTCATTATTGCTAAATATAGAAAACCAAAAAAGAAAACGAGCAAACAAAATACACTTTGCTTCTTTCCTAAGCAATTTGGGAGTTCAGGTACAGCTTCATGTAGAAAAGGGTCCCTGAGCTGCCTTGTGTTCAGACCTATAAACCTGTGACTGTCCTAGAACAAGACTAGCTTTGAATGGTGGGGTAAATTGTCATTGTTATCACATTTACTGTCAAATCCTCTTAATATTGGCTGCCCAGTTCAATCTTTTCCCAATGAGACTTAAACAATGTGCTGGGGTTTGTAGGAAATAAATTGTTTGACTTCTAAGAAAACAAGCTCTCATATATCCTGGACAATCCTGCAAATCTAATATTTTATGGATTGCAATTAAAACCAAGTGTAAAAATGTCCCAAAATATGGTGAATGCAGGCCAGGGAGGGATCTAAATAGGCCAGATACTGAAAACAAGATCAGCTCCTAGAGTAATGAACTGAAGAAGGTCCATGCTATTATCAATCTTTGCAGACACCTAGATTGTCAAAATCTGTATCTATCCAGTTAAAAGTCATTGTAGTTTATACTTTTCTCATAGATAAGGCATGACATGATTTATAGACCTCATACCCCAAGACTCTTGCACCACTAGCCTAATACAACCCAGGTTGTATTAGGGAGAATATGTTTGGGAAGTTCTGTTTTCTCCTTTGTGTCCTCAGCCCTGATTGGCCTTCTGTACTAAGTGACAGCAGACTAATTCTGAGATAAAGAAGTCAGTTGTTCACTTCAGCCCCTTGGAGATACTACTTCTGCAAAAACCAATTGGCTTGTGCAATAAGCATATCAAGTTTAAAAGGAAAAGTCTTCAGAAAGACTTTATACCTCTGCATTAAGGAAAAGAAATAGCAAGATTCAAGGAATTTTGAAGGGAGCAACAATGAGTCTTCAGCATACACAATTAATCAGTGTTACTGGAAGAAGAGTTTTATTTATCAGAGAACCCTCAGATTTTATGCCTCTACTACGTGTAGTTTCATTTTTATGTTATAAAAGAGACAGTGTAGCAGGAATAATCAGAAAATCTCTTCCCTTGGACTTGGACACCCCTGACTCTTTGCCAAGTAAAAAGTGCCTTGCAGAGAAGACATATTATGGTAGCTCCTGATTGACCCTCTGGTCTTCTATTTCCTCTCTCTAGGTTTTTTTTTCTGTTGACTTTCCCCCATGTTTAGAACTCTTAACTTCTTCATCTCTGTTTCCTAGCTTTCCTGGCTTCCTTCAAGTATCAGCTGAAGTCCCACTTCATAGATGAGAAAACCGAGGTGCACAATGATTAAGTGACTTGCTCAAAGTCACAAAGACAGTAAGTGGCAAAGACCGCATTTGAACACAACCTCTGATTATAGAGCCAATGCTCTTTCCACCGTCACACACCCAACATTGCTACTTATTACCTATAGGAACACGAACAAGCCATTCCTCACTTTGGGGCCTATCTGTAAGATGAGGACATCTGACTGGATTATTTCCGTATGGTCCCTTTTGCTCTATATCTTCTGATCCCATAGTAAAGTGACTGCTCATAGAAGGCACTTAAACATTGGATCAAATGGAATGTGCTTCAGATTAAAAGTAAATCAGTGAAAGTAATAGTTAACTATTAGTATTAGTACTGGGAAATGTTTTATGCTCATTACCTTCTTCGATTCTCACAGTAACCCTGGGATAGAGATAGGGTCAATTATATCTCTATTTATATATAAAAGAAACTGAGATTCAAGGGTCAGAGCCAGGACTGGAACTCATGTCTTGACTCATTCCAGTGTTCTTTCCACAATAGAAAGTGCATAATTTCGTTAGAGGATATCAGTCTCTTTTACCTATTTGGCAAGCTCCATCTCTAGGCAGAGACTCATTATTTTACTCCCTTCTGAGCTATACTATGTGAGAAAAGTCAAAACCACTGAAACCTATAGCCCCTACCAATTCTCACACACTTGCCATCATCAGACAAAAAGCTGCAGCTTCTGTCCTCTGGCTCATTTTCCCCTTGCAATGACACACAGAGAGAAATCCCACAGCTAGAGGGACATCTTAGAACTGGCAAATACAATTTCAGTTCAGAGTATATCTCCATACTTTAATGCCTTGGTGATGGCTATGATACTTTACCAAGATATTTCTTCCCATGGATGACTCTATAGAAAGGCACTTCCTTTATCTCAGTTGTTTCCTTGAAAGCATTATCTTCTGACCCAGACTTCGTAGCATTCCATTTTGAATTCTGAATGGTCATCTGAGCTACCAGTAAAATGTAAAATAGGGCAAATGGGAGGTATGGAAAAAGAAAACAAATACTAGCTGGTCCATGCCTTCTGGAACATTCTTAAAAGTATAAAAACTAAAGATCACAATATTTTAGCAATACTTTTTGTGGTTGCAAAGAATTGGAAATGGAGTAGATGTCCATTGATCAGAAAATAAACAAATTGTGGTGAGTGAACGGAATGGAATATTACTGTGCTGTAAGAAATAACAAATATGAATATAGAAAAGTATCAAAAGATTTACATGAACTGATGCAAAGTGAAGGAAACAAAATCAAGAAAATGATATAAACAGTGAGTGCAACTATATAAGTGGAAAGAACCATCATAAATCACTTTTTTGATTGTTCTTTCCATTGCAAAGGCTCCAATGGAAAAGTTACAAAATTACAAAGAATGAATTTGGCTCCCAAGTAGTAATATGAGAAGACACTTCTCCTTATTCCTTTGCAGAAGTAGGAGGGCCTATGGTTGTGGAACATGACATATATTGTCAGATTTTTTTTTAAGATATTGATCAGTTTTTTCTGTTTTTTTTCTTTAAAAAAAATCTTTGTTATAACAGATGGCTCCATGGAAGCAGAAAGGGGAGAGATATGGGGAAAGTAGGCAATAAAAAGACAAAACATGCAAAAATTTATTGCAAAAAACATAAAAGATTCATGGAGACTTCCAGTAATTGCTAGTAAATATCTTAAGTGATGCTATAAATCGGAGATGTCAAACATGGGATGCGCTTCACATAGCACATAATACTCTTGAGTGTGGCTTGAATCAGACTATAATATAATTCCCATCTGATATTAATGTGTAGATGTATTAATAAAAATAAATATATAAACATGAGTTGTTTTCTAAGTCAATATGTGGGCTATAGGGATACTTACATATGGTTTAGTGACCCCTGTTTCCATTCAAGCTTGACACCACTGGAGTAAATAACATCGTAGATTACTGACTTTAATTTGGGGCAAAGTCACAGGACAAACTCAGGTAATTACATTTTTTGGAATATTTTTCATAAAGATTAATTAGGCACCAAAATGTCTAGAATTAGGAAAGAAATAAGCTTCATCTTCCTATGTCCCAGGTGGATATTGACTGCTGAGTCAAGCCTTGAGTGTTGCTAGAGGGAAAGATAAGAGAGCTCTTTTGCCACTTCTGTATTCTCCAGTCATACATACTCCTACTGGGACAGGTGCAGGTGACTCTCAGGTGCGGGGGATTAGCACATTCTATCACGCTCTCTATACACCCAGTGTCTTTCTCTTCCTTCAAATGTTTTTCTAACTAATGACAACGTTAAGGTATAAGGAGGGAGGATGAAGTCAAAGTAATACCCTTGGAGTCTAAAACCCTCCTTAAGTCCATACTTTAAATTTTTTCTCCTAGGAACATTTAAGCATTTGGCCGAATAGATAGCAAGATGGGGACAGTTGCATTTCAGATGACACAGTGGAAAGAATGCTGACTCTTGAGTCAGAGGATCTGTGTTAGAATCCCAATTTTACCCCTACTACTGAGTGATTGCGGGTGGGTCATTTAAACTCCCTGTGCCTTGGTAGCCTTATTTGTAAAAAAATAAATAATTGGACCAGTTGGCTCTTGATGTTCCTCCCATATGTAGATCAATGAAGATATAATATTTAGTTATCTAGACTGTAAAGGAAAGGAAGAGGAGGAGTCTTGGGTTAAAAATTATTGTCCCTCTCTGGAAAGCTGTTGGTAGATGAAGTGGGAATAATCCAAGAAGGTGACAGCTCTCTTAGGCTAGGCGGGAAAATATAGTCTGACAGAACATCCACGTATTTTTATAGGGTTTCTTAAACTTTTTCCATTCCTGGCCCCTTTTCATGTTTTGGCAGCATTCATTGGTGATTTGTGGTCTGAGGGCATTCACAACGCAAAGTGCACATGCTTTGTATTCAGAACCTAGGCTGCAGTGAAGTTGTGTGATGCAACACAGACAAGCATGGTCAAAAACATTTCGGATTCATTATGCATTTGATCTTTAATTAATTTTTGGTCATTGCATGTTTAGAAACCTATTACTGTTGCAAATTTTTCACAACCCTATATGAGGTCATGACCCACAGTTTAAGAAGCGCTGTACTACACAGTGCTCTGTAGGTACTGATCGGTCAAATGTATTGTGATGAGTTTTACTGATTTGCCTTCACATAGACCTGGTGCTGTGCTCAAGACTTCTATGTGCTTTCAAATGAAACAATGTCCATCAATTAACAAGCCTTTCTTGAGCATTTACAATTAGCCAGGAACTGTGGCCAGGATAAGTGTTAAGATTCTCTATTGACCGTAAAATAAAAATAAGGACTTACTCCCATCTCTGCAAGCTCCTGGTTAGAAATCTTCAATCTCACCTCAGTGACTGGATACTGCCTCATTTCTTAAAATCACGTACAAGTGTCTCATCTTTACTTGACCCTGCCATCCCCTCAAGCTGTTAGCATAGTATCATAGACCTAGAACTGCAAGGGCATCAAAAGCCATGCAGTCCAACCTCTCAGTTTTGCCGGTTTGAAAACTAACATCCAGAAAATTTAAGTGACTTGCCCAAAGTCATAAAGGTAGTAAATAGCAGATGCAAGAACCCAGGTCCTCTCACTGCAGAGCCAGTGTTCTCTACACTGTACTGTACTTCATCCTCTATCTCTCAAGCTGTACATGGCCAAATCTAACCTAGCTGACCATTCTTTTTCAGTTTCCTTTGTTGGATCATCATTCGTATTCTATTCACTAATTGTGATCATGTCACAAGGTTATATCTTAGGCCCTCTCCTCTCCTCTCTCTAAACTTTATCCTTCAGTGGTCTCATCAACTACTATCCTAAGCTCCAGGCCCAGTCCCGCAGGCATCTCAAATTCAACATAACCAAACCATAATTCATTCTCTACTCAACCTTCAATCCTTCACCAAAATTTTCAAATTATTTATTTATTTATTCATTCATTTACTTATTCATTAATTTATTTGTTCATTCATTCATTTACTCATTCATTTATTTATCTATCATTCCAGTCACTACAGTTTGCTATTAAAGCTTGAGGTTATTCTTGACTCCCAATTCTTCATCTTTTATTTTGAATCAATTACCAATTCTTACTGATTAGAATTCTACAGTATTTTTTTTGCATATGTCCCCTTTTCACCACTCACAAGTGCAGAACCTCTACCCCAGCTCAGGGCCTTGTAACTTCTTTCCTTGATTATTTTAATACCTTCCCAATATGTCTCCATGTCTCTGGTCCCTCTCCTCTGAAATCAATCCTCCCCACAGCTGTCATATCTTTAAATCATCATTCCGCTAATGCCATTCCTCTCCTCAAAAATTGTCAGTGGATACTGTTGAGAGGAAAATACAAAGTCTTCAGCTTGCCATTTAAAATCCTCCTTAAAATAGTTCCCACTTCCCTTTCTAGGTTTGTTTCATATTACTCTCCTTACACTCTCCATTTCAGTTCAGCTTACTTGATAGCAGTTGCCTATGCATGAAATTCCATTTCCAATTTCTGTCCTTTTCATAGGTAGTCCCCCATACCTGAAATGCCTTCTTTCCTCATCTCATTCTCAAAGGATCCCTATCTTCCTTCAAAGTCCAGCTCAGTGCCACCCCAACCCTACATATGCCCTTTACTGATCTCTTCATTCCAGTTCTTAGTGCTTTTCCCCCTCTATGAATTAATTGGTGTTATTTCCTTCTTTTATTTTTTTATTTTAATAGAATATTTCGTTTCCACCCAGTTACATATTAAAAAGTTTTTTTTTTTAAACGGGGCAACTATGTGGTACATTGAATAGACTTCTGGACTTCCTGTTTCAGACACTAAATAGTATTGTGATCCTGGGCAAGTAACAACTTCTATTTTCCTCAGTTTTCTCATCTATAAAATGGAGATAATTATAGTACCTATGTCGCAGAGTTGTTTTGAGGATCAAATGAGATAACATATATAAAGCGCTTTTACAAGTCTTAAGGTGCATAATTTCTAATTTATAATAGTGTTAAAGAATGTTCAAATTACCAAACAATAGCACTCATTTTACACACCAGCAAGATTATGCTTAAGATTCTGCAAGCTAGGCTTTAGAAATATATGAACTAAGAATTATCAGAAAAGAAGGCTGGTTTTCAAAGATACAGAGGAACTAGAGACCAAATTGCCAACATCCACTGGGTAATGGAGAAAGCACGGAGTTCCAGAAAAAAAGATCTACTTCTGTTTCATTGACTACACTAAGTCCTTTGGCTGTGTACATCACAACAAAATGCGGGAAGTCTTCAAAGAGATGGGAGGACCAGATCATCTTACTTGTCTCCTGAGGAAACTGTATGTGGGTCGAAGGCAACAGTTAGAAACTAGCATGGAACGACTGAGTGGTTTAAGATTAGGAAGGGAGTACAAGGCTACATATTGTCACCTGATTTATTCAACTTAAATTCAGAGTGCATCACACAAAATTCCAGCCTTTGTAGATCAAAAGCTGGAAGTACGGTTGCTGGGAGAAACATTGAGTCTCAGATAAGCAGATGTTACCACTCCGATATCAGAAAGTGAAGAGGAAATAAGAAGTCTCTTGATGAATCTAAAAAAGGAGAGTGTAAAAGCTAGCTTGAAGCTTAACATCAGAAAAACTAAGATCATTGCAACTGGTCTCATCATTTCCTGGAAAATAGAGGAAGAAGAAGCTGAAGCAGTGTCAGATATTCTTGATCTAAAAAATCACTGCAGATATCAACTGTAGTCATAAAATTAAAAGATACTTGCTCCTTGGAAGGAAAACTATGGCAAATCTGGACAGTATACTAAAAAGCAGAGACCTTGCTGACACAGGACCATACAGTTAGAACTGTGGTTTTTTCCAGTAACAATGTATGACTGTGAAAGATGGATTATAAAAAAAGCTGAGGGCCACAGATTTAATCATTTTGATTTGTAGTACTGGAGAAGACTTTGAGAGTATCTTGGATGGCAAGGAGATCAAATCAGTCAATACTTAAAGAAATTAATTCAGACTATTCATTGGAAAGTCAAATACTCAAGCTCAAATGCTTTGGCTACATAAGACAACAGGATTCATTGGAAAAGACTCTGATGTTGGAAAAAATTGAAGGCAAGAAGGAGAAAGGGACAGCAGAGGATGAGATGGATAAATAGAGTCATGGAAGCAACAAACATGAGCTTGGACAGACTTTGGGAAATAGTAGAAGATAGAAGTGCCTAGTGTGCTATGGTCCACCGGGTCATGAAGAGTTGGACATGACCAAACAACTGAAAAACAACAATAACAAAATTTATAATAGATAACAATATCCCTTTTTTACTTACTCTGTTCACATTACATCATCCCTCTCTCTCTTCCCTCCCAATAGAATATAATCTCCTTAAGGAAAAAGGCTGGTTAACCATTGGTTTTTTTTTCTTTTTTAATATATATTACTCATTTTTAAAATTCATTTTTTTAAATTTTGAATTCCAAATTTTCTCACTCCTTCCAGCCCCTTTCCACTCATTGAGAAAGGGAGTGAGATGATATCAAGTATATATGTGAAATCATGCAAAACTTATTTCCACGTTATCCACATCACAAAAGAATCAAGAAAAATAAAGAAAGTGAAACATATCATTTCAATTTGGACTTAAGAGTTCATCAGTTCTCTCTCTGGAGGATAGCAGTTTTCATCATGAGTCCTTTGGAATTGTTTTAGATCATTGTATTGATTAGGGTAGCTAAGTCTTCCATAGTTGATCATCATTATATTGCTGTTCCTGTGTACAATCATTCTGCTTACTTCACTCTGCATCAATTCATATAGGTCTTCCAAGATTTAATGGAAACCATGGCCTTCGTCATTTCTTATGGCTCAATAATATTCCATCACAATCTTATGCCACAACTTGTTTAACCATTGATAGGTATCCCCTCAGTGTACAATTCTTTGCCACCACAAAAAGAACTGCTAGAAATATTTTTGTTCACATAGGTCCTTTTACTGTTTCTTTAATCTCTTTGGGATACAAACCTATTAGTAGTATTGCTGTGTCAAAGGGTATGCACAATGTCATAGCCCTTTGGCATAGTTTCAAATTGTTCTCCAAAATTTCTTAGAACAATTCACAAGTCCACCAAGAATGCATTAGTGTACCAATTTTCCTAGATCATCTCCATAATTTATCTTTATCTTTTTCTGTCATGATAGAAATCTGATAAATGTGAGTTGGTATCTGAGAGTTGTTTTAATGTGCATTTCTCTAATCAATAGTAATTTAGAACATTTTTATGTAACTTAATAGCTTTCATATCTTAGTCTGAAAACAGCCTGTTCATATTTTTTGACCATTTATCAATTGGCAATGGCTCTTATTTTTTATCAATTTGAATCAGTTCCCTATATATTTGAGAAATGAGCTCTTTATAAGAGAAACTTGCCATAAATTTTTTTTTGTTATTATTTCATTGTCTTTGGTAGCTTTTAGCAAAATGTCGTTTCCTTGATTGACTCTTTTAAATAGGTTGATTTTTGCTTTTACTTTGTCCCAGATCATGCCTTTAAAAAAAAACCCTCAGCTGAAGCATAGTAGATAACTCTGAGTTTGTTTCTGTTTTAAATGTTTGTCTTATGAACAACATATTGTTGGATTCTGATTTCTAATCCATTCTGCTATCTACTTCTATTTTTATTGGTGAGTTCATCCCATTCACATTTGTGATTCCTAACTGTTCATTTCCCTTCATCCTATTTTCTTTTGTTAATCCACCTCTCTTTCTTTTTACGCTGTCCCTCTTCAAAAGTCCATTTTGCTTGTGTCCACTTTCTCCCTTAATCTACTCTCCCTTGTAATACCTTCTTCATTTCTCTTATTCTCTTCCCCTCTATCTTTCCTCTTGGATAAGGTGGAATTCTTTGCCCGACCGAGTGTGTATGTGCATGTGTGCATACATGCCCCCCACCCCATTCTTCCCTCTTTGAACCAATTACAATGAGATTAAGATTCAAGCATTATCTGCTACCCTCCCCCTTACTCCCTCTACTGTATTAGTTGTTTCTTGCATACTTCTTTTATGTGAGATAATTTTCTTCTTCCTTCTCCCGTTGCATCCCTTTTTCTTTCACTTCCATGTCTCTTAAGATCATCCTAACATAACTGACTCACACTCATGCCCTCTGTTTTTGTAGACTCTATCTCACTACCATAGCCATTATAAAATTTTTAGAAGATACACATGTTATGTTATAAGAATGTAAATAGTTTGACATTATTAAGTCCTTTATGATATCTCTTTCATGTTTACCTTTTTATTCTTCTTTCGCCTCTTTGTGTTTGGATGTCAAATTTTCTATTTGGTCTGGTCTTTTCAATCAGGAATGCTTGAAAATCGTCTATTTAATTAAATATCCAGAATATCCATTTTCCCCCTAAAAGAGAGGTAAATGAACTACTTAATTTTGCTGGGTAAGTTATTCTTGGTTGTAATCCTAGATCCTTTACCTTCCAGAATGTGACCAAGCCCTCTGCTCTTCTAAGGTGGAAGCTGCTAAATCTTGTGTGATCCTGCTTGTGGTTCCATGACATTTGACTGTTTTATTTCTGGCTGCTCATGATATTTTCTTCTTGACCAGCGAGCTCTGGAATTTGGCTGTGATATTCCTGGGAGTTTTCATTTGGGGATCTCTTTCAGGAGGTGATTGGTGGATGCTTTCGATTCTTATATTACCCTCTGAGCCTAAAATATAAAGGCAGTTTTCCTTCATAATTTCTTGAAATGCATGTAGGCTTTTTCTTTGATCATATCTTTCAGGTGGTTCAATAATTCTTAAATTCTCTCTCCTCAATCTATTTTATAGCTACCTGTTTTTTTCAATGAGATAGTTCATATTTTTTTTCATTCTTTTAACTTTGTTTTTTGTTTCTTGATATGTCATGAAGCCATTAGCTTCCACTTGCCCAATTCTAATTCTTAAGGAGTTCTTTCCTTCAGTAAATTTTTTGTGCCTATTTTACCATTTGGCCAATTCTGGTTTTTAAGGTGTTACTTTCTTTGGTATTTTTATACATCTTTTACCAAGCTTTCAATTCTCTTTTCATAAATTTTCTCATATCACTTTCATCTCTTTTCCCAATTTTTCTTCTACTGCTTTCATCTCTTTCTTTAACTTTCAGGAATTCATCTTGGTCTCATGTCCAATTTTCAGGTTTTTTTTCCCCTTAAGGCTTTGCTTGTAGCTGTTTTCACATTGTTGTCTTCTGAGTTTGTATCCTAATCCTCCCCATCACCAAAATAGCTTTTAATGGTCAGATTCCTTTCTTGTTATTTGCTCATTTTTCCCAGCATATTTCTTGATTTTGATCTTTATATTAAAGTTGGGCTCTGCTCATCTAGGAGTGTGTAAGCATTGTCTCAAGCTTCAAGCTTTTTCTGCATTTGATTTTTTCAGAGCTAATTTTGGGATTCTGAAAGTGTTTGGTGTTTCCAGTGTGGTATTATCCTGGAAGCAGTGTGGTCACTGCTTTTCTCATCTGTGTTCTGATCTTTACCCAGGAAGGGCCCCTGCTCCTCTGCAGCTGCAAGTTCTAATGTTCCTCTCTGTTCCAGAACTGCAACCCAGAACTACATATTAGCAATGGAGTTTCCAAACAGTATTTGGTCCTGGGCCCAATGTCAGTTCAAGGTTCTGTGTAACCTCTTTTGGACCATTTGTCCAATCTGCTTATCATCTCTGGGCTGAGAGCTCCTGAAGCTGCTGCTGCTATCACAGTAGCCTCAAAGAATCAATACTGGTGTTGCTGTCATATGTGCTCTTTGCTAGCGACCACCTTGGTGTCACACACCTCTCCTGCTGACCTAATAAGTTGTTTTGGGCTAGAAAAAATATCTGACCTGAATCTCTTGTTGTCTATGCCCCTCCAAAACTTAATTATATCTGTTATTTTAAAGTTGCTTGAAGGGGAATGTTGGGAGAATTTGGTTCTACCCCTCCATCTTGACTCCACCATCCTTCCCCTTGTCTTTGCATCCCTGGGGGCTAACACCAAAACTTGTAGCTTTCTGGTTTCAATGGGCGCCCTAAGTTACTGGGACTTGGTGAGTAGGTTTATGTTTACTAAGTCCAAACCCTTCAGGACTTTGTAGTATCTATTATCGCACCTTGTAACTTAGATTTTTTCATCTTTTTAGGTCTCGTAAGGAGGAGACAGTTAACATCAGAAGATGAATAATCCATGTAAAAAAGAAGCCTCTATCTGTATCTTTGAAGTGACATACAGTGCAGTTGAAAGAGAAATGGAAATATAATAGAAAAATCCGGCTTTGAAGCTACTTACTAATTATATGTGCAGCTAGGTGGCACAGTGCCAAGCCTGGAGTCAGGAAAACCTGAGTTTAAATTGAGCCTCAGATACGTATTAGCTGTGTGACCTTGGGCAAGTCACTTAACCTTATTTGCCTCAGTTTTCTCATCTGTAAAATGAGTTGAAGGAAATGGCAAACCACTCCAGTATCTTTGCCAAGAAAACCCCAAATGGGGTCACAAAAAGTCAAACATGACTGAAGAAATGACCTAAGAACTAATTAATAATAATTGGCATGAAACTTAATATCCTTTAAACTCAGTTTCATCTGTACCATGGGAATTATGACACTTGCTTTTTCTTCTCGACTTGGTTGTTATGGCCAAATGTTTCAATAAATATGATCTGTTTTATTGTAATTAATGATGATAATAACAGCATTTCTCATCATCTTTCTGAAGCTTTTTCAGTCATTATGATTTTCTTGAAGTGGGACTATAAGACTTCTCAAACTAAAGATAGCCCTTTCCTTAAAATAAGTGGGGAAAATGTACTTTTTATCAATTGAGAAGCATAGTTTTATAGTAGATTTGGCACTGGACTTAGGGTGAGGAAGACAAAGGTTTGAATCCTTCTGTAGACACTTACCTGTGTCATCGTGGGCATATCTCTTCACATCTCTGGGCCTCAGTTTCCTCATTTAGGATGTTCAACCTAATAACTTCAAAGGTGACTTCCAAGTAAAAAAATATGACTTAATTTGTTTTATAACAGTTTCACAATCTTATTATATCCCTTTTTTCTTTTTTTCTCTCTCCCATCCCCTCCCCATCCGATCAGTTGTGTAGTCTTATCAAATGCACCTCCAAAAGATCTCTTGCATACCACCTGTTCTCTCCTCTGACACTACTACCACCCTGGTACAAACGCTCATCACCTTATGCCTGGCCTACTCTAATAACCTTCTGGTTTGTATCCCTACCTTAAATTTTTCCCTACTTTAGTCGATACTCTGTTCAATTGTTAAACTGACCTTCCCAAAACATGGGTCTGACATGTCTCTCTGCCCCTTATTCAATAAACTTCAGTGGCTCTTTGTTTTCTCTAAGATCAAATAGAAAAACCTCTGTTTTTAAACCCTTCATAACCTGGTTCCTCCCTACCTTTCCAGGCTGTTTTCACCTAGTGACGCTGACCTCTTTGCTGTTTTTTGTACAAGATTCTCCAATTCCTGGCCGCATGCCTTTTCACTGGTGTGCCCCATGCCTGGAATTTTCCCCTTCCTCACTCTCTCCTGGCTTCCCTGGCTTCCTACACATCTCAGGTAAAATCCCATCTTCTGCAAGAAGCCTTTCTGAGTCCACTTTAATATTAGTTCCTTCCCTCTGTTTATATCTCCAATTTACTCTCTCTGTTTTCATTTGACTGTTTCTTTGTCTCTCTACATATATATGTGTGTGTGTGTGTGTGTGTGTGTGTGTGTGTGTGTGTGTGTGTATGTTGGTGTTTGTGTATCCACATTAAACACACTCTCTCTATAAAGATATATCTCTGTGTATGGGTAGATATATCTATCTCTATACATAAATATATATATAGCTATAGATAGATATATCTATATCTTTATCTATGTATCTATAGAATATATAAATTGGAGATAATCTCTCACTGTCTTCTCCAATTTATGCTCTCTCTCGAGTGTGTATAAATTAGAGATGATATATATATATATAATATGTTTATATATACACATATATATGTGCACAGGTGTGTATAGTCATATACACATATAGTCATATAGATACATACACATCTGTATAAATAGTGTGTGTATCTGTACATAGTCATGTGTATATATAGGTGTGTATGCATATGTATGTGTGTATAGATAGATGGATAGGTAGATTATACAGGTACTTGCATGTTGTCTCCCTCATTAGAATTTGATCTCTTAGAAGAGAAGGACTATGTTTTTGCCTTCCTTTGTACCCACAGTACTTAACACAGTGCCTGGTCCATAGTAGATACTTAGTAAGTGCTTGCTAACTTAACTTACCCAGCAAGCCATCCATTGTAACAAAAAAGCAGTTCATTAAAACCAATGAGCTTCTGAAATTAGTCTAACAGAGTATGCAATATTCCACACCAAAGGTGACTCACCTCTGTAAAGAGGTATATTTTCTCAGCTCTTCTCTGAGGCAGACAGTCGTTTCCCTCTTTATGCCAGGATGCAGAAGCTTAGTGAAAATTGGTTTCTTCTATAGCAACAGTGCTCTTAAAACACATTGTTTCCTCACTTATAATTTCTGCTTTAATACTGTTGAGTTTTCCTGAGCACAAAGGCACACTATATAAAAGACTCAAATGGCACAATTGTAAGATATCAATTGGTTTTCCCCAACATTAACAACAGTTTCAGCAAGAGGCTAAAAATTAGCTGTTTAAACCAAATCTTCCTTAATAGATCTAATGCACGTAGGAATTTGGATATCCTTGAGGAACTGTTTTCACTAAGGGAAGCAGCAGTCAGTAAGCAGGGAAGCAACTCCAATAATCTGTAGTTTCACTGCAGCTCTATAGTTTGTTGGAAATTAAACCGATACGAAAGAAAAAAAAGATACAATATTTCTGCAGACCGATGTTCACACTGTGAGAAACGACTTAACCTGGCACATCATAATTTGAAAAACTGCTTTAGAAGATAAACTTTAGTAAGTTACCTGAGGCTTGAGAATCTCTCTGAAAGAAGAAAACTTTGTGTTTTTCAGTCTCCACTCACATTTAGTCTTTCCAAAATGCTTAATTTTCTCTCAGATTCTCTAGGGCTAACATCATTAGAGTCTGACTTGTAAACCATTACTGTATAGATGCAATTTTGTTCTGATCAGTTCTATGATTTAAAAGTCTAGGAACTCCTTTCATCAATCAGCAACTTGTCTGTAATATATAACCCTGCAGAACTGAGAGGTTAAATAATTTTCTCAGGGTTGGTTGCAGTTCCTGTAGTGGTTTCTTCTTCTTCATTATCATCATCATCATCATCACCATCATCACCATCATCACCATCATCATTGCTGCTGCTGCTACTGCTACTACTACTAGTGTTACTAGTACTATAGTACTACTATTTCTTCTACTACTGCTGCTGCTACCGCTGCAGCTGCTACTACTACTACTACTACTACTACTACTACTACTACTACTACTACTACTACTACTACTACACTACTACTGTTGCTGCTACTCCTACTACCTAGCATTTAAAGGGCAGTTTAAGGTTTGCAAATGCTTTACCAAAGTTATCTCACGTCCTTGGGAGTTAGGTGCTATTATGATCTTCATTTTACAAAGGAGGAAACTGGGCTGAGAAAAGTCAAATGAATTGGCCAAGGTCATTCAACTAGTACGTGTATGAGGCAGGATTCAAACTCAAGTCTTTCTGACTCCAGATGCTGCATTCTATCCACTGTGCTACCTAGAAACAAGACTTAGCCATAGTGCTTACAACTATCAGGCTAGCCAATAAGCAGAGTTGCTTCTCTCCACAACTGATAACAAGTGTAGAATTGAGGCAAATCAAATGCAATATACATTCTCCCTTAATTATGTAGCTATTATGTTTAAAAATAATTTGGGGACCTCAGATTCACTTGGCATGTTTGGATAAAGTCATACCAGGTCTGAAGAAATGTCGAGATTAAGTTCTTGTAAGAGTTTCCCAATTTGCCAGCTTCAGAGGGTTCAGTGAAGGAGTCAGAAGGTAGGATAAATAAAACAAGTACCTTCTCTCCTGATTTTTCCTTGGCAGAGTGTAAGAAAACCCTCAATTTGATTGTAACCCAAAGTGTAAATCTCCAGTGAATGGAAATAACCCTGCTCTATCCTGCATATTGTAAACCTGAGAATATCTTACATTGTTCAGCCCAACAGAGGAGACGTTTAATATCAGAACATGAATAATCCAGAAGCTGACATTGAAAAAATTCATTGAACCCTCCTGAATGTTGGCTTTTCTAATGTAATCCACATAAATACTGGCTGTGGGATTCTTCCTGAGGGTTCTAATGCACTCTGAGACTCAGTCTGCCAGGAATTAATTCAGAGCTAACTGGCCGCCTTCCGTCTCAGAAAACTAATTCTATTCATTTTCAGCTGTGATTGTCATAATATATTTAAGTTGACCATGTACCCAAGGAACTTCCTTAATGAGATCTAAGGAAAAGGAATTGGGCCTGTGGAGACATCATTTGAAATAGGCTTATTCTCCTTGGACATTATATTTCGCCATATTCACTATGGTCTAGTTTAGCAGCTTTCTTGAACTGTTAATATTTATTTCCATACAAAAAAACCCCATAACACTGTAGGTAAGTGGGCATTCACTTTCTTACAACCAATTTTCGCTTTTGGTCCTTTCTTCTTTCTTGCTCACTAACCCACCCACACATGCAGAATTGCATTCCAGCTGAGGGTTTATTAATTTTCATATAATGATGTCCTATTTAAAATGCTTACATCTTATCATGCCTCAAAGATTTAAAATGTTAATATAATGAAGATCTATTTGCTATTGTTACCCTCTTGAAAAATATTTTAAGCTACATGGCTAATTAGTAAATCACACTTGTGTTAGTTTGCTTTGAAGGTCAACAGAGTTGACATTTGAAGTGGTTGAAAGTGGTTGTATTTTTATTGTTTAGAATCTGACAATGTGTAATTGAACCTTTTTCTGTTTTAAATTTATACTTGGGTTGTTTGCTAGTGGAAACTCTGCGTACAGCATTTTTTCCAGAGTCCTTCTTGATGCAAGGGTTCCAATGTGATCCAGATGGAAAGAGCCCTGCTTCTGAAAGCAAAGGACCTGGGTTCAAATCCCACCTTCAGCTACCATTGTAACCTGGGGCAAGTGATCTAATGTCTCTGTGCCTCAGGTCTCATATGTAAAAGGAAGGGGGGTGCTCTAAATTACCTCTGAGACACCCCCCCATCAACTCTAGACCTATGGTCCTTTGGTGTTGGTTAATCAAAGAAAGGCAGGGGCCTTCACTGCAATGTGTCATACCTAGAGATCTATTTAGAAGGAGAATATAGGGACCAGAGGATTATAAGATTAAAGGTGCCAGCTAGGTGCCCAACCCTTTCATCTTACAGAAGATGAAAATGAGGCACAGGAGGTTAAATGATTTGTATAAGGTAATACAACTAGTAAGTGGCACAAATAGAACTTGAAAACAGATTCTGACTCTAAGTTCAACGTTTTCTACTGAACCATGCTAAATCCCAGTTTAAGCTGATCAATAATTGCTTATTTGACAAATAGTACCATCTCTAATTTGGGCCCTGGGCATTTATATGGTTTTTCTCTTGTTTTAGGGATGAGATTTTAGTCTGTAGCGTCCTATTAAGGTATTGGGATTCCATTACACTTTTATTCTTGAGGAAAATTGTTTTTCAAAAAAATGTTTTTAATTATTGAAAGTGAGTTTGGATTTCTATAGCAGAGGTGTGACACACTTCTCCCAGGCCTCATGTGGTCTACAAAACTCCCAAGTGCCACATGAATCAGATTAAAATATAGTTCCTATCTGATATTAATGTGTTGATGTGTCAATAATATAAATAATAAGAATTCTACAAACAGGGGTAGCTTTCTAAGTCAATATGCAGCCACTGGCATCCTGATGTATGGTTAGTGGCTCCATTTCTATTGTTTGACACAACCACTCTGCCAGTATGTTTGAGTTTCATAAGTCTTAGCTTGCGTATACAATAGGTAATCAATGGGAGCAAATGTTTTCATATGCTAATGGTTGTGTTGGAGCAGAAGCTTTTACTTAGATAAACATCTGGCTTTGGGGATAGAATTATGAATAGAAATACAATGCTGGATATGTTCATTCCTGCTGCCAACTATTTTTAGGATGGCTTTCGGTTTTGACCTCACAGTTCTCATCTCATCCACATGAATCTAGACACCATCTCCTCCAAGCAGGATTTGCCCTTATCCCTAAATCCATAATCTCTACCTCAGCCAGGTCAATCCATTTATCCTCTTCCTAGTGCTTCAGGTTTTCTTCCCTGAATAGCTTAAATAAGCCAGATCCTCAGCTGAGTTTCTGTTTCCTGGCTGCCCAGTTTCTGAATCAATACACTGCTCTACCAATAGCTATGTGCTTCTTTGGCCTTAATATTCTACTGAATTATTACCATGTGACCTTGCTTTGAGCATCCGTATCTGGACTACTCTCAAGGCTGGCTATTTCCCTGTGTTCCTGACCTTATCTTTGCTGTCGTACTTCTGGTTTCTAGAATTTTGTTCGCCCTCTAGTAGCACCCATGGTTCTAGATGTTAGTGTTGACTTGAGAGGTATGACAGCCATGACACATCATCAACATGGACAATCACTAAGTTACTCCATTAACTACTCTTCCTTAATATAATAATATAACAGTAATTATAATAATAATATGATAATAGTTTGCATTTATATAGTACTTAAAGGTTTTCAAATATTGTCTAATTTGATTTTCATCATGACCTTGGGAGGCAAGTACTATTTTTTTCCCATTTCATAGATGAAGAAACTGGGGTAGACACATGCTAAGTTGCTATTGCAGGGTCACACAGCTAGTGTCTGAGGCAGGATTTGAACTTAGGTCTCCCTCACACTAGGTCCAGGGCTCTATCTGCTGTACCGTCATGATAGTGATGCGGGTGATAAAGAATTTGGCAACAAAACCAAGTATCATCAAAATTGTGAAGCAGGTAAAGTTTCCTTTGCCACCATCTCCATGATACCCTCACGCTTCTTCTTTGCTACCTAGGATCTCCTATTGTTGCCCTAACTGGGCCCATCAGTCTTATGTGAGTGGCAGAGAATAGTGGAGAGACCACTAAACTTGAGGTCAGGAGAGATCTGAATTTGAATTCAAAGTCTGTTACTGATTGGTTTTATGATCACAAGCAAATCACTTAACTCTGAATGTCAGATGATTCAGTTTTAAAATGAGTATACCTATGCCCACAATTCTTCCACCTTAGAAGATTGTTACAAAGATTAAATCAAATGTATGTAAGACGTTTCACAAATCTTAAATCATTCTATAAGTGTCCATTCTGATGGAAAACTGGAAGGCAGATTGGCAGAAATTAGGTTTTGAACAGCAGCTCACATCATATTTTACAATAATCTCCAAATGGATATGCGACTTGAATATTAAAGGTCATGTCATGAAAAAATGAGAAGAGAACCACATCAGCTATGTAGAGGAGGAGAGTTCTTAGGCAAAAGATAGATATCATACCAAAATAGTAAATAATATTCATTACAGGAAATTAAAAATTTTTTGCACAAACCACATCAATCAGGATAAGAAATGAACTTGTTCATAGAAGAAAAAAATGCAGTAAATATTTAAGAATCTCATCTCCCAGGCATATATTATACATGTATATATAAATATATTTACATATGTGTATATACACATACTTTATACACACACATACCTGTGTGTGTGTAACTAGGAAGAAAAATTCCCAATGGATATGTAGTTAAATGATATGAACAGTTTTCAAAGATCAGTTGTGATCTCTTAATAACCACATGAAAAACTGCTCCAAATCCCCAATAGAGAAATTTAAATCAAAATAACTTTGAGGTATGATCTCAAACCTAGCAAATCAGCAAATGTGACAAAAGGTGGGAATAGAAACGCTGTGGAAAAACAAGCACACTATTATACCAATAGTGGACTTGTGGATTGGTCCAACCATTCTTGAAAGCCACTTGCATTTATAGCTCCCAAATGACCAAGATGTCCTTGCCCTTTGACCCAGAGATCCCACTACCAGGCATATCCCATAGAAGATCAAAGACAGAAAGTTTTCATACACATCAAATATTAGCAGCACTTTTGTGACAGCAAAGAAATGGAAACAAAATAAATGACCATCGGTTGAGAAGTAGTGGACAAACTCACACATGAATGTAATAGAATATTTTCATTCTATAAGAAATCATTAATATGAAAAATTCAGAGAAGCATCAGAATATATATTTATATATAAAATATATAAGTAGGGGATATATATTTACATATAAAATATATAAGTAGGGAAAATATGAACAATAACAACAATATAAATAAAATCAACAACAAAAAATGGAACATAACACTGAATACTTATTACAATCAAGCTTGGCCCTAGAGAAGAAATGAGAAAACACATCTCCCTCCCTTCTTTGCAGAGGACTATGGGTATAGAATATTGCATTTGCAGTTAGCTGCAGTCGATGTACTTGTTAGTTTTGATGAACTGATATTTTTTTGTTTTTCATTTTTTATTCTTTGCTACCAGAGCTAGCTTTCTGTGTAAGGGGGAAGAGAAGGACATATTTTGAAATGAAGATGATTTTTAAATTGAAGATATCAAATTTTTAAATGACATTTATTATATTAAATATATTAAAAGCACAATTCTCTAGCCTTTCCCTCTTCCTTTTCTAATCCATATCTAAATTGATCATCGCCGTTGCATTCTAAAAAGGCCCTATACTTGCCTGCCAAAGTGACAGCTAGTTAATCCAATAAATTAATATTGCTAAAGTGTTAAGAGGGAGATTAGTTTTTAAATATCCAAAGGATAGTGAAGTTGAAGAGTAATTAAACTTGTTCTGCTTGTCTACAGAGGGCAGAGCTAGGATTATAACTAGGTGGTGCTGGTGTCAGCTTGAACCTGCTCTCCAGAGCTGATTACAGAATTTTCAGTTTAAGCATTTATATCTCGAAAATCAGAAAACATTAAAAATCAGGACCTGATTTATTTATTTTTTTGTTGATTGCCTATTCTTATGAAAGTGACGGATAAAACATTAGTAGTGCAGATTAAATTTAAAAATGTGTCATGCATGTACATTTTTTTCCTGGAGAGAGGATTGCTAAACATTTACCAGCACATTCCTGTGTGAAAGTTAAAGGGCAGCAGATTTTGTCTCAACATGAAGAAAAATATCTTAACATTTCTGGTGTGGTGACTTCAAATATAGAACAAGATTCAAAAGCAAAACTAGGGTCAAGCTGTAGCTCCATTACTCTGTGACTCTCTCTGAGCCTTAATAACCCCATCTGTAAAATGAGGCGTTCCCACTAAATGATCTCTGAGGTCTCTTCTAGATCTAGATAGGTAACCTATGAATCACAGCCATCCAAAATGAAATTTGGAGGTATAGAAATAGACTCCATTGCAGAATGACCACTTGCTAAAGATTTTATTGGCATGGCTTGCCCTGCCTGGAAGTTACGGCCTGGAAGGCTTCTGAGGTCTCTTGAAGCTTTGCGATGCTATGATATAATGATCCTTTTACTATCCTCAATTTTCGCTAAAATGTTTTTGTACCCATTTTTGATGTCTACTAGGCTGTCTGCTCATTATAACCCTGAAGGACCTGTAGCAGCCAGGCCATCTTGGCCATAAATGTTGCCCCTGTTAAAAATTGAACAGAATGTGAGCATTTCATCTCAGTTTCTGACCACTTGCTCTTCATCTGACTTCTCTTTGTCCACTCTTCATTTCTTTCTGACCTTACAACTGTAGGACCACAATAAGCCCCCACAAAGTCATACTGTTCTCCCCTCCCACCCCCAGATGAATTATACACCAGAGTTCAACTTGTCATTTTTCTTCCAATGGGTTGAAGCTTTCCTCTAGAGGGGAGAGATGGCTTTTGAAAAATCACCTAGCTCAATTCACTTCTTTTCTTTAGTCTTTCAGCTTCCCTATTGAGTAACTCAATTACAAAAATAGGCATTCCTCACTTGGAGCAGCGCCTCCACAGGGGGTGTGGAGGAACAGAGCAGAGGAGAAGTGCTAGACAGGAATGGAGCCAAGAATATCCACAGTTCTTATCCTGAGAAATCACCCCACAACTTTTTAAAAATCCCACCTCCTCTTCCTTCCCCCTTTCCCCTCTAAGATCTTTTTCAATTATTTGAAAGTTTGATTCTTAGATCCTTTTAAGTCTTTCTTAAATCCATATTAGAAAAAGTTTTTAAAATTATTTTTATTTTCTGTTTTAGAAGAAAGTATCTTTAAAATTTCCCCCTCAGAATATTTTTAATTTGATCATATAAAAAGGTACAAAATCTTGAAATCTAGTTGACATTTGAGTGATTTACGAATTTTAAAAATTTAAGGACAGAAACAATACACATTTATAAGAACATTTTTCTTCCTCTCTTCTGAACTAGAATGCCCTTTTCTAGTATTAAATGAGATTGCAAAAGAACTGAATTAATCTCTGCTCTTTCCATTGGCATTATGATCATACTGACAAAAATGAAAAGCTGACTAAATGATGCCTCTATCCCTCGTGCCTTGATGCTGATATGATCTAATCCAGTCCCTTAAATATGACTATGTCTTGAAGCTGACACTAGAGATCACTTCTAGATTATCACCTATTTAAGATTATACCTGTGAAATAATGCCCACCTAAGTGCTTTATACTCCAAAATATATTTAGAAGTTCAATATTTTTCAGAGGTCATGTTCATCCCAGTATGAGGCTCAACTGCAGGGTCACTTAATTTTTTTTAAGCAACACAGGAGAGGACAAAAATGAACTTGCCTGCAAAAAGAATGTGAAAGTTGTCATGGTGCTCAGATATGAAAATAGGCCCTCTTTGGCTTCTTGGGAAGTGGGGGTGGGAAAAGAGACTGATACCCTTGGCTGGATCATCACAGGATTTTTTAGATCATAAATTTATGACTGGAAAGGACCCAACACCTACTCTCTTCATTTTACAGATGAAGAAACTGAGACCCAAAGAGATTAAATGATTTGTCCAAGATCTCACAGGTAGCAAATGTTAGGGTTCTTGGGTTTGGACATATGTCCCAGTGGAGATGTCCATATTTCCTCATTGCTGTACTGTTGATGGATCTGAAAGATCAGGTTGGAGTTTCAGATATGCCTGAGACATAACTGGTACCAGGATATCCTTATGGCAGCAGCTTCTGCAAGTATATCATGGAGATTCAGAGATTAAAGGATCTTTGATGGGTTTGTGGGCTAAACTGTACTGCAAGAAAAAAATAGGCCTTCTAAAACAGAAATATCTGAGTGCAGCTGGCCCAAACCAAGTTAAAATGTAATCGGGAAACATTTAACAAAAATAAATGAAAATACAATAAGACATAGATAATGTTTCTAAGTCAATATGGGTCTGCAGGGATCCTTATCTATGGTTTACTGGTCCCCATTTCTATTTCAGTTGATACTATGGCTCTAAAACACATCCAACAAGTGTCCTTGGTTGGAATACTTCAAATGAGGAAGATATCTCCCTAAGGTTCTGCTTTTTAATAACTAATTGTTACTAATTGTTTACTAATGCCTTTTAATAATTAATTATTACTAATTGTTTACTTCAAACCTGAGTTTGCCCTTTTTCAAACTCCTGTGGACTGGACACCATTCAAGTCCCTTTCAACTCTCCTTTGAGCCTTGTCTTTACTTTTGGGGACAAGCAGAACAATTCTTTTTACTTTTCAACAGGATAGGTCTTTAAAAAAACCAAGAAAACTTTCATTTTCCCGCTATCTCCTCCAAGCTTCTTTGTTGCTGATGTTAGAAGGGATAAGGGAGCCCACAGTGCTACGGCCATCACAGGCAAAGTCAAGGCCTGGTCTCCCTTTCCATGATCATGTTTAACTGTTTTGTACATAAAACCTTTAATGTTTTATTTTTTCATGGAATGATCATTTAAAAAATGAAAAAAAAATTGCTATAGGATTATTTAGTTTTCCCAAACTTTTATTAAAGGCACACACACACACACACTGTCCAGTGTTATATTTTTCTACATGAGCAAAGCTCCCAGAAAAATTGAAATTTATATCTTGGAATTCTCAAACTTCAAAAAATTTTACATTTTTTATTAAATATTTCCCAATTACATGTAAAATTTTTAACATTTTTTAAATTTTGAGTTCCAGATAATCTCTCTCAGTCTTCTACCCCATCTTTGAGAAGACAAACAAATTGACGTTGATTATACATATGAAGTAAGCCATGCAAAATATAATTTCCATATGAGGCATCATGCAAAAGAAAACACATAAAAATACAAGAAAAAAAGAAAGTTTAAAAAATATGCTTCGAACTGCATTCAGAATTCATCAGTTCTCTCTCTGGAGTTGCTCTCTGGAACATTTTTCATCATGGGTACTTTGGGTTTGCCTTGGATGATTGTCTTGATCAGAGTAGCTAAGTCCTTCCCAGTTGATCATCCTTGCAATATTGCTTACCATGTAAAATGTTCTCCTGGTTCTGCTCACTTTACTTTGCTTCAGTTCATATATGTCTTCCCAGGTTTCTCTGAAACCATTCTGCTTATCATTTTTTACAGCTTAGTAGTATTTTATCAAAATCATATACCACAGCTTCTTCAGCCATAGTCCCACTGATAAACATTCCCTTAATTTTCCATTCTTTGCCACCATAAGAAGAGCTACTATAAATATTTTTTGTACAAATAAGGACTTTTCCCTGTTTTTAAACTCTGTTTGGGATGCAGACCTAGATGTGGTATGGCTCAGTCAGAGGATCTGCTAAGTTTTACAGTCCTTCAGGTATAGTTCCAAATTGTTCTCCAGAATAGTTGGATTAGTTTACAACTCCGGGACAGGGCATTTGTTTTTCAATTTTTCCACATGTCCTCTAGTATTTGTCATTTTTATTTTTTGTCATGTTAGCCAATATCATAGGTGTGAGATGGTATCTCAGAGTTGTTTTAATTTGCATGTCTTTAACCAGTAGAGATTTAGAACATTATTTTCTGTGACTATTGATAGCTTTGATTTCATCTTCTGAAAACTGCCTGCTCATATCCTTTGGCTCTATATCAATTGAGGAATAGCTTTTATTTTTTTATAAATTTGGCTCAGTTCACTGTATATTTGAGAAATTAGACATTTCTTAGAGAAACTTGCAACAAAATTTTCCCTCATTTTCCTGTTTTCCTTTTAATTTCAGCTGCATTAGTTTTGTTTCTGCAAAAGCTTTTTAATTTCATGTGAGCAAAATTTATCTCACTTCACATGATACTGTCTTTTCTTTGGTCATAAACCCTTACATTATCCGTAGATCAGACAGGGCCATTTTCCCTAATTTACTTATGATATCACCCTGTCTAAGTCATTTGTCCATTTTTACCTTATCTCAGTATATGGTATGAAATGTTGGTCTATGATTAGTTTCTGCCAAACTGATTTCCAGTTGTTGCAGAAATTGTGTCTAATAGAGTTTTTGTCCCAAAACCTTGGATTTTGGGGTTTATCAAACACTAGATTAGTATGGTCATTTACTACTATATATTGTACATCTAATCTAATCCTTCACTCTATTTCTTAGCCAGTACCATATTGTTTTGATAATTACTGCTTTGTAATATAGTTTGAAATCTGGTCTGCTAGGCTGCCTTTCTTCACCTTTTTTTTTTATTGATTCCCTTGACATTCTTGACCCTTTGTTCTTCCAGACGTATTCTGTTATTTTTTTCTAATTCTACAAAATAATTCTTTGGTATTTTGATTGGCATGGCACTGAATAAGTTAATTAGGTAGAATTATCATTTTTATTATATTGGCTTGGCCTACCCATGCTCAATTAACATTCTTCCAGTTGTTTAGATATAGCATTACTTGTATGAAAAGTGTTTTGTAACTGTGTTCATACAATCCGTGGATTTGTCTTGGCAGGTGGACTCTCAAATACTTTATAATCTCTGGAGTTATTTTACTAGTTCTTTTTTATTTTTTTGAATAGCAATTTTTCCAATGACATGTAAAAACAATTTTAACATTCTTATTTTTAAATTTTGAGTTCCAAATTCTCTTCCTCTCTCTCTTCTCCCTGATACAGGAAGCTATTTGATATAGGTTACACATGTGCAATCATGCAAAACATATTTCCATGTTGGTCATGATGTGAAAGAAAACAGAGAAAAAAATCATGAAAAAATAAAATCAAAGATAGTATGCTTTGATCTGC
Organism: Phalanger gymnotis; assembly: GCA_028646595.1. Lineage (NCBI taxonomy): Eukaryota > Metazoa > Chordata > Mammalia > Diprotodontia > Phalangeridae > Phalanger > Phalanger gymnotis. The sequence continues at coordinate 732,610,565 of CM053622.1, read as the reverse complement.
ATTCAGACTCCATTATTTCTTTCTCTGGGGCTGGGTAGCATTTTTCTTTATTAGTCTTTTGGAACTGCCTTGATCAATTGTAGTTAAGGTTTTCACAGTAGATGATCCTTAGTATATTTTTGTTGCTGTGTACAATGTTCTTCTGCTTTTCCTCACTTCACTTTTTATGAGTTCGTATTATTGTTAACAGGTTTTTCTGAGACAATCCTGCTCATCTTTTCTTATAGCACAATGGTATTCCATTATATTCGTATACCACAGAAGTTCCCAAATGTATTTGGCCTACTGCTCCCTTTTAAAAAAATTACTTAGTTCCCCCCTGCCCTGGAAATCTACTATCTTTAACTTTCTAATTTTTTTTTGGAAATTTGTATCATTTCAAAAAAAATGTATTTTTTTAAAAAAATCACATCTTAAATCTAATAATTTATTGTCAATTTGTGTTTTTTTTACTGCATTGAAATTTTGATGATGCAATATGGCTTCATGTAACATATAGTATCATATTGTAAACAAGTCATTGCATGCACACATTCAGGTTGATGCATCCTGGACTTCTGACAATGTGCAACATGCTTACCTGCCACCATTTCATTTTTGGGACCTATCAGCTGATTTGACCATTTATTGGTTATAACTTGCATTTTGTGTGTTTATTTGGAAAATAATGCAATTGCTATAACTTTAACTCTGTTACACAATGGATGAAACATGTACAAATGGTTTTAAAATTTTTTTCTTCTTTCTTCATGCTTCCACTGCCCCCTTATTTTTATTCAATGCCTTCAATTTCACCTAAGGCCACCACTGCCCCCCTGGATTATTCTAGTACCCCCAGGGGGTAATATTGTCCAATTTGGAAACCTCTAAAATTTATACCACAACTTGTTCAGACATTCCCCAACTGTTGCATATCCCTTCAATTTCCAATTCTTTGCTATCACAAAAAGAGCTGCTATAAATGTTTTTGTAGAAATAGATCCTTTATTTTTATCTCCTTGGAATAAAGACTTAGTAGGGATATTGCTGGGTCAAAGGGGATGGACAGATTTATAGCCTTTTGGCCATAGTTCTATACTGCTCTCCAGAATGGTTGAACCAATTCACAACACCACCAACAGTTCATTAGTATCCAAATTTTCCCACATTTCCTCCAACATTTATCATTTTTTGTCATATTAACCAATCTGGTAGTTATGTGGTGGTAGCTCAAAGCTGTTTTAATTTCATTTCTCTAATCAATAGTGATTTAGAGCATTTTTCATATGACTATAGATAGCCTTAGATTTCTTCATCAGAAAACTGCCTATTTATATCCTTTGTCCTTTTATCAGTTGGGGGATGGTTCTAATTTCTTTTCTTATATAATTTTGGCTTAGTTTCCAATATATTTGAGAAATGAGTCCTTTATCAGAGAAGCTTTATCAGAATCCACCCCCACCCTCACCCCCAACTTCTGCTTTCATTCTATTGTTGGCTGCAGCCAACATTCTAATGTTGGTTTCATTTGTGCAAAATCTTTTAATTTGATATAATCAAAATCATCCAATTGTTTGGTCAAAAATTCTTCCCTTATCCATAGATCTGACAGGTAAACTATACCAAGCTCCCCTAATTCACCCATGGTATCACCCTTAATATTTAAATCATTTACACTTTTTGACCTTGTCTTGGCATGCAGTGTGAGATACTGATCTATACTTGGTTTCTACAGAACTGTTTCCCCAGCAGTTTTTGTCAAATAGTGAATTCTTTTCCACAAAATTTAGATCTTTGGGTTTATCAAACACTAGATTACGATGGTCATTTACTATTGTGTATTATGTACCTAATCTACTCCACTGATCTACAACTCTATTTCTTAACCAGTACCAGATTGTTTTGATGATTACCTCTTTATAATACAGTTTGAGATCTTGTATAGTAAAGCCAACTTCTTTCACATTTTTTTTCATTGATACCCTTAATATTCTTGAAATTTTGTTTTTCTGGATGAATTTTGTTATTTTTTCTAGCTTTATAGAATGATATTTTGGTAGTTTGACTGAGATGCTACTGAATAAGTAGATAGAATTGTCATTTTTATTATATTGGCTCAATCTACCCATGAGCAATTAATGTTTTCCTAACATTCAGATTTGACTTTATTTGTGTGAAAGGGTTTTGTAATTGTGTTCATATATTTCCTGGATTTGTCTTGGCAAATAGATCCCTAAGTATTTACTTTTGTCTACAGTTATTTTAAATGAAATTTCTCTTTCACTCTTTTGCTGAAGGACTTCGTTGGTTTTGTATATATACATATTCATATATAGTATATATAGATAGATAGATACATATTCATATATATGTATATATACATATATATTATATATATAAGCTGATGATCTGTGTGGGCTTACTTTATGTGCTGCAACTTTACTAAAGTTGTTAATTCACTATTTCAACTATTTTTAGTCAATTCTCTAGGATTCTCTAAGCATACCACTATATCATCTGAAAAAAAGTAATAGCTTTGTTTCCTCATTGTCTATTCTAATTACTTGAATTTATTTTTCCTCTCTTATTGTTATAGCTGGCATTTCTAGTACAATGTTGAATAATAGTGGTGATAGTAGATATCCTTGTTTTGCCCCTGATCTTACTGGGAAGGCTTCTAGCTTATCCCCATTGCAGTTGATGCTTCATAGTGGTTTTAAATAGATACTACTTGTAATTTTAAGAATAGCTCCTTTTAGGCGGAGCCACGACGGCAGATGGAAAGCAGGGACTTGTGTGAGCTCCCTGTCAGGTCCCTCCAAAAACCTATAAAAAATGACTGAACAAATTCTAGAACTGCAGAACCCACAAAACAGCAGAGGGAAGCAGGGATCCAGCCCAGGACAGCCTGGATGGTCACTGGATAAGGTCTATCATGCACGGAGTGGAGGGGAGCAGAGTCCAGTGCCGTTGATGGCAGGACCAACCAGACCAGGAGCCGGGCAGAACAAGCCCAAGCACCCCAAATCAGTGAGCTGTGGCAGTTACCAGACTTCTCAACCCACAAACATGAAAGACAACTGAGAAGGTTAGTGGGAAAAGCTGCAGGGGACAGAGTGAAAAGAGTTCGCAGTTCGGCCACTGTCCCAGGGGCAGTGGGGGGGGGGAGGGGCAGCTACAGAACTAGAGCTGCAATTGCTTCTGGCCCCAGGCCCATCGGGTGGGAGGAATTAAGTGGTGGATCAGAGCAGGAGTGCAGAGCCTGCTTAAGATTTTCATCAGGTCTGCGTTGGCGGTTCTTGCGGAAGGAGAAGTGCTGGTGTGGCAGAGCTGGCTGTATAGGAATAGCTTTGAAATCAATGGCTCATCCCTCAAACTTGGAACAAAGGACTCTTTATTCTACAAGCAGTCACACCCTGCTGAAAAACTCAAGGGTAAAGTAAGTTGGTTGGGAATATGGCCAGGCAGAGAAAACACATTCAGATTCAGTCTCAGACTTTGGAATCTTTCTTTGGTGACAAAGAAGACCAAAACATACAGCAAGAGGTCAACGAAGTCAAAGAGCCTAGATCAAAGAGCCTAGATCAAAAGAACTGGCCTCAGGCCATGGAAGAGCTCAAAAAGGATTTGGAAAAGCAAGTTAGAGAATTAGAGGAAAAATTGGGAAGAGAAATGAGAAGGATGGGAGAAATCCACGAAAAACAAGTCAATGACTTGCTAAAAGAGAACCAAAAAAATACTGAAAAAAATATTGAAGAAAACAACACCTTAAAAAATAGACTAACTCAAATGGCAAAAGAGCTCCAAAAAGCCAATGAGGAGAAGAACGCTTTCAAAAGCAGAATTACCCAAACAGAAAAAGAGGTCCAAAAGACCACTGAAGAAAATACTACCTTAAAAATTAGATTGGAGCAAGTGGAAGCTAGTGACTTTTTGAGAAATCAAGATATTATCAAACAGAACCAAAGGAATGAAAAAGTGGAAGACAATGTGAAATATCTCATTGGAAAAACCACTGACCTGGAAAAT
>CM053622.1:732588441-732606057 GCA_028646595.1 Phalanger gymnotis | reverse complement strand
CCGGCTGGGAAATTTGCCCCAGTCAGAGTGCTCGCAATTTCTAACTCTCTCAAATCTGCTCAGATTCACTTTTTTATAGGAATCCAACAGAACTTGTGAGAGAGCTCCGGCAAGACGCTGTTTTCATGCGGCCGTCTTGGCTCCGCCCCCCAAGAACCACTCATTTATTTTTTAAAAAATATTTTAGATTTTTATTTTTAGTTTACAACATTCAGTTCCACAAGTTTTTGAGTTCCAAATTTTCTTCCTCTCCCTCTCTTTCCCCCTCCCCCCCAGATGGCATGGAAGCTGATATATGTCCTACATATACCTTCTCGTTAAACTTATTTACACCATAATCAAGTTGTAAAGAAGAATTATGACCAATGGAATGAATCATGAGAAAGAAGAAACAAAACCAAAAAAGAAGAGAAAAAAAAAGAGAGAGCAAATAGTTTGCCTCAATTTGCATTCAGAATCCATAATTCTTTCTCTAGATGTAGATAGCTCTTTCCGTCATGAGTCCTTTGGCGCTGTCTTTGAACCTTGTATTTCTGAGAAGAGCCAAGTCTATCAAAGTTAGTCATCACAGAAGCAGTATGTCTGTGGTTGTGTACAATGTTCTCCTGGTTCTTCTCCCCTCACTCAGCATCAGATCATGTAGGTCTTTGCAGGTTATTATGAAGTCTGCATGTTCCCCATTTCTTATAGCACAATAGTATTCCATTATATTCATATACCATAACTTGTTTAGCCATTCATCAATTGATGGGCATCCCCTTGATTTCCAATTCTTTGCTACCACAAAAAGAGCTGCTATAAATATTTTTGTGCGTACGGGTCCCTTTCCCATTTGTGTACACAGCCCTAAAAGTGGTATTGCTGGGTCAAAGAATATGCACATTTTGTACTCATTTCATATGCCAGCAAGGTTATGCTTAAGATTCTGCAAGCTAGGCTTCAGTAATGTGTGAACTGAGAATTACCAGAAGTGCAGCCTGGTTTTCAAAGAGGCATAGGAAGTAGAAACCAAATTGCCAACATTCACTGGATTATGGAGAAAACAAGTGAGTTCTAGAAAAAAAAAAAACATCTACTTCTGCTTCATTGAATGCACTGAGGCCTTTGACTGTGTGAATCACAACAAAATATGGAAAGTCCTCAAAGAAATACCAGATTATCTTGACCCCTGAGGAACCTATGTGTGAGTCAAGAAGCAAAAGTTAAAACTGAACATGGAACAATTTGACTTAAGATTGACTTAAGTTTAGAAAAGGAGTACAACAAAACTGCATATTGTTATCATATTTATTTAACTTATCAGAGTTCATCATGTGAAAATCCAGGCTGGAAGAATCAAAAGCCAGAATTAAGGTTGCCAGGCGAAAGATCAGCAATGCCAGATATTGAGACAACATCACTATGATGGTAGAAAGTTAAGAATTAATAAGTCTCTTGATGAAAGTGAAAGAAGAGAATGCAAAAGCTAGCTTGAAACTTAATATTAAAAAATAAAGCTAAGATCATAGCAACTAGTCCCATCCCTTCCTGGCAATTAGAGAGAGAATAAATGGAAACAATGTCAGATTTTACGTTTTTTGGTTAAAAGATTACCGCAGCCATGAAATTAAAAGACACTTGCTCCTTGGAAGGAAAGCTTTGACAAATCTGGATGGCACACAAAAAAAGTAGTAACCTCACCTTGCCAACAAAGGCCCATAGAGTCAAAGCTATTGATGGTTTTTCCAGTAGTAATGTATGGCTATGAGAATTGGACTATAAGGAAATCTGAGTGCCACAGAATCAATGCTTTCAAACTGTGGTGCTGGAGAAGATTTTTAAGAGTCCCTTTGATAGTAAGGCAAAAACAGTTAATACTTAAATTAATTCAGGCTATTCACTGGAAAGTCAGATACTGAAGCTGAAGCTTAATACTTTGGCCACGTAATGAAAAGGCAGGATTCCTTGGAAAAGACCCTGATGTTGGGGAAATTGAAGGCAAAAGGAGAAGGGGACAGCAAAGGATGAGATGGATAGATAGTGTCATGGAGCAATGAACACAAGCTTGGACAGACTTTGGGAGACAGTGGTGGATTAAAGGGTCTGGTGTGCTATGGCTCGTAGAATCACGAACAGTTGAATGAGACTGAATAAACGATCAACGACAACTTGCTCTTTCTAATCATTATTTCCTCTGCCATATGTCCATCAATCATCTCTTTAAAAATCCATTCTAGAATTTTGAGAGAAATGGAAGTTAGGCTTTCCAGCCTGTCGTTCGTAGCTTCTACTCTCTTGGCTTTAAAAAACATCATGACATTTATCCTTCTCCAATTTGCTTGTACTTCTCTCATTCTCCAAGATCTTTGAAATGTCCCTGACAGTGGCTCATCAATCACATTAGTCTATACTCAGTTTTCTGAAGATATTGTTCATCTAACTGTCTTATGTTGTAGATGAAGAAACTGAGACCCAGAGAAGTTAAATGTCTTTACCAAAGCCCTACAGATAGTGAGTTACAGAGCTGTAATTTGAAACTAGATCCTCTATGATCAAATCCATCATTCTTTCCACTGTGCAATACCATCTATAATCAAGGGCATGTAGGAATTCTCTTACTACCTCCTTACTAATATTGGTTATTAACTATTTGTTAGTCATTTTTGTTCTGTCCTTTTTAGTCCAAATGTCATTCTTATTGACTCAAGAAGAAAAACAAAAATTGAGCAGCTCGGTTGTCAGTTATCATCATCTTATCCATGCCCATACAGTGGTCCTATTCCTCCTTTGGGACCTTTCTTCCTGTACAGTTGGTCTTTAAATGCCTCCCCCCATTTTTTTGTCCTTGGCTTACCTCAACAACCTCAGCTTATTCTTATCATTAGAATTCCTGACACTATTTTTATATGACTATGCCTTCTTATATTCATCCTCTATCAAATGGACTTGCTTCCATTCTCTGCACATTTTGAAATTATTTATTTCAAAACTCCCTTTACTAATACAAAGCAGAAGCTATCTAGATATTAACCTCTCTGTGCCCCCAGGCAATTCCCTAGAAATATAATATGCAAAGCAGATTATTTTTTTTTTAGTAGGAGACCATAGCTAACCATCTTATTCAATCTAATTTAGAGTGAGAAAAAAGACCAAGAGAGAAGAGATGACTTACTTGAGGCTACAAAAATTTTTAGGACAGTTCTGGGATGAGGACCTACCTTTCCTCACTGACCAGTCCAAAGCAATTTAGCTACAGGCATTAAGTATATTGAAGATGTTTGTAAATGGGACATCTAGGAAGTGTCACTGCCTCCCTGAGTACTTGAACAAGAAAAATTGGGTTTCACTTTAAGAAAGAAAGTAAGGCCTGAAACAGATTAAAATGTAATTGGAAAATATTTAGCAAAATAATGAAAACAAAAATACATAATGTTAACATGTATCTTTCTAAGTTAACATGTATCTTTCTAAGCCAACATGTACCTGCAGGGATATTTGTGTACAGTTCAGTGGCCCCTGTTTCTATTTGTTTGATACCATTGATCTAGAACTCACCCTAAATTTGTGGAAAGAAGATTTCAGAGTTCAGAGAATGAATAAGTAGAACCAAATTGTACAAGAGGGATTAATAGTATAGCTTAAGAATGACAGTCTGGTTACATAGGCACACACAAATGATTCTAATGGGAAGAAAATGTATCCAAGAGATTGATGTGGGTAATTGGTGATGTCATAATTTAAAGTTGATATTTTTAAAAACAAAGATATGTATATAAGAAGATGGGCAGAAGGGCAATTAATACAGTATACATATGTATATATATGCATATATTTATACATGCATGCTTGTATTGAGAGAGAGAGAGAGAGAGAGAGAGAGAGAGAGGATTGAGAAACTGATGCTATGGACCATGGAAAGGATTCTTTTAATGCTATATTGAGGAAAAGCAGTCAAAATATGCTTAAGACATGTGCTTATGATTGATGTACATGGGCTGATGACAAATGATGACATAAAGAAGGCAAAATGAAGTCACCTTCTCGAAGTCTCTATTTTCTTATTTAAAAAATGAAGCATTTGGTATGAGTGGCCTCTCAGGTCACTTCAGTTCTATAACCATTCTCCTATGATCCAGCATTTATTCTGTTTCTGTTTTCTCTACCAAAGAGAAACATTCTTCAATTTGGAAAAAGACACTGAAAATATTTGACAGGGATTTGAAATTGAAGATAAGTAAGCACCTAGCTACCTTTGAGTTCCAGCCACTAGATCAGGCTCTTTCAATTATGTGTCATGATTCAAAGGATAAATGAATGTTGGTTGTAAAGAAAAGCCCTCAGCTTATTTCCATAAAGAACTGAACAAAAGACAGGGTATTTAAAAAATACTAGATCTAATTGCTTTATTGTTATTGTCTATTTTGGAAAAAAAAATCTTGGAGAATGGAAAAGGAGCTATAAGACTGAGGAAGGAGTGTGGAGTATTAGAACCATAGGCTTCTAAGCTTAATTTCTATTCCTGGCAAATATCCTAAAAAGCATAAGGATGGGGTTGAATCTACCCTCACCCTTTTTAGCCTTGATACCTTAAGTGGCTGAGAACATGTCTCAGCAAATCACTTACAGGCTTTGGACTAAGTACAAACAACTTCAAAGGCCATTTGTTAGAGGCCAGTCATGAAAGCAGAGCAGGATAAAATATTATAGCCTAGTTCTCTCCACTGTTTCTCCAACAACTTTCTAATAAGAACACAGACCAACCAGTAATCAGGAACTTGAAGGGGAAATTGCAATAGATTATCTTTTCAGCCAAAGGTCATAAATTAAACTTACAGGCAATTAAAAATGACAGGGCACAAGGGACAAGGTACAGGGTGTGTGTGGGGAGTGGAGTTAAAGGATCCAGTGCCCAAAGTTCCAAGCTAAACCATAGTGTGGGGATCCCCAGAGCTGATTTTCAGACTTAGTCTCCAGTCCAAGAGAGCAAAGCAAGATCTCTCAGAAAGGCTAAGAAGAAGGACTCAGCCCCTAAGGCCTCCCCTGTAGATTCCTTCAGAGTAGATCTTTGATATGTGGTGGTTTACTAGAAGTGCTGGGATTGCAGTCAGTCCTCAGAGAAGTCAACCATTACTAATAATGGCAAGTTGCCCAAAGTAGAACTCTGGGAAAATGACAAAACAAAAAGAGATATAAGATGAAAGACAACCCAAGATCAAGGCATCTCTGTGCTGGACCCATACTATTTCATGAGACCAATTTTACAAATTTTCAATGTAAGCACTTATAGGTCAGAAATCAAAAAATGCTACAAATCAGGGCTTAATTTATGGTTTTGTCAATTGTCTAGACTTAAGAAAGTGATAGAGATGATGTTAATGATGATTAAGCTTAAAAGTATATTGTGGGTACATTTTTAAGAGAGCTGGTTGTTAAACATTACCAACACAGCCTTGCCCAAGACACAAACCCAGAAGAAGAGAGTAATTCTAGAACACCTCAAAGCCTCAAAGAAAAGCACAATTTGGGTATAGATTCAACTAGAGTTCCTAGATGAAATCATGCAAAAGTTTAAAAAATGAATCGGAACCATAAATGAAATGAGAGTGATAGATGAGAGTTAGAAAGGAAATGAGAGTTATGATGGAGAGACATGAAAGGAGAATTAACAGTTTAGCACAAAACGAGAGATACAAAATCTTACCTAAGAAGCAGACTCCTGAAAAACTAGATTGGACAAAACAGAAGTTGATGTCTGAATGAGATAGTCAGAAATATTATAACAAAGTCAACAGATGGAAAAATAGATATAAAATGTCCCATAACAAAAAATAGCTGATTTGGAAAAAAAAAGATTGAGAAGAGAGTAATTAAAAATCACTGGACTTCCAGAAAGCTATGACCAAAAAAAAATCAGGAAAGAAAATTGACCAGCTATATTAGAGCCAGAGAGGAAAGTAAAATTAGAAACAGTACATTGGTTATCTTCTGAAAAAAAAGAAAGAAAATTCCCCAGAACATCATAGCCAAGATCCAGAGCTTCCAAGTCAAAGAAAAAATACTGAAAGCAATGAGAAAGAAAGAGTTCACATACCAAGGAATTCAGAGTCAAGATCACGCGAGATTCAGCTTCCACAACAATAGTAAAAGAATGGAGAGCACGGAATTCAATATGTCAAAAGGTAAAAAAATTAATTTACAACCAAGAATAATTTACTCAACAAAATTAAGTATAAAATAAAATACTGGGTATAATTGTATGGGGGAAAATGGACCTTTAATTAAATATAGCATTTTTTTCCCAGACAGGAATCAAAGCTTTCCTCATGAAAACATTTGTAGCTGAATACAAACTTCAAAAGAAAAAAAAAACACAACAGAATAAAGAGAAATATAAAGAGGAAATAAAAGCAAACAATCAGAGTAGACTTTATAAGGATAAAAGGCTTGTATTTTAATGAAAGGGAGGAATGCATATCAGCAGGAGTCATTTGTTATTCAGTTGTTTCAATCATGTCTGACTCTGTGACACCATTTGAGGTTTTCTTGGCAATGATACTAGAGTGGTTTGCCATTTCCTTCTCTAGAAGTAGTCACAGGGATTAAAATGGATGAATTTTAAAACTCAAAATCTTGTGGAACTGAATGTTGTAAACTAAAAATAAATAAATAAATACACAAATAAATGAACGAATGAATAAGATGGATGGTCAAAGAATGGTTATTTTTATATTTTGATGATCTTAAAGGAATAGAAAGGGAGAAGGAAAAGGATACACTAGTGAAGAAAATGGGAAATGGGGGGTTTTATGTCATAGTCAGAGGGTGCAAATATAAGTCTATACTTAAAAAAAAGAAAGAAGAAGCAGGGGAGTAGTTGTCATTTGAATGTCACTTAAAATTGATACAAAGTGGAGTGTGCAGAGCCAGAGGTACAATTTATACCACCACAACAACTACATTGTAAAAAAATTAACTTTGAAAGATTAAGAACTCTGATCAACACAGTGGTTAACCTGATTCCAGAGCACTGATGATTTAGAATGCTCTCTACCTCCTTACAGAGAAGTGATAGACAAGATATTTAGAGTGGGACAGTTTTGGACATGGTCAATGTGAGTATTTGCTTTACTTGACTTAAGCATATTTGTTGCAGATGTTTTGTTTTTCTTTATTTTCGGGAGAGGCGAGAGAGATAGGAGGAAGGGAGGGGAGAAAGTTGGTAATTGAAAAAAGGTTCTTTTTTTAAAAAATAGATTTGAAAATATGAAAAAACTTTAGACAAGAGTTCTGTTCCAATATAGTTAGCTAGAATGGAAGAATTCCAGAAATTAGAACATTTAGTTTTCTATCCAGAAAATATTGAACTTGCTATCTTTTTGCTGGTGTCCTAAACAGTATCCCTGAGTGAATTGGGTTTAAGGCTTGGTTTCTGAGAAAGAAATCTAGCCAGTAAACCCAAAGTTAAGGAGGCAGCCTTCAGCCATTGAAATGTACCTTCCTTTGGGCAGAGCACCTAGAGGAGAGAGAGGGAGGGGGAAAGGGAAGGAAAGAGAAAGGAAGAGGGAGAGGCAAGGCTACTCACAGGTTGTGTTTGTCTTTAGTTCTCGAAGAGGACCATGACATCAGGGAAATGATGACATGACTTGCAGTTGACTTAGATTTGAGTGAGGGAGGGCTGCCTTAAACCCAATTCACTCTGGAGCTCATAGATTGGACAATAGATCCCCTCCCTCCTAGAACAGGGTGAATGTAAATACTAAATAGTAACTGTTTCTCTTTTGGCCAGGAACCCTGAGGTTCCTCCCCTCCCAGTTTGATTTTTTTTTTTTTGAGTTTTAATTAAAGGGGTCATCTCTTGATTAACTTCTTAAAGAGGCCTATTCACTGAATGGGCATTACCTTACTCAACGTGGGAACCTGAAAAGACCTTAGCCTGAAAAGGTCAGGCTCTCCCATTGCCTCGCCAGCCATCTCCAGTCATCTTGATGAATATCAGGCCACTGGACCCAAATGGCTCTGGAGGAGAAAGTGAGGCTGGTGACCTTGCACAGCCCTCCCTCAAATCAAAGTCAACTTCAAGTCATGTCATCATTTTCCTGATGTCATAGTCCTCTCTTAGAATGAAGGACAAACACAACAAACTATCCCTTATCACCTGAGAAAAAGGACAAACTAGACTTGTGGCACCTACATGGCACAATATTCAGATCCTGCTTCATACATTAACTAGCTTTATGGCTGTGGGCAAGTCACTTAACTTCTGTCTGCCCCAGCTTCCTCATCTGTAAAATTGGACCTACCTCCCAGGGTTGTGAAGATAAAATGAGATAATATCTGTAAAATGCTTTGTAAACCTCAAAATACTGTATAAATGAAGTTTATTATTATTATTATCATTGCTCTACAAACAACCCAGCAAAAAGACTACACCATGACTAAGGAGGAATTTTTGAGCACCCCGTAAATGGGAAAAAGGGACTTTTAGCAACTGGAAACTATGAGTTGTTGACATATGCCCTCTAAACTTCAGCCAACTTTCTCCTGGACTCTATATATTTGTAGGAGAATGTGCCAGAAACGGACGGAAGAATGTGTTCTTAGTTTGTTTTTTTTTTAGTATATAATCACACCTAATAGGTTCTAATTATTTATTTTAATTTCTTTTGGTTTTCTTGTGATGTCACCTTACTTGTTTGCTATTTCATTTATTTGATTTTCTTCTCTCTTTTTAAAATCAGATTAGCCAAGAGTCTATAAATTTTATTAGTTTTTCCACAGAACCAGCTTTTGGTTTTGTTTATAATTTCTATGGATATTTTTCTAATTTGTCTATTTCCACCTAATTTTTAATATCTCACCTTTTATGCATATTTTAAGTTTATCAACTTTCTAAAATTTTAAATGCATAGTAAATTTATTAATTATCTCTTTTTAATTTATGATTATAAGGATATGATTTTCCCTCTCACCACTGCCTCAGCTGCATCCCAAAATTTTTGTTATGTAGTTTCATCATTATCATTTTCTTTACTTAGTTATTCTATGATTTGTTCTTTGATCCATTCATTGTTTAAGATGCATTTACTAAGTCTTTATTTGGGTCCATATGTTTTGCTTGTGGTTCCTAAACCAATTTTAATTTTAAGTATATATTGGTCTATAGAGGACCGATATAGAAGGCGTATTAACTATTTCTTCCATTTTACATTTGTTTGCCCTATTTCTGGGCCCTAACACCTAATTTTTATAAAAGTTTCATGTGGTGCAGAGAAATATGTGTATTTTCCTCTCCCATTTAGGAAATTCAACAAAAGTCTTCTACCTCCAGTTTCTCCTGAAATTTCTTTAGTTCCACATTTTTAATTTTGCTTTTTTCCTTCTGTTAAACACATCTAAAACTCAGAGGGCTGTTGAAGTCTTCTGTCATAATTATGTTATTGTCTATTTTGTCCTGAAGTTTGGATAATGTTTCCTTTATGAATTTAGATGCTAAGGCATTTGCAGCATGTTAGTATATTATCGATATTGGTTTGATGTTTGTAGTTCTTTTCAGCATAATATAGTTCCTTTGTTTATTCCTTTTTTATTTTTTAAATGTTTGTTTTAGCTTTGCCAGATAGCATGATGGCACATCCTCCTTTTTTGGATTCACTAGATGAACAGTAAGGTTCCCCCCTGCCCCACCCATAGCCTCAGTTTTATTTTGTGTGTGTCTTTGTTTTTAAAATGTTTCTCATAAGCAATAGATTCTATGTTGGCTTTCTTGGTTTTCTTATCCAGTCTGTCATTCTTTTTCAATTTCTTGGTTTCTTTAATCCATTCACATTTAATGTTATTAGAGTTGAGTTCATATTTTCCCCCATCTCTAAAATTGTTTTTTTCAAGTTATGATTTCTCCCTGTCTTCTGCTATAAACATAGTATTATGTTTGTTTAGTTGCTTTCTTTCAGTCTTTTTCTTTTAAGGTGACCCCATTCCCAATGGCTCTCTTCCCCTCACTTCTATTCCCTTCCACTTGTTTGTTACCACTTTTGCTTTGGGTTTTGCTTATTAAACTCTTTATCTCTCTTGCTTTTATCTGCTTACATAATTCTTCCATTCTTTTCCTCTTAGTCAAGTAGATTACCCTTTCCTCTCTTTCAATTATTAATTAGTTTTTAAGTTTTTTTGTTTGTGTGCTTTTCCAAAAAGGATTTCTCTCTTTAATTTTCCAGTATCTCTTTCTGTTTATTCTAGGCTCTCTTTCTCTGATGCATGACCCCTATAATTATCTAGTCTCCCTTTTTCTCTATATTCTTCATGAAACCAAAGCTTCTAAGATATCCGGAATGAATTTTGCCCTCTAGGCACATTCTGTGACTACCATGTAAGGCTCATCCCATATTTTATTTTCCATTGTGCCTTACTTCCAGAGCAATCCTATTTATTTCAGTTGCCAGAGAAAATGTTGCACTATGCTAGGACCCTTGCCTCCTCCCACAACCCTGAATATGCAATCCACTGCTGTTCTATATTCTCTTCTGATTATGTTTTTTTTTAATTCCATTTTTGCCTGGAAATCTTCTCCCTGTGACCATGCATTCCCAATCCTCTAAGTCCTAGGTGCTCCCAGCGGTTCCAACTTTTCCCTCCCAATGTAGAACAAGCAGATTTTTCAAGCTTCAAATCCCCCAGGCATTATCCAGTATAAGATCTTCATCTGCCTTCACTAATCTAGGTCTCTATCACAACTGACTTTTGGGTGGTCAGAGCTGGCCCCAACTGGATGCTATGCTTTATCTCTCATGTTTGTTGAGTGCAGCACAAAACTTCCCCCCCACACACACACATATATGGTGGTGTCCTGTCACTAAAACACCATAGGGAGAATCTGTTCTCCCTCTGTTCCTCAATTCTCTGGTCTGGCAATTGTAGTTCAGAGCTTTGCCATCTTGTTTTTTCCTACACCAGTACTTCACAGCTTTGCTGCAACGGTGCTTCTGAGTTTCAGCCTCTGGCAGGCTTTTGTTCCTGAAATGTCTGTGGCCAAGCTGGCTGTCTCAGCCTGAGCAAACTTCTGCAGCCTGGAACTTGGTTCTCTATGGTATTGAAAAGAGGGATGGCAGATTGGAGCATAAGGGTGGATTTTGTTGTAAAGCCTATGTCCTCTCTTTGGATTAGGCTAGCGCAGTCTTGCTGTTGGTCATGTGGAAGGTAGAGGAGCTCTAAGTGAGCTTGGAGTCAAGAGGCTTTAGTTCATGGCTTAAAAATATGTTTATACCTTCTTTTGGAGTCTGAATGTCTTATACTATAGAAACAGCTGAAGTAGCTTTATCTTTGATGCACGATTTCTGTTCTGGAGAGGTTTAAAAGGTCATAGGGATGAGAGAAAATGTCTAGTCCTTCCTCTTGTTGCCCACATGACCCGTTTTCTTTTATTTTAAAGATAATCTGATTTTTATGGTTGAGATATTATGCAGTCTAGGCACTGAAATGGAAAAAAAATGGTATAGATATTTATCCTTGGGCAAATTCAGGAAGTGAGAGTTTTTCCTCATTCCACAATATGTAAAGTATCTATTATATGCCACATGCTCTTAGATGCTGAGGTTTTAAAGGCAAAAATAAAACAATTCTTGCCTTCGAAGAGTTTACTTTCTATAATTTCAGTATGTAACTGGAAGTTCTTTTTTAATTACACACACACACACACACACACACACACACACACACACACACACACACATATACCATACCGTATTCACCCTTATTTACTTACCCTGTCACTTCCCCATATTGCAGCAGGAGTTAAATGGCTCTAGGAGGAGAGAACTGATTGAAACCAAATTTCGGATTTTATTTTCCAATATAGAACAGTGAGCAAAAATAAGGACACACACTCAAATATGATTTAAAGCATTACTACATAGTGGATGATACCTCTTTTAGATAGTTCTTATATGCTTTGCATATTTATCCTGCACAAAAGACAATTTTCTCCTTCATAGAAATCTTCAAAATATGCTAATGGGCAGGAGCCCACTTCACACCATAGTTCTTTTTAATATGTTTAGAAGAGATGTAATCTCCAGATGTTCCAATGCTTCAGAGTAATAGCAACGATTACACACCACACTGAAAACACTCTAATATAGAAAGCTGTAGAGTTAGTTATTCCCAAAGAGCAATACCTACCTTTCATTTCCACCAGAATTAAAGAAAGTCACCAAGAAAAAGAAAGCCATTAGTTTCATGCCAGGCAGAGCTGTTTCTGAAAAGCCATGAGCAGTTGAAGGAGGCAACACTGAGAGTTTTCTCTATGCTAAACTGACTTCTGGAGATGGTGAAAGAAGATGCTGAAATTTGTTTTCTGAGTGATCTTTGTCAATAAAGGAAAAAAAATAATTATTTGGCATGATGTGTTTAGGAACAAATAAAGAGAATCAGTGTGTAGAATGCTAGCCTAGGTGTCAGGAAGTCGTGGGTTTGAGTCTTGCCTCTGCTAAGTTTTGGCTGTGAAAGGCTAGATAAGTCACATAATGTTAAGTGCCCCAGGCCATTCTCTAAGAATATGTTGCTAAGCAGGTACTCATCTGCATTGAGAGAGAGAGTTTCTTTATTAATAGTTCATTAAACCAATGAGATCACAATGTGGACCAAAAATAAAAAAGAATTTTGAAAAAGCAAAATGGTTACACATGCCCCATGATACTAGTAGCTCCCGTATCTATAGTGTTTTGAAGTCTGCAAATATCCTTATAAGGTAGGTATATCAAGTGTTATTATCTTGATTTTCCACAAGAGGAAACAGAAATTGAGAGGCCACACTATTAGTAACTTGTCAGAGGCTGGATTCAAATCCAAACCCCTGCTCTCTTCAAGTCCAGTGCTCTTTGCACTATACTGATGTTGGTAATTTATACCTAAACCTCCTTATTTTTGTTGATAAAAGGAGTGGTGTTTCCTTTTCTTCATCCCTCTGTATTCCCCTCAAGTCTTACACCTGAGTTTAAAAAAATTAACTGCATAAGTTTCAATTATGGGTGGGATGGTTAGATTGCATTAATTTAATCTGAAAAAATTCTATGGTTCTTAGTGGACCTCAAGCATAATATAAATCAAGCATATAAAATGGCAGCAAAACCCCCTAATTTTCGAATTTTATTTTTAATTTAGGAAATAAAAAATATTTCTGTAACATAGTACAACCCAAAAAAGACAATTGTACATGAAATTGCAGATCTACTATGCATAGCTTGCTATTCCTTTCAAGTGTACAACAAAATTATCATGTAAGTTATTATCTTTTTTTTTCTTCCCTCCCTCCCACCCTCACTGTAGATATGGCTACCACTGGATACAAATACGTGTGTGTGTGAAATTATTCTATGCATACTTCTATTTATCAGTTCTTTCTCTGGATACAGATAGCATCTTTCTTCATATGCCCTTTATAGTTAACTTGAATATTTATTTATTTTTTTAAATATACTAATGAGTGAAGAGCTTTATTGATCCAGCAGGCACTTTACAATAAAAATCAGCCCCAGAGTCTGCCTCCCTCCTCTAGGAAGACTATTTCTGTACAAACCCTCAGATTCTTTGAAAATATAACACCAAACAAGCACTCCCTTTCCAAGCAGCAAAAATTCTACACCTGCCAAAGGCATCCCAACATTCTACATCAGCAGTGCCCAGGAGCATCCACCAGCAGAACGAATCCTCCTTTCTCTGATATCCAATTTCACTGGTGGCAATTCTCTTACTCCCAGGAGAAGGAGAATGTCAGATCGTGTGCAGGATTGAGAAAAGGCAGCAGCAGAACATTGGTTTCCCCTCCTCCACCTCGAAAATAAAAAGCATTTTCAACAAATGAATGGTCTGAAATAGATTCATTGTAGTTTTGGGGAAGATGGGCCAGTGTCATTTCCATTATTCCTTCTTCCTTGTCCTGGGTCCCCCAAACTCTCCTGATCTTCTCAGTGCAAGTTAAAAACTCTTTTTTTTTTTAAACAGTTTTTCTTGCTGTGAGAACTCTTATTATGGAACCTGGACCACCTACTGCTAATAAGTAATATTGTCATTGGTTACTTCAGTGGCAAGTAACACGGCGCTGCTATTCTCTGCGGGCTTTTCAAATCCTTTATAAATGTATTTCATCAAGTCAATGCCATTTCTGTCTAATGATTGTACAGCCTGCTCTATCTCACTGCTTTTAAAGTTAGTGAGCACTTTCAGTACCACTCCTTCATTCTTCGCATTGACAGGGGAGTTTCGTAAAGCTGCATGAAATGCTCTGAGCATGTCACCTTGCCGCAGCAGGCTGTCCACCTCCCCGCGGTCTGGGTCCGAGTCCGTCCAGCTCCGCCGCCTCTTCTTCCTGCTTGTGGGCGAACTTGTTCTCGTCGAACTGGTCGATGTCCGCCTTGCGGAAGCACGAGGACGGCGTGTTCTCGCACATGTTGGCGGCCGCCTCCGCCTCCCGAGGCATGACGGGAGAGAGAAGAGAGAGCGCGACAAGACCCCGCAGGGACAGCGCTCTGAGACTGGCAACGGCCCCAGCAACGGTGCGGAAGACGACTCCACCGACACATACCCCTAATTTGAATATTTATAATAGATAAAAAAACTTATTTGCTCAAAGTCATTCTCAAAACAATATTCTTGTTGCTATGTATGATGTTCTCTTAGTTCTACTCATTTCATTCTTCATTATTTTGTGCAAGTCTTTCCATTTTTTTTTTCTGAAACCGTTTAGCTCATCGTTTCTTATACCATAGTAGCATTCTATCACAATATTCTACCATAACTTGTCCAGCCATTCCCTAATTGATGTGCATCCCTGCAATTTCCAGTTCTTTGCTACCACACAGAGAATTGCTACAAACATTTTAAAACATATAGGTTCTTTTCCTTTTTTCCCTAATCACCTTTGGAAATAGACCAAGTAGGGGGGCGGAGCCAAGATGGCCACATGAAGGCAGCGTCTTACCGGAGCTCTCTCACAAGTTCTGTCCGATTCCTATAAAGAGGTGAATTTGAGCAGATTTGAGAGAGTTGGAAACTGCGAGAAGTCTGAGTGGGGCACATTTCCTAGCCAGGAGAGTCTGAAAGGCCAAAGGAACGAATCTGTAGGCTAGAAGAGTGGTCTTTGTGCAGAGCTGCTCCAGACGGGACAAAAGCGGAAGCAGCTGGACGGGAAACCCACGCAGGAGACGGGCCGGGGCGCCCGAAACTAGCGGAGATCCCCAGGCCTCCCAACACAGGACGGCACTCTGTGGAAGCGACGAGAGGCGGCTCAATGCCACTGGTCCGTGAGACACCAATTCCTGAGGCTTACAGCCCAAAGGACACTTCTTGAACTTCTGGGAGACAAAATGGCCAGGTAAATGGCTCTAATGCCTCCCCTCCCCACCCAGAGAATTCCCCAGGGGAAAAAAAAAAGCTGGAATAGAGGACAGAACTGGGGCTTCAGTGGCCATATACTAGGAGTACCTGAGTCCCAGAGGGGCAGAGCCAGCAGGGGTCAACACCAGGAGCCCAGACATACTCTTGCTCCCCCAGGGGAAGTGCCAGACACCCAGCTCGAACAACAAAGAGCTGAGACCATTGCTGAAGAGCAACAGTATTGGAGAACAACCCCAGGGGAAGAGGAGATTTTGGACAGCCAGACCCCCTCCCCCACACCTCAGGAGAATAAGAAAGCTGGGACAGTGAGCCCTGAGCCCCAAAAGCAGAAATTTATTGCAAAGGCAGGAAAAAGCTAACCAACATGAAGAACACAAGAAAACCAAGGACCATTGATTCTTTTTATGGAGACAGGCAGGATCAAAATACCAATCTGAAAGAGGATAACAATGACACTATATCCACATCTGATACCTCTCCAGCCCAAAAAGCATTATTGAAAGAGCTAAAGGAGAATTTTAAAAACCAAATTAGGGAGGTAAAAGAAAAAATGGAAAAAAAAATCCTCCGATGAAATCAAGTCACTAAAGAATAAGATTGGCAAAATGCCTACGGAGATTCAGAATCTAAATAGAGAAAATGACACCCTGAGAGGTAAAATCAACCAATTGGAAAAGGAGACACAAAAGCAAAATGAAGACAGTAACTCATTAAAAATTAGAGTTGAGCAAGTGGAAGCTAATGACTCTATGAGACATCAAGAAGTAGTAAAACAAAATGTTAAGAATGAAAAAATAGAGAAAGATGTGAAATATCTGATTGGGAAAACAACTGACCTGGAAAATAGATCCAGGAGGGACAATTTAAGAGTTATTGGTGTACTGTAAATCCACGATGAAAAAAAGAGCCTTGACAGTATCCTTGAAGAAATTATCAAAGACAACCTTCCAGAGGTCCTAGAACCAGAGTGCAACATAGTCATTGAAAGAATTCACGGATCACCCCCTGAAAGAGATCCCAAACTGAAAACTCCAAGAAATATCATAGCCAAATTTCAGAATTACAAAATTAAAGAGAAAATACTGAAAGCAGCCAAAAAGAAACAATTCAAATATCGTGGAACTACATTCAGGATCACGCAGGATCTTTCAGCTTCCACTTTAAAAGACAGGAGAAACTGGAATATGATATTCCAAAGGGCAAAGGAGCTGGGACTACAACCAAGGATCAACTACCCAGCAAATTTAAGCATAATTTTTCAAAGAGGGAGATGGACATTCAACGAAATAAGGGATTTACAGAACTTTGTGATGAAAAGGCCAGAACTCAATGGAAAATTTGATTTCCAAATACAAATCTCAAGAGAGACATAAAAAGGTAAACAGGGGAAAACCCCCACAAACCTAATTAATCAATAAGGGCAAATTATTTGCATCTTTACATAGAATTACATTGTCTTATGTATGTTTTATATATATACATATATATGTCAATCTTGAGAATAGTACAGCTACTATGACAATTGAAAGGGATACGCATAGACTGTGAATGTCTATATAAAATAACTGATATAAGGAAAAAAAAACATAATTAAGGGATATAAAGGGAGGGCTTTGAGAGAGGAGGTAAGGGGGTAGTAGAAAAGGGTAATTTACACCAAATGAAGACGCACAAAAACACCTTTTAGTAGAGGGAAAGAAAGGAGGGAGAAAAGCAGTATTTGATCTTTACTGTCATGTGATCTGGTTCAAGAAGGGAATAACATACCCTGATAAGTATAGAAATCTAACTTGTCCTACAGGAAGTAGGAGGGGAAAGGGGGGAAAAAAGGGAGGGGGGTGGTCAGAAGGGAGGGGGGAAGTAGCAGGTGGGAAACGGTAAGATAAGGGAGGGGAATAAAGAAGGAGGGTAAACTGAGGAAGGTGGCAGTCGAAAGCAAAAGTTTGTCGGGGAGTGGAAGGGGAAAGGGAGAAATAAAAGCATAAACAGGAGGGAGGAAACAGGATGGAGAAAAAGACACAGCAAGAAGTCATAACTGTGAATGTGAATGGGATGAACTCTCCCATAAAACAGAAGCAGATAGCAGAATGGATTAAAAACCATAATCCTACAATATGCTGTTTAAAAGAAACACATTTGAAACAGGGGGATACACGCAGGGTAAAGGTAAAAGGCTGGAGTAAAATATATTGTGCCTCAGCTAAAGTAAAAAAAGCAGGTGTAGCAATCCTAATCTCAGACAAAGCAAAA
>CM053622.1:732534986-732587941 GCA_028646595.1 Phalanger gymnotis | reverse complement strand
GAGGAAATGGGGAGAAAATTTGTAATTCAAACGCCTGTGAAAATCAATGCTGAAAACCAAACATGTCAAAAATAAATTAAAATTAAAAAAAATTAAAAAAAATCGTTTGACTCTCCTCCCTGTGGTTTCAGCTCTAGCCAGGCTGAGGCTACAGTGAAAAATTGGATCAGCTAAAAACATAGCAGTTTCTAGAAGTTTTGAGATTAATCATTAAGGAGTTTGAAAACTGACTATTTTAAGATTGCAGAAGGAAACTCCTGAGACTTTGGGGTGTTTTGCTGTTGACCTCTTTCATCCCAAATAGAATTAGGGGAGGGTGGTATTAGAGAGTTGTGGCGAGGCTTGGGTTACCCTCCCCCACCTGGTGAGGAATGAGGGACAGGGTTGGCATTTGAAGTGGGGGCTCTACTGGCAGTAGCCCTCTGCCCTTGGGTGCCCTACCACCGGACCCTCTGGGCAAGGCCAGGGAGTGTCACCCTTCAGTGCGGTCTGCCCACCCTCAGACAGGTCAGGGCTCTGAGGGCCGGTGTTCCCTAGGCCCTGCTGCCAGGAATTCACTACTGGGAAGGCCCAAGCATCAGCTATCCCAGTCCCTAGGCAATGCCCCACTAGCAGCATAAGGTAAAAAGCCAGCAAGCCTCAGCACTTGGTAAGCCCACCCTTCTGTCAATAATTTTTATATGGGACAATTTGGAAATGCAGTTGATGTCATCTGAAGTTTATTGTTTGTGTTAATGTATTTCTAAATTGTACTGTAAAATTCTTGTATATTGTAGAAATGGTGCTGGACAAAGCAATTTTTAATCTGAAATTTTTTCCATATGAATCAGGCTTTTAAAAGAATGTGACAAAAAATCAAATAATTTGAAAACTGTTAAAAATTGTAGTTTCAACATGTTAATGATAAGGTGAATGGTTTTCTGTACAAAGTAATTTGGAAATGCAGGTTCACGCATTTAATCAAGATTGAACTCACCTAATTAGTAATGGGTTTGTTTCAAGTTTCAAATACATATTATTGTTTCAACTTGGAAAACTTCTGTATTAGTCCCAGGAAGTATGTGGTTTATATCAGGCCAGAAGAAAATACTCTAGGGTAGACAGGCAGATCAGCTCTTTGGTCCCTGCGATACCTCACACTTTGTAAATTTGCCAGATCCTTCTATTAAGTTACAAGGTCAAAGTCAGGAACCTCTTTCAAGGAATAGGATTTTAGTATGGTTACATGAGTGAAGACCAGTAACTTAGGAGCTATTTTATCTTGTGCTATCTTTATGGGAAATCTGTTTTTACTTCTGTTTGTTACTGAATCTGGAATTAGAACATGAGTAGGAATGTATGAAACCTACTCAAGTCTCACCTTAAAGATGTTCCCATAGTTTAAAGTGATTCTGAGAGCAGCGGTCTGTGTTTGTGTCCATTCAAACATGGCTAATTAGTGAACAAGTTCTACTATAGACAATGTTCTGTGAAATCTGTTCTCTCCATAATTTGGGATTGTTGTATTTATACATCCCAAGTGTTTTATTGTTTGTTATTAAGCATTTAAAGCAAAATTATTTTTGTAATGTTGAACTTAAGAAGAGAAAAAAATGAACTTAGCAGGAGTACCAGTTATATCAAATTGTACTGAATCTCTTATTGTTACCAATGTGAGATTATAGTTAATACTTATTATCTGGGATATGTGATCCTTGAGAGCTGAACCCACTGGAAGATCTGATTATTGGAACTTGCTATTCAAGACCTTATGGGACTGTTAACTGACATTATTCTTCAGTCTGACTACAGGTACAATGATCAAGGAATGCTATTAAGCCAATGATCCATGGTGCCAGCAACCCTATGGGGTTTTACCTGCAGGGGTGTTCTCATGGGAAATGCTGGGAGAATGACTATTTGCATGAGCTAAGATAGTATTCTCCTGATTTGATTTCCCCAATATAAATATCCCACCTGACTGACTTTGAGCCTGGCCTGTTGTAATTGACCCTTTACATAACTTTTGCCTGGAATTGACATGAATAGGGAGCCATTATTACTTTACTGTATGGTTATGTTCTATTCTCTTTATAGCAAATTTCTATAATCAAGAAGTTTTGTAAGTGCAACACTAAATCTATTAAGTAATAGATTAATACTGGACCATCTCCAAGTTGTAAACATAAAACTTGAAGTTATTTGGCCTAGCTCCTTCCTCATCAGCTCCCACCTAAGCTTGCAAGTAATTTAATCCAAAGTAGGGAAGTCATTGAGTTCTACTCTAGCTTGGGCGGAGATTCTTTTTTTCAGAATAGATCATCCTAGGCTGGGAGTGAACTGATAATTTTTTTTTCCACAAACTTCTTCCTCTATTGGGACTAGGAATAGATTGTGCAGGTTTATGAGGATTAATGAAGAGAATCCCCTGGGTTGAAATTGACTCCATAGCTTGAGAAAGTAGGGTTTTAGTAAGACATTGGTTTTAAAAACAGTGAGTATAGTCTGGAATATGGCTGGAATGTAAAGAAAAGTTGAGTAGTCTGAATAATGGGTTTGAAAGATTTAGAAAGAGAAATAAAGACTTGATGGAAAATATGGAAGGCAGGTAAGAAGGTTTGGGGACAAATGGGGACATCCAATCCCCTCCTGTCCCTGGATAGTCATTTCGGGTACCCTGGTGCCAGTTTGAGATGGTTTAAGCAGGTTGAGAGAGTGTGAAGAAGTTTATTTTAATAAGAAAGATTGAGAGTGAAAATTATGTAGCTTGATTTGAAAGTTAAGAGACAAAGGTATAGAAAGCTAGGAGGAATCAAAATGGAGGACACCCGTGTTTCAAGCCCTCTTGTTCAGTTATAAAGGGGTAGTCTGTACTCTAGTTAACACACCATGCTGTGTTTTATTTCAATAACTAAAAACAGGAGGAGACACAATGTGAGAATATCCTGGAAAAGGCCCAGTGGATGAAGAAAATTCATAGCCAACTGTTCCGCTCTGGATCACTGTGCTGGGGTTCTTGGTTTTTAACTTTTTAACTCTCCTGTTGCCACTCCTAACTACCTCCCCCCACCTCACTGTGTTGTTATTTTTGATGTTCAGACCTTGCCTGTTCAGTCTTCTAAAAGTTTGTGTCCTTTAGACTAACCTCAGTCAAATTTCAGAAGGTCCTGTGAGAAGGATTCTTGCCCATATGCACTCATCATCCCCTGGATGTGGCTTATGCTCAGTTCCAGTCAACGTCCCCCGGAGATCCAGTGAGACAATTCTGTGTCTTTGTCAGCCTGAAGTAGTTACAGATGAGACCTCCACCCATGTCCACAAAAGAATTTGGGTCCCCACTGTTTGAAGGGGGATTAATGAGGAATGCATGACCCTTGACCTTTTACCCAAATGAATTTGGGTGCCTACTTCTTGAAGGAGGAGATAAGATTCAAATGCCCCTAAGCTTGGGGCAAGTCGGCTGAACAGTGGCTGTTCAGGCTGTTGTGCCTAGATATTTGTGAAACTCTGAACTGCTGTCCCTAATTACCTCATCTCCTCTCCCACAGCTGATTTTCTTCTATAAAAATCCCTAGCTTCTTCTGGCTAGTGGGAGTGCAGCCCTCTGAAGTGGCCATCTCCCTTGGGGGAAGCCATCTCTCCCTTGGAGGGGGTGGCCTCTTCTCCCTTAGGAGGCTGCCACCCCCTCCTTAAGCTAGGGTCTCTCTTAAGTTTCGTTTCCTTTAGGGAGGAGCCTGTATGGTATGGTCTGTTGTGTTACCCCAATAAATGTTTTTTACTTCATTTGAAGACAGCCTGAGTAAATTTTTTCAAGACAACCTTGCACTCCAACATTTTGGGGTATACCCTGAGCCTCATTAGTAAGGAACTTCATTTATTGTATTTCATATAGGTTCCTCATAGAACCCGTCACAGTGCTAGGTATAGAGTAGAAACTCAGTTGTTCATCTTTCATTTCCAAAGACGACCAATGATTTCACTAGGGTGATATCTTGACTTGAGTGAATTGTATCTAAGTGAGCCAGAGTTGCACCAAGTCATCAGCCTCTCTCTCTTCCAGTCATCGAAGTCCAGTGGTAAGACAAAAGTCAGGATGACTGACAATGGGCCAGGATGCAGTGGATGACCTTGGCATCTTTAATGTCTGACCAAGCTCTAAGTGCTCCATAGTGCCTGCTTCAGCTGCCTTCATCACCATTGTTACAAATTGTTCTCATCTGTCCATTCACTAAGGGAGTTCTTCACATGCTTGGGGTAGATATTCCCCTAACTCACAACAGGTTTGAGGCCTGTCAGTTACCCTCCACCTGGTTTAGTCTGTCTGCCAAGATGGTTTTAGGGGGTGTGGCTGCTGCTCATGCTACAGTTTTCTTGAAGCCACAGGTGAGAGTTGGGAGAAAGGCAGAGAGCCCAAAGTTGAATAAGCAGTCCTGGAAAGGGCCCATCAAACAGTAGAACTGCTGGTCCTCCCTGAACATTCCATATACCCCAAACTTAGTCAATAATAGTTGAATGAATGACTAACTAGAAATTGTGAGGAAAATCAAGATAAGGCTTAAGCACAAAAGAAATTAGCTTATACCCCAAAGAAGTAATTCTGCAAGAGAGAAACCATTTGAATAAAAATTAAAAAGATGGGTATTGGTCATTAATCATTTTTTTACTTAAGTCTTATATTGTGTGTGTGGGGGTGGGGGGAGAGAAGCATGTTGTAAACCTCTTGGGCTGTGTATTGTTGTTGTTGTTTGTCCTTTGTTCTCAAAAGGGCCTACAACATCAGAGAGGTGAAGCCATGGCATGCAAGTGAATTGGATTTAAGTGAGAGAGTGCTGTGCAAAGTACCCAGCCTCACTTTCTTTTCCAGGGTCATCTGGGTACAGTGGCCAGATACAGATCAGGACAACTGGAGATGGCCCTTCTTAGGCTACATAATAAAGGACAAGATAGTTAAATGAAATGAAGCAATGCTGTTGTGCTGAACTTTTATCAGTATAATGATAATCCAGGATTTTAGCAGACTAATGAGGAAATATGCTAGCTACCTCCTGATAAAGAGGTAAAGGATTCAGATTCAAAGTGAAATAAATATTTTTTGGACATGGCCAACATGGAAATTTGTTTTGAATAAGTATACATTTATAGTGGATTTTAGATGATTAAAATTTTAAAAATATATATTTTTAAAAAGAATTTCTGGTTCTAATCTAGCCCGTTCACTAGTAGAAGCCTTGCTATAACATGCCCAACAATCTATCCCTTAGCCTCTCCTCGAAGACCTCCAAGATGTTCAAGGAGGGCAAATACCTTTCTAGACTGTGACCTCCTTGAGGGTAGAACTGTTCTTTGCCTTTCTTTGTATCCCCAGTACTGAGCACAATGCCTGACAAATAATAGGTGATAGGTAAGAACTTGTTGACTTACTATCTTCTCAAGATATTTTTGGACCAATCTAATTGCTAAGAAGTTTTTTTCTGATACAGAAAGATAGGATGAACATAGAGTTCCTCTTGGTTTTGGTTGTTTTGTGCATTGCTTGCCTAGCCAGGTAGTTGCTGAGCCATGAATCTGACTAGGTTCTCATCTGTAATTGCCTAGAGACCTATATGACTCTTTAGGTAGCTTCTTTAGTGATGGGTAGTCTAAATAAAAAGGATCACCCAATTAGGCTCTTTGACATCTATATTTGAATGGAGCGAGTGATGGCAGAAGGCTACCCTACAGACTTCTACTTTTCAATTTTTACTGAGGTTTTTTTTTCCTATTGCTGGAAATGTGGGCTTATCTTGATTCAATAAAAGTTGTTATTAGTACCAACTCATGGTTCTTTCCTTCCTGGTGCTCCCGCAATTTGAAAATAGACCATGATCATATCTATGCTTTAGGAGAAGCACCAGATAATTCCTGTTCCTTCCAGCTATCATCTTCCACACCAAAACAAGCCAAAGAGAAGCAAGAGAAAAAGTACTAGATTAAGTCAGGAAAATTAGCTCCTCCTCCGAACTCTGCCACTCACTGTGTGATTCTGGGCTAGTCATTTCCCTTCTTTGAGACTCAGTTTCCTGCCCTGTAAAATGAAGATGTTGGTTTAGATGACCTCTGCAGTCCCTTCTAACTTCCTTTGATGAGAAACAAGGTAATGCATAGAGTTAATAGAAGTAATTGGCTGAGTTATGTTGGCTGGTTAATTAGTGCTATTGGTGGGTGATTGCTGCCAAAGCAGCAGGAGATGACAGTCTGAAAGAGTTCAAGGATATGTGTTTGGCATTTCTGCTTAAATAGATGACTCATAGTGCCCTGCATAATCAGAATAGTCTGCCAGGCTCCTGTTTCCAGTCTCCCCCATCCTCACCCCAATGGACAACCTTCATAATAGTAATCGAATTAATAATTCAATAATCATAATTTCACATCTTTTACCTTCCACCAATAGTGTTCAGGGCTCTCTTAGGGTCTAGAGGCCATGTCAAAAAGATTAGATATAGATGAATAGATAAATACATAGATAGATAGATAGATAGATAGATAGATAGATAGATAGATAGATTGATAGAGATAGCTATACCTATACCTATAATTATAGATATGATGCAGATTTAGATTAGACATACAGATGTGTGTGTATTTGTATTTATACACATTTATAAACAAATATGTATGCATATAAATATATATGTGTAAATATATACGTACACATATAGATACATACAAATATGTGTGTATATCTATGTATACATGCATATATATGTGTGTATATGTATATGAAAAACACATTATTTGTTACAGAAAGTGTCCTAGTCAAGGAGAAAGTTGCAGTAGTAAACACTAGAAGATTCAGGCAAATATTTTTACTTACCAGGATCAATTGCTAGCTTGCTAAAAGTAGCAAATGAAATAGAATGGAAAGAGAAAGGTTGAATGATTGTGCTTGAGTGGTCAAAGGGATTATCCAGGTTGGGCTATGAATGTCCCGCAGATTTATTACTTATTTTTACTCAGAAAACATTTTCTTTATCAGAATTGTTAGAAGAGCTCTTCTTTTTTCCTTTTCTGGTCACTCCAATTAGAAGGAGATTTGTCTCCAAGTATGAACTGAGCTGATTTGTCTTATCAAAATACCAGCTTCCATTTCTGTCAGTAGAAAATAAACTGACAGTCATGGAGAAATGTCTCTGGAAACATTAGTGAGAAAAAGCACAATTTTCTTTTTAAGGTCAAATGGAAATCTAAAGGCAAAGGATCCCTGGAATTGCTTCCTAATGGGTTCTAATTTGTCAGTCTTCTTTCAGGCAAAGTCTATTCACAAAATCATGACTTGTACCTGGAAAAAAAAGTCTTGCAAAGTGAACTCTCAAAATTGTTGTAACTTCTGGGTGCAATTGCATTACTTTTACTGATTGGTGACTGTCTGCAGGGGGAGTTTTGAAAGTTTCTCTCATATCCATAAGCTCCATAAGGACAGGGATTCATTCCTTTGATAATCTGTGTGAATGGAGAGAGATGGGAGAGGTAGTAGTGTGGGATATAGAGGAAGAGGTATAGGGAGGGGAGTATTGTTAGAGTCTAGGTAGTTGGTTGCTGGTTATAATTGCATATGATAGACAGGAATTTAAAGTAAAATCAAGCAATTAACCAATAAAGATTTATTGAGCACCTACTATGTGATAGGCACTGTACTAAGCACTGCAAATACAAAAAGGAGACTAAAGATAATCTGTGTCCTCAAGGAGCTTAGCATCTAATAGGGGAGACAACATGCAAACGAATACATACAAAAGGATGGAAATGCAGATATAGGCACTTTGAGAACCTGGGCTAGGTGTGTCTAGGTTTAAAGACATAATTTAGGGCAAATATTTCCATGGGAAATTTTTCCCATGGGAAATGAATAGAAATGTTCTAACATGGGGTATGCTGGCACATACATCATACTCACTGAATTCAGTGTTTTGTTCATGGTTTTTCTCCCTTCCCAATTCCTGCCATCATACCAGAGGACTTTAACACACATATTGATACTTCCTCAAATAACCTGCCTCAGTGTGTTCATTTCCCATGACCTATCCTACCCCCTCACTTCACCTAAACCCAGAGGTGGCCTTACCATTGATCTTGCCAACGTCTATGAATGTTCCACCTTCATAGTCATGAACTCTGAAATTCCCTTTTCTGATTGTTGTCATTCAACCTCTGCCTTGCACTGTCAAACCCTGTACTTTATCCTCACTGCAAAGTCCAATCTCTCCACCCCTCACTTATTGCCCAGGTCATCACTCCTGCATAGGTTACACTTTTCCCCCTCTCTTGTCTTGTGCTTTGGAGAACCATTTCAAATCTACAATACTCTCCTCTCGTGTCCCTTCCCCTTTATCTTATCAAAGATATTGCTTTCCCTAATTTCTCTACACTATCCTCCTTGGAGTCAACCGGAACCAGCAACTTAGGTATGATTCTCTACTCACTCTCTCTCGCCCCAAATTTCCAATATGTTGCCAAGTCTTATCAGTTCTACCTTCATAACATCTCTTACCGCCCTGGTGTAGGTCTTCATCACCTCCCATTTGGACTATTGTGATAACCTTCTAGTTGATCTCCCTGCCTCAAGTCTCTCTCTATGCTAGCCCACTCTCTACTCAGCTGGCAAATTGATCTTCCAAAAGTGCAAATTTGACTATGTAAAGCTCCTATTCAATAAACTCCAGTGGCTCCCTATTGCTTCTAGGATAAAATATAAAATCCTCTGCCATTCAAAGCCCTTTACTACTTCCTCCCCACTACATACACACTTTATGATCTTTTTTCACACAAATATATACCCTATGTACTCTGTGATCCTATTACCCCATCTTGCTTATTGTTCCTTAAACAAGACACTCCATCTCCCAATTCTGGACATTTTCACTGGCTGTCCTTCATACCTAGAATTCTCTCCCTTCTCATCTCTATCTCCTGATTTTCCCGGATTCCTTCAAGTCTCATCTTCTACAAGAAGGCTTTCCTGATGCCTTCCTTCTGTTGATTATCTCCTATTTTTCCTGTATATGGCTTGTTTGTACAGCTTGTTTGCATGTTATATTTCCTCCCCACTAGAATGTGAGCATCTTAAAAGCAGAGACTGCTTTTTTTTTCTTTCTTTGTATTCTCAGAGTTTAGCATAATACCAAGTACATAGTAGATGCTTCAAAAAAAAAAAAGTTTACTGGGGGAAAAAACCAAACATCTTTGCCCTGTCCAGTCACATAGATATATAGATTGACAACCTCAATAGCACCACCTAGCTGTTATTGTTCTTGCCTGCCCCAAACATTCAATGCAAAGGAGATCCATAGAACAGTATCACACTGAAGGAAACTGAGATAACAGACTCGGATAGTTTTATGCTTTATTAGAAAGCAGTCCGTGAAATTATTTTCTGGGGAATAAAGGTTTGCCATCAAGAACTGACAGTAGTCAAAAGAGACTTTTGAACCCTGAATTAGATAGAAGCTTGAGATAAGGACCTGGATCCTGCTAGCAAAAGGAAGTGAGTTCAAAGATAGACAAGATATTTATCAGTTCTAATTGGCTCGTTGACTGATTTGCGTTCCACAAAGGCCTTAGCCACTAGGGCTAAAACCCTGGAAATTAATTGGCCACTGGATTCTAAGCCAAAAGTGTAATAGCAGTGTATACTCTCATGAGGAAAACGTAGCCCCTCAACTGAAGGCTCCAGTTGAAGTTTAGTAGACATGACAGCAAGAAAAGCTAAGGAAAGACAGAAAGGGAGGGAATAGCAGAAATCCTGGGCATGATGGGAAGCCCAACATGAATGAATTGGTCGGCTATTGTCCTTCATGCCCAAAGAGGATCAAAATGACATCACTATTTTGGGCTGTAGGTATAGTGTGTCTAACTATGGCTGATGAGACCAATATGAGCTTGGAAGTCTATACCAGAAATTGGGCACAAATAGTCCATATGAACATTTGCAGTATAGATATCTTTAAATTTGTGCATGTCACACTTCCTTTGAGCTACATAAATTCTACTTTGCTCATAGAGCATGGTGTCTTCTTTGAGGCAGGCATGCCATGCTAGTAGTCCTCAGCTAATGTCTCCCA
The DNA here is from genome assembly GCA_028646595.1 of Phalanger gymnotis. Classification (NCBI taxonomy): domain Eukaryota; kingdom Metazoa; phylum Chordata; class Mammalia; order Diprotodontia; family Phalangeridae; genus Phalanger; species Phalanger gymnotis. The sequence continues at coordinate 732,577,865 of CM053622.1, read as the reverse complement.
TGTCTCACAATTGATTCCAAAGTTCTTCAGAGAGATCTTGAGGGTGTCCTTGTATGGCTTCTTCTAACCTCCATTTGAGTATTTGCCTTGTTTAAGTTCTCCATAAAACAGTCTTTTAGGCAAACATACATTTGGCATTTGACCAACATGGCCAGCTCATCAGGTTTGTGCTCTCTGCAGTACAGTTTGAATGCTTGGCAGTTCAACTCAAGAACAGACCTCAGTGTCTGGTCCCTTATCTTGCCAGTTGATCTGCAGAAGTTTCCTAAGATGGTTCAAATGGAAGTGATTCAGTTTCCTGGCATGGTGAAATACGCAGGCAGGACAGGTCTGAAATCACTAGATGAAATCAGTGGCCCTACTGCAACAGAAACAAAGGGCTCCTCAGCACAGATGCCAATCTACATGTATTCTGTATGTATCACTCACTACTCGTGTACCCTCATTGCTGCTATTTTAATGTATGAGAGTGTGGGTGGCCCAGGTATATGGAGAGTAGTGTTGTGTCACTACTTTTCTTTCTCTACCATGTGTAATGCATTTTATTTCAATTAATTATGTCCTATGGCTCCCTAGCAAAAGTAAATACACTGGAAGTGACCAGTAAACTATAATTTTGAGCGAACACCAATCCACAGAGGTGCTTAGTAAATATCAATTGACTGTATATTTAGGCAATTTTTCTAAGTGACCCACAGATGAGAGTATTTCTACAGCTATGTTTGTATTTTTTTAATTCTGTTTTCAATGGCAGTGTTGAGTAGTGGAAAGAACCAAAAGTGAATTGGGTTCAAATTCTGACTCTAGTATTCATTATCGTTGTGACTCTGGACAAATTCCTATACCTATCTGAACCTCCTTTATCTAACACATGTGGTTCATAACACATGTCCTAACAACCTCACCAGGTTGTTGTGGCAAAAGAGCTTTGCAAACTTTAATGTGCTATGCATACATGAATTTGTATGAATGTTCTATTGTTTTTACATCCTTTACTCAAGCCCCCATCACAATGTTCTGTTTATAACGGGAACTGAATTCCTTCTAGGAGAATATCCTGATAATAAGTTAGAGCCATTGGCTTCCCTATTCCATGATGCTGTCAGCTCCTTTATGGTAATAAAATGCTGGCACTTCCTGAGGACATTCAGTTGCATAAGAATTTGTGCTCCAGAAGATTTCATGGCCTTTTTTGGTAAGTTCAACTGAAAATTATTCACATCAAAGTGCCCAGACAGGAAATGAGGATCATCACAAGTACTCAACATGTAGAAAAACAAACCACCAATTCTCCTTGCATTACTCTTTTTGTGTTTTTCATTATGTGCCAATAATTTTTAAAATCCTGCCCATTCCAGGAATAAAAAGCAATGTTAGGGAAGAATACACTGTAAAACAAAAATGTGTGAAAGAGTGGGTGGAAGATAAGGATTGAAAGTCTTTTTTTTAATATTTTTCCCTGGTGTGATCACAAGCTTATTAACAGCAACACACCTGGAATCAGAGAAGTAACTAGGATGTTACAACTGGAGCTTTGGTCCATGATGCTGAAATTTAGAAGATACTGACAGGGTTAATAATCCTTCAGCATCAGAGAAAAAAAATCTTAGTGTCTAGTTAGTAAAGAATAATTAATTAAATATAGGAATCTATGATATAGCTACTCTCTTTCTTTCCCCAAACGCCATGCCTTGGATGAGCTCTCTCCCTTCCCTCACTTTCACTAGGCTTACCATAAGGTGGCCTTGCTATGTATCCAAGTCTCCTCCCAGAGGAGCCAGTGTCCTGGGATCTCTGTTTACTGCATCCTTGAACAGAATGTGTTTTTAAATGTTGACTTGAGGGTTCTTTCCCTGTTATTTGCCCTAGTTGCCTCAGGTACAAAAAAAAGTACTATTCTTGATTCTACCCATTATAACTACGGGATTGGCAAGAAAGTAAACCAATTAAGGTCCTCTTTTATGGTTCTTATTTTCTTTCTTAGGGAATACTTCGCATACAAACTATACCCACATTAACGGGTAAATACAATCGATCCTCCCAAATCTAGTTTAAAGCAAGCTGCTAGAGGGGAAAGGTTCCTTTCTATCTTACTCTCTACACATTAGATCTGGAGCTTGCCTTGAGAGGCTGTAATCTTGGCCTCTCCCTCAGCTATAAGTTATTTTTCTTCTTCTCAATTATAGATAGCACATAACAGACATTAACTAAAACAAAGCTGACAAAGTTTTAGCAGAAGATATGTAACCAGAATGAAAGAAAATATCTTTAAAGCTTCCTATAGCATCAAAATTTCATTTTAAGGACTCCAACGCATTGCTGTCAAACAGACTTTGCAGACCTCTCCCCCTTAGCCATTTGCTAAGCGATAGTCATTTTTTAAAATATGAGAAACTTAAGACAATACTGGTTGGAAGGGAAATAGGAAAATATCTTTTCAGTCAATATAAAAAACCCACCTCATTTTATTTCAATTATCTGAAAATCGAAATGCTTGCAAAGTGCATTGAAATGTGGCCAAGGGGAAAAAAGGGACAAGTAATTTATGAGTCAGAAATGGGAGATAGTGAAATGTTAAATAATGAAGAAAAATGAAAGGAGATGCAAAAGGACTTAGAACATTTGAAACCTTCCAGAATAACAAAAATGCCTCTCTGTAGAGAAACATGTGGTGATCGGGATTTGGCTGAGTTTTTTTTCATTCAATAGTTGATGCATAATAAAAATATTCCTCACAAATGGCAGATGCAAAATCTATATTTTGTCTAGTGTTTCACAAGGAATAAATAGAAAGAGAAGAAGTTCCAGGAATGAAAATGTTTGTAGCCACTAAATTCTCTTTCAAGTATCGGTTTCCTACTCATCCCTCTTACAGTCTCAGTTCACATCATTTGTTCTAGGAGTTTCTTTCTGAATTTGGGCCAGGAATCCTGACAAGTTTGTGTTTTAGAACATTATCCAATATGGAAAGTTAAGGGCCCAGGTACCCTAGTGTTGGGCTGGTGTGTGTGTGTGTGTGTGTGTGTGTGTGTGTAATCTTTTCAAAAAAAGCTCCTTGGATTTAGAAATGCAAGGGCTCTGAGAGGTTATAGGAGCAGAGCAGCTTAGGTTCAGATTTTAGATTCAGAGGTATATGGGGTGTTCAGGGAGGTCTAGCACCCCTAGTTTGAAAGCTTGCTGAGCACTTTTTAAGGCTGCTTATACTCCTCTGGTGTCCACCTTTTACCCAACTCTGTGGCTCCAAGAAGCTGTAGCATGAGCAGCAGCCACACCCCACTAAAACCATCTTGGCAGACAGGCTAAACCAGGTGGAGAATAACCAATAGGCCTCAGACCTGTTGGTGAGTGAGGGGGATATCTATCACAAGCACATGAAGCACTCTAGTGGGATGGACAGATGAGAACAATTTCTAACAATGGTCATGAAAGTGGCTAAAGCAGCCACCGTAGAGTGTTTAGAGCTTGGTCAGACATCAAACATGCCAAGGTCATCCACTGCATCCTGGTCCATTGCCAGTCATCCTGACTTTTATCTTGCCCCTGGACTTTGATGACTCTGGGAGAGACAGAGAGAGAGAGAGAGAGAGAGAGAGAGAGAGAGAGAGAGAGAGAGAGAGAGAGAGAAGCTGATGACTTTGTGCAACTCTGCCTCACCTAAATACAATTCACACACAAGTCAAGACATCATCCTCCTGATGTCATTGGACCTCTTTGAAAATGAAGGTTGAACAACAATAGCCTGACATACATAGCAAGCTCTTAACAAATTCTTGTTCACTGATTGACTGGCTCGTAGATGAGGGAGTAAGTCCCAAAGAAGGTTAAGTGATCATCCTTAGGTCAGATTGTTTCAGTCTAGGGATTTGCCAGCTTCAAAATTCTGTCTACTTTAGTCTTTTCATCCCAAACAAAGAATTATGTTACACTTTCTCTCTGGAGAGTAGTTGCAGCAGGGGTGGCAAACTCAAATGGAAATGACCTCATATTGACTTAGAAAATCACAAATTAATATTATCTATGTTGGATTGTATTATTTATTTATTTAGTTAAATATTTCCCAATTATTTTTAAAATTTTGGGGGGAGGGGGAATGAGATTTTTTAAGCCTTTTAAAAAATTTTTAGTTTTGATTTATAGAATAAACCAGCATTTCCATAACAGTACAATAAAAGACTGTTGTACATGAAATCTCAAATCTACTATGCACGACTTGCTATTCCTTTCAATTATACAACAAATTTATCATGTGAATTTCTTTTTCTTCTTCCTTCCCCACCCCAATCTAGAGATAACTACCATTAGACAAATATATATGTTTCATCATTGGTAGAGTTGTGAAGTGATCTAACTGAACTAACCATTTGGGAGAGCAATCTGGAATTATGCATAAAGAGTTATTAAACTACCTATATACTTTGACTCAGCAATATCTCTACTAAGTCTATTTCTGAAGATAACTAAGGAAGAAGGAAAAGAACCTAAGTGTTCTAGAATGTTTGTAGCAGTTCTCTTCATGGTGGCATAGATGTGAAGATTTCAGGGAAGCCCATCAATTGGTGGATAGCTGAACAAGCTGTGGAATATGATTGTGATGTGACATCCTTGAAAAGGATACAGAGGACCACTGTCTTCCCCACCCCCTCCACCATCCTCATGGAGTTTTCAATCTAATATCTCATTCTGAGGGATAGAGAGAAATGAGACTGAAACCAAGATTTTCCTAGACTCTGAAGTCTCAGATAATTAAAGGGTGGATCTTCATGGTGGTCATAGGAAATTTCGCCTGAGGCAGGTTAGGTGGAGGGTAGCACTTCCTTCTTGCCTTGGCTTCCATCTGCTCTGGGGTTAGAGCTAGGCTTGTGGGTATAGTTAGATGTCCGAATTTTGTATGCCATTGTTCTAGCTCTTCCCTCTAGCTACAGCGTCTGGTGACCGAGGCCAGGATGGCCCAAGGTCAGGGCCACATTCCTTTCTATGGCCTTTCTTTTCTAATGATCTATTTTGTTTCATGGTTATTCGTGTCTACATTTGTGTCATGTCTCTTCTTTCGATTATGTGCTCCTTGAGGACAGGTGCAATGTCTTGCTTATTTTTGCATCCCTCATAAAAGCAGACACAATAAATGTTTGTTGAATTGAATTGAAGTAAGACCAACAATACTCATGTAAATTGTCATTATTGTTCCTCCTTTATTCTCAAATAGGACCGAAGACATTACAAGGGTGTTTTGACTTGCCCTGAATTGGATTTAAGTGAGGCAGTGCAAAGTTTCAGAGTTATCAACCTCACGCTCTCCTCTAGTCATCAGAGTCCAATGGCAGGACAAAAATCAAGACGACTAGGATGCAGTATGTGACTGCTATAAATAATGTCCAGATAATAGTATAAAAATAATGAAAACTATGAAAGGGAACACCATGTATTAGACAAAGAAGCAGAAGATTTGCAAAATATAGTCCCAGCTCTGCAATTAAGTTGCTTTGCGACTTTGAGCAAATCATTTCATCCCTATCAGTCTTAGTTTCCTCATCTGTGAAATGGGAAGGTTGGCTGATCTGAATTATCCTTAAAGTTTCTTCCAACTCTAACATTCTATGGTACCACTATATAGACATTAATTATTGGCTACGTGTCAAAGGGAAGCACATTTAGGAACTGGAGACTAAGATTGCGTGCATTTTGCCCTAGAGTGCTTCAATCATTCAAAATACATTAAAGCTGGTGGATTGCTAGTGGCTAACATTTCTATAGTGCTATAAGGTTTGTAATCTTAAAGGAGATGTCTGTGCCAGAGGCCTAGGGAGGAAACAGTGATAAGACTTCCTAATCACCGTAAGTCTAGGCTGGCTGCTGATGTTGCTTTTCTATGTCTAGGGACTCTCTTAAAATTGGTTGTTTTCTTATTTTACTGATGAGAAAACTAAAAGTATGGTAGCCTGCAGTAGGTCACAAGGCTCTTTACAATACATTATCTCACTTGATCTGCTCAACAACAGATGTTATTATTAACCTCCCCATTTTACTGATGAGGAAATGGAGACTGAAGGAATGACTTTCCTGTGGTCACATACACACACACGCGTGCGCGCACACACACACACACACAGTAAACGTCTGAAGGAGACAAAGTTCAAACTCGGGTCTTCGGGACTTAACTCCAAGTTCTAAACTTCTCTCAACTGTGCCATTTAACTGCCTTTGAGGTCATCACTACTAGAATATTGATTTTTTTTTTAAAGCTAAAGCTAAAGATAAAATTTTTATCACGTTAGGGTCAAGTGAACAGAAGTGAGCTGAGCTGGAGAAGCTGCCTTGGCCCTATAAGACTCAGTCGGTGTCAGGGAGTGGGCCTGGTAGTGTGAACTGTGGATGTGCCAGCATACCTGGACCATACTTTATGCATGCCTGAGTCTGCAGTCAGATCCCGACCTGAGCAGCCTATCTGAATGGTGCCATCTGAGATCACATATAATCCCTGATCACCTAGAAAGAGTGCCCAATTATAAATGTAGATATATATATATATATATATATACACTTATATATGCATGTATATGTTTACACATCACATACATAAATATACCAAAACTTCATACCTCACCTCTCTACCACACTTAAAAATGGAGGATAGACCTGGTGCCATTACATCTACAATGAAAACATTCTCCCATTTCCTCTTTTTGTTTTCCATTTTTTTTTTTTTGGACAGAGGGAGGTGGTACCCAGAGAGACACCTGTGCTTGAGTCCTCAGGATACAAACTATGATGAGGCTCCCCAGTCACAATGAGTCTGTCCTGGCTTCCAATGTTGTTTTTGTCACTTCCTGGGTCTCTTGAAATTGGTTCTATCTCAATTTTATTGATGAGAAAACTGAAGGTCCAGAGGTAAAGCTGCCTTCTTTAGGTCACAGAGTTTGTTAGTGGAAGAGCTCAGAAAAGGGCCCGGGTCTCTGGCCTTCCTATTAATGGCCTCTTTCACTAGGCCATGCACTGATCAAGACTGTCAAGATGATACAAAAGACCTCATCTATTTCATTTGTCAGACAAAAAGCAGCCAAGACAAATTTAACCAAAGATTAGCAGCTAAGTGACGCCATGGCGAGAGTGCTGGGCTTAGACTCAAGAAAAGCTGAGTTCAAATCTGGACTTGGACATGTATTAGCCATGTGATCCTTGGGTAAGTCATTTGAGCTCAGTTTCCTCATCTGTAAAATAAGAATAATTATAGTACCTATCCTGTGAGGATCGATCAAGATAATAATCATAAAGTGCTTAACACAATGCCAGACACATAGTAGGCACTATATAAATGTTAGCTATTATTGTTTTTATTATTAACTTAGATGTTTCTAGAATAGACTAGTGATATTGAACAGAAGTACAAAGAAAAAGCTTCTTTTTCTACTATAAACCATGTTCTGGGGACTGAGATCTAAGTATGAAAACTGGGATGGTCCATAAAAACAATTAGGAGGTACAATGACCAAACCCCAACGGACATTATGAGTACCAGGACAAGAGCTACTTTTAAAATTTGTTCTCAGTACATTCAACTTAAAGTCCTGTTTTGACATCAAAATCAAAGATCCAAATGTACTCTTTGGAAGACCTGCTTACAACTTCTCAGTAAGAAAGAAGTACCCATCATCACAATGGCACCAGACGCATTGTGCTTACATTGTGTTGGGAAGATTCCCAGGGTCACTCCTGGGATTACATCATGTACAGGTCAAGTGTTGGCTGACTGAACCAGCATTTTGATCTCATTTATTTGAGGGAGCCAGATAAAGGGAAGGAGGTAGGTGCATCTTAGACAAGTGGTGATAATAAAACATGTGGTGAGAAGTCGAGTGAGCATAGGGAATGAGGTTAAGAGGGAAGGGAACAAGTATAAGAGAGTAAACATAGCACCTACTGTGTGCCAGGCACTGCGCTAAGGGTTTTTTATAATGATCCTCACAACAAACTTGTGAAATAAGTGGTATTTTTATCTCCATTTTACAGTTGAAGAAACTGCGGCAAACAGAGGTTAAGTGACTTGCCCAGAGTCACACAGCTAGTAAAGATCTGAAAGCAGATTTGAATTCAGGTCTTCCTGACTCTAGGCCTAGCCCAATGCTCTGTTCATTGTGTGTTACAACTGGAGGTATCCCAGAGGAGGGGTGCAGCTGTGTTTGACCTCAGTGTATGGCTAATGAACAAGTATCTATTTATTAAATTTTGACCTTGTTTCAGGCACAGTACTAATTACAAAGTACTATACTAAGAACTGTGCTACACAGTACAAAGAGGAATGCAAAATAATTCCTGCCTTTTGGGGAGCTTGCATTCTAATTGGAGTCTTGGGTCTTTATTTGTCTCATTTTTGTGGTGAGTAAAATCAGGAAGGCCTGAATTGGAATCCTGCCTCCAACATACAAGTTGCTTAACATTTCTCAGCTTCAGTTTCCTCATCTATAAAAGAGGGATAATAATAGAACCAACCCCATAGGGTGGTGGTGGGGATTAAATGAAATGATGTAGGTAAAATGCTATATAAATTCTTGCTGCCTTTGCTATATAATTGTATCCCCAGTGCTTAGCACCAGTTCTTGGCACTTAGACCTTAAGAAATGCTTTTTAGTTATTATTATCATCATCATTTTAGCTGTCTGTGTAAGTCCAGGGTCATGGTCCTTATTACCACGGGGCCCAGACACAACATATTGGGGAAAAAATTATAGTAAGTGAATTTCATAGGTATGCATGGAATGTGGTCAAGGTGGAGCAGCCCACTCGTAGGCTTGTATTACCAAATATCCTTCACCTCGGGACTTTCTTTCTCTGTCTCTGTCTCTCTCTGTCTCTCTCTATCTCTCTCCCTCTGGCTCTCTGTATGTATATGTACATACATGCATAATATATGTGCATATATACACACATACATATACATATATATATTTGTATATATGTATATCACATTTGTGCAGCTATTCACTTCAGTGGAAATGTCTATGGTAATATAAGCAGCTGATGTGCTGCTCTATCCAGCCCAGGTTCTGCACACCTACATAAGTGATCCTGAAACTACAGTCAGATCCAGCCTTGAGCTGCCCTACTGAATTCAGCCTGAGATTAAAACAAATCCTCGGTCACCCGGAGAAGGGGTGGCTAACTCTCTTTAATCAAATCCCGTAATATTTCCACCTCTAGGACTAGTTCTCCAATTCGCATACACATTGGTGGGCTGGGTCCTGAGAAGGCAGCTGCTTCTCCTAATCAAGATTTCAGGGGTAACCCTGAGGGGCTGGAATTTCTAACACTGTCACATGAGCCCTGACCTGTGAGATTCTCACCGATAGGTTTATTTGGCTGTTTCTCGAAGATTTAGTAAGATTAATAAATGCAAAACATTCCTGCTAATTAAGGGTATGCTCTTCCCTTGCACACACAAGGTCTTTGGGGAAAGTGGCCTCAAAATTAAAGTGCAATTGTAGTCAGGCAAGTATAGGGATATGCTTGTAAATGTTTAACAACCAGCTCTCTGAAAAACCATCCACATACAACACAATTTTGAGTTTAATGTGCATTATTGAAATTTTCTTCATCATTTTCTTGAGTCTAGACAACCAACAGAATAATAAATCAATTCTTGATTTGTAGCATTTGTGGATTTCCAAGTGGTAATCTTTCACACTGGGATTTAACAGTTGGCTTTTGTCTGCTGTTATGAACTAGCTTCAGTAAACACGCAGCAAAAAGGTACCTCTTGACACTTGTCTTTGGACATCCTTTTCTCCATTCATGCACTCTTCATAAGTTTTCCTGAGAGGGATGATGTGAGGGATGGATGAACTGTTACCCTGGACTGGTTCCATAAAAGGCAAAGTATTTCAATTTGTAGCTAGACTTCCAAACAACTATTAGGTCAGGGTGATCTATCTTTTTGGGGAGGACTATTTCCTCTCCACAAGCAGCTTCCTCTCAAGGGTTTGGCTTCTCCTCCACTACATTGTTCTACAGCGAGGCCGGTCCACATAAGACTGGTTTGTTATTTTATACATAGGCGCAGGTTTGTTTCTGATTCCTTTAGCCAGTCAGGAGATGTTTCCTGTGTGGTGTTACATGCCTTTATCCATTGAAAAAGTGTTTTAATCTTCTCAAATCAGTTAAAGATTTCTTTTGCACTTTGTTCCCATTTTGATTGATTGAAAGTTCATTTGACAGAGTTATTTAGGCCTTCTGTGATTACATTAATTTATGTGTGTGTGTGTGTGTGTGTGTATGTGTGTTGCTGTTGTTGTTCGTGGTGGTGGAGTTGATGGTGGTGGTGGTGGTAGTGGTGGAAAAATCTTCAGTTACATCTTTCTCCTCATACAGATTTTTCAAAGTATACATATGTTCTGGTCTCTGCTTCAATTTTCAAACCTTGTTCTGGAGCTAAATTCTATAAGAGACATACACAATCATACACAAACACACATACATAGACTTGAAGCTATTCATCAACTGGCAGGTGCTTAAAATAACCAAATTATGTTTTCATCACCAAATGGAATCTTTATGACTTCTTCCTTCTAGCATTCCTTGTTTAGTCATTTTCTGGTTGCATCTCTCTCTTTGTGACCCCATTTGGTGTTTTCTTGGCAAAAATACTGGAGTAGTTTGCCATTTTCTCCTCCAGGTCATTTTATAGATGAGGAAACTGAGACAATCAAGGCTGACTCGCCCAGGGTCACATAGCTAGTAAATGTCTGAGGCCAGATTTGAACTCAGGCTGATGAGTCTTCTCAACTCCAGGCCCAGCACTCTATCTACTGCACCACCAAGCTGCCCTTGCATTCCTTATCTCAAATCAAATTGTGATGAAACAAAATAAAATGTAGCCTTTCTTCAACTGCTTCTTTGTCCATTTTTTCTGTCTGACTTGGAACACACAGTGTGTACATATGTTTATGTATGTATATGTGTATGTGTGTATACATACATATATACATAAACATACAACACACACACACACACAAGAACTGGATGCTATTTTACTTCCCCCTTCCCCCAAAAAAGGCAAACAAAAACACCCAATTATTCCTCATTCCCCGTGTCTGCCCAAGGGCCTGGGCAAAATTTCAGGCAAGTTTCGGATGCAACTGTAAATATAATAGACTGTTTTGGTTAAAAGCCGTAATTCCATTTCATAGCAAAGAACGATTTGGTCACCTTGAAACATACTCTTACTTTTATAAGTAAACATAAACCTAATATAAAAAACCCTAACAAATAGCATAGTTTTCCAAATAATCTTAGTGAGAAAATGTCAGTTATGACCCAAAACAGAGTTAGTCCTTGACAAAACCATGACATAAGATAAATTTCTCTTTAGAATTTCCCTTAACAGTCAGTAAAACTGTAATAATATGAGATCTCAATGATCTAACCAAAAATAAACAAGAAAAATTTGAATAGAAATTTAGAAAAGTTAGATTTGAAATTTCTGAATACTGCTGAATGGGAATAGAAAGGAGTGTATGTATGGTCATATACATATATGTGTGTGTATAAATATATATGTGTACACACTATACACACACACACACACACACACACATATATTTCTCAGTTATATATGAAGCTAAACAAATCTACAGAAAATCAGGAAGCTGTGTTGACTAGGTCCATGATAGATTTATGTTACATAATATCAACTGGAAGGATGAAAAAAAATTATATTAAATCATATTTTTAAAAATGCTTGATCACTAACAATTAGAGAAATATAAGTTATTCAGTGCCAAAGTTCCACCTCAAACCCATATGACTGGCAAAGATAATTAAAAAAAAACAGAAAATTCAAATTGTTCAAAGGACTGCAGGAAGACAAGACAAGCACACTGGTATACTGTTGATGTAGCTCTAAATTACCTTCTGAAAATCAATTGATAACTATGCCTCCAAAGTCACTAATCTGTACATAGCTTTTGACTCAGTCCTACCACTCAATACCAGGCCTACACACCAAAGAGATTAAAGAAAGAGGAAAAAGAAGAAGGTGTCAAGAAATATTCATAGTAGTACTTTTTTGTGACAGCAAAGAACTGGAAATAAAAGGAATATTCATCAATTGTGAAATGGTTGAACTAATCATGGTATATGAATGTAATAAGAATTATTGTGTCATAAGAAATGGAAAAGAATGCTTTCAGGGAAAATTGGGAAATTTTACATTAACTAATAAAGACTGAAGTGATCAGAACTAGTAGAACAATTTATAGTCTAACAACTATACTAAGGAAAAACAAGACTAAAGAACTCTAATCAAGGAAGTGACCAAGCACAACTCTAGAGGACTGATTATGAAAGAAGTTATCCACCTCCTGACAAAGGGTGCTCAGATTTACAGTGCAGAATGAGACATACAGTTTTGGAAATAAAAATGTATACATTTATTTTGCTCAACTACACGTTTTTTTTTCCAAGGTTATGTTTTCCTTTTTGCATCTTGGGAGAGAAGAGAGCTATAGTCGATATATGTGTGTGTGTATATATATATATATATATATATATATATATATATATATATATATATATATATATATATATATATATATATATATATATATGTGTGTGTGTGTATGTATATATACATATATGTATATGTATATATACATATATGTATATCCATATCCATATATATACATATATACATATATATACATATATATTGCTATATAGATATAGTCGCATGCACAAAAAAGAGAAATAAAAAAAGAATGACAAAAAGAAAGAAAAAGAGAGAAAAAGAAAAAGAAACAAAGAAAGTCTTATCATAGAAGCATTTTTTAAAAATGCATAGGAGAGAAATGAAGGAATTTCATGAAGTTAAAACTGTCAAGACAGCCTTGAAAACAATATGTTGAATTTATTAAATATATGCATATATATACATACATACACACATATTTTTATAAAATCAAGCTGTACATAATAGAGATTTTTGTCACATACAATAATCTTTGTATCTTACTTTGTATATAAAAATTCTCTTTTTTCTTCGATAAATTAAGAATATTTTTAAAAGAAAGAAACAGCTTCCTTTTCCAGTCCCTTTTCTATTCTTCCATTAGCCTATTTACTTTTTCTCTTCCTCTCTGTTCTTATGCCACCACTTTACCTTCCTTACCCCTTTTCTTCATCTTCCTATATATTACTCAGATTCTCTGGGGTTTATTCTGTCTGAAGGAAAGGATAATTACTTACTCCTTAGTGTGGTTAAGTTTCAAAATGTATGTCCCCTGGGAATTTTTGAATTTGAAAATAGAACAGAAAGGAAAAGAATACAGAGGAACTAATCCAGAATAAAGGAATTACAGTGATCTAAGTAGGGCAAGTAATTTGGATGCAAGTGGCTTTCCTTGGTCTTCCTGAAATCTTACAGCCCATCTTAAGCCACTTGTCTGACCCCTTTTCCAAAACATAATCCCTAATCCATTTTCAAAATTAAGCAATTTGAAAATTATCTTATCCTTTGAGACTCTATTCAATTTTAACTCTGCTCAAAATTTAAAGGATTTTTTAGCATACTAATTGTAATCTTGAGACTATATTTTACTTTTAAAGGGTAGCAAAGAATATGTTCTTTTTAAAAATATATTGATGATCAGACTTCTGGGAGCCAAGATGGCAGAGTAACCAGCAAATTGCTGTAACTCTCCCATATTCAACTCCAAACAACCATAAATCAGCACCCCAAAACTAATCCTGGAACAGCAAAACCAGCAAAAAAGAGGTGAAACAATCTTTTAGCCCAAGAAATTTGGAAGATCAGCAAGAAAGATCTGTCTCACTCAGGTAAAAGGCACAGGACAATCCAGGACAGGAAGCTTACCGGCAAGCCAGCAACAAGTCCCATCTCAGTAAACCAGTGGGAGATCCTGAGCCACAATATGGTAGAGTAGGCAACACCAAAACCAAGACCAGCTCAGGTGCCTCAGCATAGGCAGGGCAATGGGATGACTCTACCTCAGAGAACTGCCAAATACTTCAGCATCGTCCCAGGTAAACAGGCGGCCCCCAGTGGACTATCATGTGCTTCAGCGTAGCCCTGGGAAATGCAGAAACACCCCACCATCTTCAGCACATGCCAGATACCAGCCAAGGATCCTGGTCAAGCACCAGGTAAGCTGCACAACCCTATGACCGCTAGCAGCACCAGTCACCCCCATCATACCTCTTCAGTGCAGCACCATGCATAAGGGTCCTCTGCAGGCCTCAGGATAACATCAGTGCAGCACCAGGTAAATAGCAAGGGCCTGCTGCTCCTGACACAAGAAACCTGAGACAGTGCCCCTTTCACCCTGGAAGCAGAGCTCAAATTTAAAAGAAAGGAAAAAGGCGAAAAAAGATGAGCAAAAAACAGCAAAAAAAGAAAAAAAAGAATCTGACCATAGGAAGTTATTATGGTGATAGGAAAGTTCAAGACACAAACTCAAAAGAGGACAAACAATGTCAAAACACCTATAGGCAAAACCCCAAAGAAAAATGGGAAGCAGTCTCAAGCCCAGAAAGAACTCGTGGAAGAGCTCAAAAAGGAGCTTAAAATGATATGAGAAGTAGAAGAAAAGTTGGGAAAAGAAATGAGAGTGATGAAAGAGAATTATGAAAAAAGAGTCAACAGCCTGGTAAAAGAAAATGACTGTTTAAAAAGTAGAATTGGACAAATGGAAAAGGAGATACAAAAATCCACTAAAGAAAAGAACTCTTTAAAAAATAAAATTGCCCAAATGGAAAAGGAAGTACAAAAGCTAACTGAAGAAAACAATTCTTCAAAAGTTAGAATTGGGCAAGTGCCAGCCCAGTGCAATGGGTAAGCCTCAAGCATCTGAGGCCCTGGTACAGAAAACCAGTGACCAGGCCCCTGGGCTCCATCATGAGAAACTTGGGACAGGGCCCCCTGTGACACAGAAGTAGAACTCAACTTTTAAAAATGAGGAAACAACCAAAAAGAGCCCTGACCATTAAAAGCTACTATGACAACAGAGAAGATCAAAACACAAACTCAGAAGAGGACAACAATGCCAAAATGCCTACATATGAAACCTCGAAGGGGAATATAAATTGGTCTCAAGCCAAAAAAGTCCTCTTAGGAGACTTCAAAAAGGAATAAAAAACAAGTGAGAGAGAGATAGAAAAATAATTGCAAAAAGAAATGAGAGTTATACAGAAAAATTATGAAAAAAGTCAACAGCTTAGAAAAGAAAGCATAAAAATTGAAGAAAACAACACTTTAAAAATAGAATTAGCCAAATGGAAAAAAAATCCACTGGGAAAAACAACTACAACTCCTTTAATAGTACAACAGAAAAGGAGATACATAAGTTAACTAAAGAAAATAATTCCTTAAAAATTAGAATTGGACAAGTAGAAGCTAATGACTCTGTGAGACATCAAGAATCAGTCAAAAAAAATCAAAATCATCAAAAAGAAGAAGAAAATGTAAAATGCCTAATTGAAAAGCCACTGACTTGGAAAGTAGATCCAGAGGTGATAATTTAAGAATTATTGTACTACTAACAGCCACGATCAAAAAAAAGAACCTGAACAGCATCTTTCAAGAAATTATCAAGGAAAATTGTCCTGATATCCTAGAACCAGAAGGCAAAATAGTCATTGAAAGAATCCACAGATCACTTCCTGAAATAGATCCCAAAATGAACACCCCAAGGAATTTTGTAGCCAAATTCTATAGTTATCATGTCAAGGAGAAAATACTGCAAGCAGCCAGAAAGAGAAATTCAAATATCAAAGAGCCAGGACTCAGCTTCTATGTTAAAGGATCAGAGGGCTTGGAATTATGATATTCTGGAAAGCAAAGAAGTTTGGATTACAACCAAGAATCAACCAGCAAAACTGAACATAATCTTTCAAGGGAAAAGATGTGCATTCAATGAAATAGGGGATTTTCAAACTTCCCTGATAAAAAGACTAGAGCTGAAGAGAATATTTGATCTTCAATTATAAGACTCAAGAGAAGCATAAAAAGATAAACAGCAAACAGGAAAAAAAAATGTCATTCAATAAGATTATACTGTTTACATCCATATATGAGATGATACTTACTTGTAACTCTTGAGAATTGTATCTCTATTAGGGCAGTTAGAAGGAGCATATGTAAACAGAGAATGTGGATATATGTTGACTTTGATGTGATGATATTAAAAAAAATTAAAGGGTGAAAAAGGATTGTACTGGGAAAAGAGGAAAGGGGGGGCAGAATAGTAAATTACACCACAAGAAGTGGCACGAAAGACCCGCTACAGTAGAGGGAAAGAAGAAAAGGGTGAGCATTATCTCAACTTTAATCTCATCAGATTTGGCTCAAAGAGGGAATCACATACACACTCAGTCGGGTACAGAAATTTATCTTACCCTGTAAGAAAGTAGGAGGGGAAAGGGGAAAGAAAAGAGTGGCTGATAAAAAGGAGGGGCAGATGGAGGGAGGCAGTGGTCAGAAGCAAAACACTGGTGAGGAGGGACAGAGTGAAAGGGGAGAGAAAAGTATAAGTGTCGGGGGGGGGAATAGGATGGAGAGAAATATACATTTAGTAATCATAACCGTGAATGTGAATGGGATGAACTCTCCCATAAAATGGAAGTTGGTAGCAGAGGGGAGCAAAAACCCAAATCTTATAATTTTTTACAAGAAACTCACTTGAAGCAGAGAGACACATGTAGAATAAAGGAAAAGGGCTGGAGCAGAATTTACTATGGTTCAGCTGAAAATAAAAAGCAAGGGTAGCAATACTAATTTCAGACAACACAAAAATAGACATAATTAAAAGAGAGAAGGAAGTAAACTACATCTTGCTAAAAGGTACCATGGACAATGAAGTAGTATCAATATTAAGCTTGTATGCTCCATTATACCATCCAAATTCTTAAAGGAGAAGTTAGTTAAGTACAGAGAAGAGATAGAGAGTATTATGAAAGTAAAATAGATAATTTTGATTACATTAAATGAAAAAGCTTTTGTATAAACAAAACCAATACAACCAAGATTAAAAGGAAATCAGAAAGCTGGGAAACAATTTTTACAAGTATCTCTGATAAAGGCCTCATTTCTCAAATATATAGAGAAATGAATCACATTTATAAGAATACAAGCCATTCTCCTGTTGACAAATGATCAAAGGATATGAACAGGTGGTTTTCAGATGAAGGAATCAAAGTGATCTATAGGCATATGAAGAAGGGCTCAAAAATCTTTTTGGGCTAAAGAAATGCAAATTAAAAGAACTCTGAAGTGCCACCTCCACTTATCGGATTGTCTAATGTGACAAAAAAGAAAATGCTAAATGTTAGAGATGATGTAGGAAAACTGGGACACTAATGCACTTTAGGTGGAGTTATGGACTGGGCAACCAAACTGCATACTCTTTGCTCCGGCAATAACACTACTAGTTCTATATCCCAAAGAGGTCATAAAAAAGGGGAAAGGACCTACATATGCAAAAATATTTATCACATCCCTTTTCATGGTGGCAAAATACTGCAAATTGAGACCCATCAACTGGGGAATGGCTGAACGAGCCATGGTGTATGAATAAAAATAAAATACTATTGTGCTATAACAAATGATAAACAGAAAGATTTCAGAAAAACCTGGAAAGGCTTGTATGAACTGATGCAAAATGAAATAAGCAGAACCAGGAAAACATTGTACATAGTATCAGTAACATTGTATGATGATCAACTATGAATGACTCAGCTCTTCTCAGCAACATGATGATTCAAGACAAGTACAAAGGTCTTATGAAGGAAAATGCTATCCACATCCAGATAAAGAACTGATGGACTCTGAATGGAGATGGAAGCATACTTTATCACTTACTTTATTCTTTTTCATTTTTTTTTACTTTTGATCTGTTTCTTCTTCACAACTGTGATGGCACGTGTTTAACCTATATCAAATTGCCTACCCTTTTAGAAAGAGGGGAAGGAAGGGAGAAAGTGAGGTAGGAATATTTGGAACTAAAAATCTTGTAACAACGAATGCTAAAATTGTCTTGAAATGCAATTGAGAAAAGGATACTATTAAAAATAAAATATGTTGATATCTTTTGTTTTTATATTGCTATTGTTTCTAAATACATCCTTTCCCCTTCCATCCAAACAACCATATCTTGAAACAAAAAATAAAAATTATAAAGAAAAAATAAATTAATAAAATTTACCAATAAAATTAATAAAATTGCTGTTTTGTGCTCTGATTCATATACATAATCACCTACCTTTGCAAAGAAAAGAGGGTGATGCATTCACCATGAGCTGCCCCCATTCCTCTCCTCTCCTCTCCTTTCCTCTTTATTTCATATCATTCAGATGTCTTTTTCTACTATCCCTTCCCTCACTCCATTCTCAAGTGAAGATTTGGTCCTTTACTTTGTAAAAGTTAACCCCTCCCTAAGCACTCTTAATGCCATTCTCTCCTATCTTCTCCAGTATATTGCTCACACCATCCCCATTCTCTTTTAAGTCTGTCCTTATCTACTAGTTGCTTCTCTGCTTCCCATAAATGTGTCTATTTCTCCCTCATCCTTAAAAAATTTAATTCTACAATCTCTGTTAGCTATTATTCCATGTCTCTTTTCTGATTCTTGTTTAAATTCCTTGAAGAAAGCATGTTTCTGTTTTCTCTGCTTTTACTCACTTCTATGCTTTCTGCAATCTGGTTTTTTCATCATTTGACTGAAACTGCAAAAATCTCTTCATTGCTAAAACTACTGTTCTTTTTTCCATCCTCATCCTCTTAAATTCTGCACAATTTGACGGTTCATCAAACTTCTTTTAGATATTCTTTCTTCTGGAGGTTTTCATGATACTTCACTCCTCTATTTCTCCTCTTACCCATATTACCACTGCTCAGTCCTCTTTACTGGGTCTTCATCCTTGTTATGTCCCCTAACCAAGAATGTCCTTCACAGTTCTGTCCTAAGACTTTCTTCTGTTTCCTTTCTGTACTATTTCACTGAGTGTTCTCATCATCTTCCATGGATTTAATTGTCATTGCCATAAAGATAACCACTGTGTGTATATCTATATCTATATCCATATCCACATCTATAAAATCTATATCTATCCATCCTTTCTCTCTCTCTCTCTCCCTCTCTCCATCTCTCTCCCTCTCCCTCTCTCTCTCATCCTAGGCTGTCTCCTGAGCTACAGTCACTCATCACCAGTCTTGAACAGGATATCCTATAGTCATATCAAACTCAATGTAACTCAATGTGTCCAAAACTAAACTTATCTTTTACCCTGAACTCTCTTCTACCCCAGACTTCTGTATTACTGATGATGAAATCACCATTATTCCAGTCATTCAAACTGTACAATTTGTTTTATCCTCTGCTCCTTACTCACACTCAACTCATACATCCAATATGTTGTTAAATCTTGGCATATCTACTTAACAACATCTTTTGTATATGTACCCTTCTCCCTACCCACATAGATCCCACTCTAGTTTAGGCTTTCTTCATCTCTTGCCTGGATTCTCACCCTAATTTTCTTTTTAAAAGTTTTTATTGATATTTTCTGTTTCTTACTTCTTCACAGATAATCAAAACATAGTTTTCCCACTATTCCATCTAGAGAATTATCTCACATAACAAATAATACTTTTAGTGAGCAAAAAAAGTCAGCACAATCGATTGATACATTAAAACAGTGAAAAAAAGTGTGCAATCTGTACCATCCGTGGACCTTGCACCTCCACAAAGGGTTGGGTTGTAGGTGTCTTTTCATTTATCATTATTCAGGTCCTACTTCATTTTTATGACTGTTACATTTACTTTTCATGGATTTTTTTTTGGTGTGATAGTTATCCTTTTCATTTACATTGTGGTAGTTACTGTGTATATTGTTTTCTTGGCTCTACTTACTTCAGGATGAATGAGTTCATAGAGATTTATCCATGCTTCTCTGTATTCATCACATACATTATTTCTTAGTTCACAGTAATGT
Source organism: Phalanger gymnotis (assembly GCA_028646595.1). NCBI lineage: Eukaryota > Metazoa > Chordata > Mammalia > Diprotodontia > Phalangeridae > Phalanger > Phalanger gymnotis. The sequence goes on along the minus strand of CM053622.1, from coordinate 732,557,870 downwards.
TCCATTACATTCATGTACCATGATTTGTTTTGCTACTCTCCAAGTGACAGACATCTATTTCTTCTATAATTCTTGGCTATCACAAAAAGTGTTTCTATAAATATTTTGGAGTATATGAGGATGTTATTCTTGTCAATGGCTTCCTTGGGGAATAAGCCCAGTAATAGAGTCACCGACTCAAAGGATACCACCATAATTTTCTAATGACTGTCTGCATCAAATTTCTCTTCATTCACATGTATCCTCCTTACAGCTGCCAATGTTATTTTTCTAGAGCATAGGGCTGACCTATATCTGTGCTTCACTACATCCCTCTAGGATCAAATATAAACTCCTCTCTTTGGTGTTTAAATCTCCTAATACCTGATCCCTTCCTTATTTTCTAGTTTTCTTATCCTTACTCCCTTCCATTAGCTCTATGATCCAAATACACAAGGTTCCATCTCCTGATTCTATGTTTTTGCACATGATTGTCTTACCTCTGCCTATTACCTTCTGGCTTCATTTAAAACTCCAACCAAATCTCATCTTCGGTAGGAGACCTTTCTTCCTCAGTAGCAAGCTTGCCCAGATGCTAGTGTCTTCTACTGAGATTACAATCTATATATTGTTCATATATCTTGTGTGTCCTTAGTGACTCTCATTAGAATGTGAGCATCCTGAGAACAGAGAACAATGTTTTTGCCCTTCTTTGTATCCCCAGAATTTATCATAGTACCTGGTTCATAGTAAATTTCTTGGGAAAATGTTTTATAACTGATTTATACTGACTCACAGGCCAGACTTCATCATTAAAACATTCAGCTTAAATTCTTTTGTTCTTTATATTTATATTGTACCTATTGCATATTTTAAAATTTTTATTTCTTTTCATTTGTAATAGGTCATATATCTTTCCATGTTCTCTATTTTCTTCATATCCTTCATTTATAATAGCACAATAATGTTCCATCACATTCATGTACCATAATTTGCTTAGCCATTTTCCACTTGCCATGCATATATTATCTGTTTTCATTTATTTGCTACTGCCAAAGGTATTGCTATAAATATTTAGTGTATTTGGTTCCTTTTAATCCTAAAGCTACTTTTTCTTAGGTGAATTGTATACAGTTCCCTCAGGTTCTCAGAAAATTCTAATTTTACTGTTTACTCTGACAGCATAAGTGCAGACTAATACAAGAGATCCCAGTTTGCATCTTTACAAAGTTCGAATTGGTACTTTGGGAGAAGAGATGCATTGATTTCTCCAGTTTGGCAGAGAAATGTAACCTTGTACTTTTGCCTGGGGCTGGGCATTAGGAGCTCAAAATTCTAATCCCTCTTTGGCCCCCACACTAGTCGTGTGAACTGGACCAGATCACCTTGTGTTTCCATGGCATAGCCTGAAAACAAAGGCAAAGATACTGACACTCAGTGCTGAGGGGCTATGTGGACTAACCAGAAAATAGTGTCTTACTTTCAAAGGAGAAAGTAAAGTGTGTCTATGTAGAATGTTAAGTGGAGGTTGAATTGGGATTGTATCAAATTGAAGAGCCCTATTTAGCACCTTGACTAGCATGGAAACTTCCACCCTCTTCAGCAAGCTGGTGAAAGCTGCAAGGAAATCTGCAGATCTTACTTCCCTGTTATCTATTGCTGTAAGCCAGGGGCTGAAATCACTCCACTTCTGGGTCCTGAGGCTGGGATCAATTTGAACTCCAAGAGGACTGAACTAGGAGGAAAGCACAATTTCTCTCATTTTAACCCCCTGATATCAAATGGGATAATGTTTGTAAAGTTCTTTGCAAATCTTAAAGCACTATACAAATGCTAGCATTATTATAATTATTACTTATTGGCTGAGTAACTTTAAGCAAGTCTTATATCTTCTCCAAGCCCCTTATTTCATTTGCAAATATGGATAATTGTGTTTTACTTGTTTGAAAGCAGGGCACTGAATCAATGAACTCAAGTTCTCTTCATACTTGAAGATTCCGTGAAATACTGAGCAATGTACTTGACACTATGAGAGATCCAAAGTGCAATAGGGAATCTCTGCCCTCAAGGAATTTACAATTTGTTTGGAAAAAAAGATGGTGGGATTGCTGTAAGAGACAAAACTTAACAGATTACAAATAATGTGAATAAAACAAGTACATTATCTAAAATGCATTTTAAGGACTGTATTTCTACTGGTTTGGTTAGTACAGAGATCTTCTAGTGAGTAAACTCCCTGTACGAATGCAGATTGACACTCGTACTGCAATTTGTTCTTTTAGAGTTGCCTGGGTGTATTCTGAGTTTAAGGGATATGTTGGGTAAGTATGTGTCAGAGCCATGACCTAGGCCTTCCTGATTCCAAGACCAGCTGTCTAACCAGGGGCTCTTGACCTGGGATCCATGAACTATTTTAATAACATTTGAATAACTGTATTTCACTGGTTTTCTTTATGGTCCTTTGTATTTTGTTTGATGCACATAAAAACATTATTCTGAGAAAAGGTCCCTAGGCTTCACCAGAATGCCAAAGGAGTACATGGCACAAAAAAGGTTAAGAAATCCTACAGTAAATATATACATAAAAGTAAGGATGGACAATGGAGCCAAGTTGGCAGAGTACAGGCAACAGCCTACCTGAACTCTCCCAATATTCCCCCCTCCAAACAATAACTTTTAAAATAAGGTTTTGGATCCACAGAGCCAAGAAAAAGTCAGAGTGAGACATTTTTACAGCCTAAGACAACTTAAGAGATCAATAAGAGAGGTCTGTGACATGAAATGGGGGCCAGCCTAGAGCACAGTAGCAACACCAGAGGTGGGTCTTGGAGGTGGGCATATTAGTGGTTGCATCAGTAGCAGCTTTGGGAACTCTTAGCCCAGGGATAGTAAGAAGGTCAGACAGCTTGTCAGTAAGAGATTACAAAAGATCCTTTGCTGTCAGTAGGTACAGCTGGGGCTGATCGGCAGCTCTATTGCCTATATGTAGTTCTAGGTCACAGTTCTATGGTGGAGAGGAGTGCTTCTCATCAGTCACAAGTGAGCAGGGTCCATGGTCACAGTTCCAAAGCAAAGAGAAGTGATACCATTTGCACCTGCAGGGGAGAAAGGCCCTTCCTGGACAAAGACCAGAGCACAGACCAGGAGAGCAATAACCACACCACTCCCTGGATCATATCACCTTGGAAGTACTGAAAACTTGCAGACCCCCAGAACCAGCTCTGAAAACAGTAGCATGAAAACACCTGAAGTTTGGGACAGTGATCCTCCCCCATCTCCCATGCTGGGAACAGAGTCCAATTTTAACATAAAGTTCACAGTAAAAAAAAATCAGCCAGAAAATGAGCAAACAACAAAAAAGGACTTGAGCAAAAAAGCTACTATGATAGCAAGAAAGACCTAGGCAAATGCAAAAGAAGACAAAAATGTAAGAACAACTACAAGCAAAGCCTCAAACAAAAATTTCAATTACAGCAAAACCCAACGAGTATTCCAGGAAGAATTAAAGAAAGAGATAAAAGTGGTAGAGGAAAAATTGGGGAAAGAAATGATATTAATGCAAGAAAATTATGAAAAGAAAATTAACAGTTTGGCAAAAGAGGAACAAAAAAATAAGAAAATAACACTGGGAAGGAGTTCTGGGAGTTTCTAGGTCAGAAAATTGCAGGCTCTCAAGATTTTCTCCCACGAAAGAGATAAAACAGCATCTCAGGGCAAACAAAGTACAGGGTAAAAATAAATAAGAATGGGGCACAATAGGTTTCCTCCTTGGACAATCTGAGAAGACCAGAAGAAAAATCTGAGGATGAGATTTGGTCCCTGTAAGAAAACACCTCCAGGCTAGGGTCAGTGTTAACAACAAGTCCTGGGGTTAGCTGGTTTGGGAGGCTGCCTCAGCCCTAGCCACTGGAACTCTTAACCCCCCCCCCCACTCCACTCCGGGATATTGCGGGCAGTTGGGTGTCTGAGCAGGGGAAGATGGAGGGAATTTCTTCTGACAAGGAATGCCAGAACCAGCTTTGCTGTGGAGAGTGGTGGGGGTGAGAAGGAACAAGCACATACTTGGTGAGTACAGAGTCAGTGGAGCAGAGCACCCCTGGCTGTGGGCACTTACAGGAGGCTGGTGGTTGGCTTTGGTTCCAGGTTAGAGGGGAAAACTGAAGATCTGGGGCAAGGCACCATTCCTCCATACCCCAGGACTAGAAGTGGTTATGCAAATTAAGCTATTATTACAAAAAAATGCAAAGGCAAAGGAGAAAGAATCCAAACATAGAACATTATTATGGCAATAGAAAATCCCAAGGTGCATCTTTGGAGAAGTATATTGAAACAACAACAACAAAAAAAAACGCTCTTCTACTCCAAAGTGTAATGTCAAATGGTCACCTGCCCAAAAAGAATATATAGAAGAATTTTTAGGAGACTTTAAAAATCAAATGAGAGAGACTGAGGAAAAACTCAAAAAAAAATAAAAAGAACAATACAATAAAAACAAGATTATGAAAAGAAAGTCAACCAATTATAAAAGGATCCAGAATCTTAAGGAAGAAAATGATACCCTGAAAATTAGAATTGGGCAAGGTGAAGCCAGCAAAGTTATAAGAGATCAAGAAATAATTAAACAAAATGTAAATAATGAAAAAAATAGAAGAGAAAGTGAAACATAAGAAAAATAACTGATCTGGAGAACAGATCAAGAAGAGAAAACATAAGAATAACTGGATTACTTGAAAGCTATGATCAAAAAAAGAATCTTGATACAATAATACAAGAAATAATTAAAGAAAATTGTCCCGAAGCATTAGAACAAGAGGGGAAAGTAGAAACAGAACAAATCTACCGATCACCACTTAAGAACAGATAAAAAGAGTAATTACTTTATACAAATGAAGTACAAGAGGAAGAATCAACAGAGAGGCATTAGATGAGGGAGGAGGGCTAGTAGTTCTGGTAACCTACTTTATCGAATGGGTTTGATAGGGAACTATATATATAAATATATATATATATATATACATATACACATATATATGTATGTATATGTATATATATATATTATATATAAGAGTCTATAAGTCTTTTAAATTCAGAAGAAGTAAAATGGTAAAGGGATAGGGAAGGAGAAAAGGACAAGGGAAGGATCCTTGTGAAGATAAGGGAGGGATCTCTAGAGGGGAGGGCGAGGGAATAGGCTATAGGGAGTTATGGAAAGGTGTTTAGATTTATAGGAATAGAAGGATAGGGGACAGATCCTTGTGGGGGATGGGGGGGTTAAGTAATAGGAGGGAAAGGTAGTGGGTAAAAATAAAGTAGATGAGTCAGGAGATATAGGAAATAAGAGATATGTATGCACAAACAAAAACAAAGATCAGGAGTAGAATTTGTTAGGGAAAGTATATGTCTATATATATGTATGTGTGTATGTATGTATATATCTATATAAATGTATATGTGCATGTATATATTTGTATATAAATATATCTGCACTTAATTGTAGCCTTTTCGGGGTAGGTGGGGAAGGGGAGAAAAGAACAAAGTAAAAAGTGCACAGCAGAGAAGAAAAGAAAACTTACAAGGAAGCAAAGAAAACATGGACAGCTCTCAACACAATGTGTAGTATTTATCATACAGGATATCTTGACATGAAAATTTATCACTACATATTTTGAATCATCTTTTATGTTCTGCTATACACATGACATACTTTTCTTTTCTTTGTATTTGTTTCAATATTTAAGTTTATGATAAGTTTTTCCCCTCTATTCTGTATTTGTGTTCTGGTGTTTGAGTCTAAAATTTGAAAAAAAGAATATAACACCTTAAAAAACAGAATTGGTGTAATGGTTGGTTGGTTGGTTGTCCTTTGTGCTCAAAGAGGAACAAAATGACATCACTATGCCAGGGTCAAAGAACAGTGAGTCTGATTGTGGCTGATTAGACCAATAAGAGCTCAGAAGGCTCTACCTGGACACATATAGTCCTTATGAACATTCAGAATGGAGATCTCTCTAAATTTGTAGATCTCACATTTCCTTCAATCTACTTCAATTTTAATGTGTTCTAGGAGCACAGCACCTTCTTTGATGCAGGAATGCCATGCTGGGTGGTCCTGTGCCAGTGTCTTCCACAATTGATTCCGAAGTTCTTCGGAGAGACCTTGAGAGGTGTCCTTATATCGCTTTTTCTGACCTCCATATGAGTGCTTGTCTTGTGTGACTTCTCCACAAAATAATATTTTAGGCAAATGTATGTTTGGTATTCAAACAACATGGCCATCTTATCAGAGCTGCCACTCTCTATGGTAGAGTTTGAATATATATCCCTGGAAAGTATACTGCCAAGGTAAGTGGACTTATCCACAGCATTCAAAACTTTTCCTTTTGCTGTAACCAATGGTTCCACATACGGATCGTTTGGTGCTGGCTGGTGGAGGACATCTGTTTTCTTGGTGTTGATTGTCAGACCAAAATTAGTACGAATGGCAGAGAATCAATGCATACTCTGTTGCATCTCAGCCTCAGAGGGTGAATTGAGTGCCCAATTATTTGCAAACAAAAAGTTATATATCAACTCTCCCTCCACTTTAGTTTTGGCTTGTAGCCTTTTAAAATTAAATAATTTACCATCATTTATGGTAGCTGACCTTGATGTCATTTTCATCCTCAATGAAAATATCTGACAATGTTGCTGAACATGTCATGTTCAAAAGCATGAGAGAAAGCACACAGCCCTGCTTCACTCCACTGGTGACTGGGAAAGCATAAGAACATCATCTATTATTCAGAACCCACGCAAACATGCCATCATGGAACTGCTATATAATACTGGCGAACTTCTTTGGGTAACCAAATTTTTTCATGATCTTCCACAAGCCCTCATGACTTACAGCAACAAAGGCCTTGGTCAGATCAATGAGCATTGTATATAGGCCTCCATTCTGCTCCTGGCATTTCTCCTGGAGTTGTGAGGCAGCAAACACCATTTTGACTGTTCCTTGGCCCTTTCTGAAGCCACATTGGCTCTTGGGTAGATGACTGACCATCTTCTAGATGAAGGATCAGCCCATTAAGGAGATCTCTGGTAAGAATCTTGCCGGTAATAACTAAAAAAGAGAATCCCCCTGTGATTTTGACAGGACAACCTATTTCCTTTTCCTTTACAGATATGGATAATGAAGGCATCCTGGAACTCCTGGAGGATAACCTGCTTTTGCCATATAACTGGAAAAATTTCAGTCATCTTTTGTATGAGCAGTGGATCTTCTGCCTTGTCAATCTTAGCTAGAATAGAATCAGCACCAGGCACTTTGCCACAAGAGAGGAGCCAGCCTAATGGCATTCAAAATCTCTTCTTTAGTTGGAAATTTGACTAGAGGGGAACTGACTTCAGCCTGAGTTATACAATGGCTTCAACATTGGTTGATGAAGGTCTGTTGAAAATGCTATGGAAGTGCTCAGCTCATCTCTCCAGGATCATGTCATTGTCACTAATCCATGTGGCTCCATCAGCACTGAATAGTTGAAGGTACACATCATAGGTCTTTGGCCCACCAGTAGTCTTCAGGGAATTATAAAAATCCTTTATATTGTTACTATCACTGTAAAACTGAATTTCACCTGCCTTCTTTTTTTAAATTTATTTGATTTTCAATTCATGGAACAAAACAGGCATTTCCATAACATAGTGCAATAAATAAGATGATTGCACATGAAACTGCAAATCTACCATGTAAAATTTGCTATTCCTTTTAAGTATACAGCAAAGTTATCATATAAATTTATTTTATTCCCTTAATTTTATTTCCTCCTCCTGCCCTATAGATGGCTACCAGTAGACACAAATGTGCATATAGGAATGTGCATTATGTATGTATGCATGTGTATGTATACATGTGTGTTTGTGTGTGATTGTATATGTATAAAATTATTCTATACATCTATTTATCCATTCTTTCATTGTATGCAGATAGCATCTTTCTTCATATGTCCTTTATTTTTCATTTTTATATTTATGATAGCTCAAAGTCATTCTTAAAACGATATTGCTGTTACCATATACAATGTTCTCTTGGTTCTTCTCACTTTGCTCTTTATTTCTTTCTTATTTCCTTTCTTCATCATTGTCTTCATATTGATCCAAGAATCCTACGTCCCTCTTAGCTTCACTTCCACTTTACTTTTCATGGAGTTAAATGCTGCCTTCTGAGAGATGGATAAACTATCCTGCTGATAAACTCTGCAAAGTTCTTGTCTTTTGTACAGCAGCTTCTGAATTTCCCCATCGTTTTTGACAAACCAATCTTAATGTTTGCAAATTTCTGGCCCAGATGAGTAAATGTAGTGCTATACACTAAATCTCTGAAAGCTTACCACTCTGTTTCTTCTCTACTGTTGTCAACCATGTGTTGTCTCAGGTTTCCCTCTAAATTAGCAACAAACTGTTCCTGCAGGGAGAAGTGGTCTAATCTGTGGACATTAAGTCTTCTAGTAGCAATCTTGCCTTGGGCCCACTGCTTTTGTTGAATGCAAATGTATAGCTTGGAGAGGATAAGTCTATGATCAATCTAGTACTCTGCCACCACATATCACCTTCATCACCCTCACATCCTGTCTCTTCTCCCTACAAAGACATGGTCTATTAAGTACCAACAAAGTGGGTTTTTCTGGTTGTTGTTGTTTTGCTGGGGTTTTTTTGCATGAAGGTAAACAGAAGACAGTGTTGGTGATGATGTCATGAGACATATAAATATTCAGTAGTAGCTATTTCTGTTTCTGACTCTAATCCTCCCAAAGCCTCCCTGCCATTTTTGATAGTCTGTGCTTGCTCTGGTGTTAAAGTAACCCAGAATCACAAGCTTCTCCTCTTTTAGCACATTAAGGATGAGAGTCTCCAGGTTGTCACAAATTTTTTCTTTGATCTTCTCAGGGTTCATCGTGGTGGGAGTAGATGCTGATGATGTTGGCATGGCACTTTCCTGCAAGTGGCGAATGCATTGTCATGAGCTTGCTATTCACTCCTTTTTGAAGGCATACAAGCTTGTTGATGATTTTTGTTTTGACTGAGAAACCAACACCAGTTTCACGGCACACCCTATCACTGAGGCCACTCCAGAAAAAAATGTATATCCAGCTCTGCCTTTGGTAAGTTGGCCTTCATTTCAGTTAGAAAGAATCTCTACATGGACAGAGGGCATGAGTGTATTGTTTTGGAATGATCTCAAAAAAGGAGAGTAAGAAAGAGACACGTACTGGGAGAAAGGGGAAGGAAATGGTAGAATGGGGAATTTTTTCTCATACAAAAGAGAAACACAAAGAAAAGCTTTTACAGTGGGGAAGGGGGACTAATAATACCATGGCTAAGTCTGTACCCAAAAGAGATCAAAGAAAACGTAAAAGGACTTATATGTACAAAAATATTTAAAGCAGCTCTTTGTGGTGGCAAATAATTGAAAATTGACGGATACTTATCAGTTGTTCTGCAGTGATCACGATGGAATACTGTTATGCTGTGGGGAACAGCTAGGAAGCAATTTCAGGAAAAAAAAACATAGCAAGACCTAAGTAAACTGAGGCAAAGTGAAGTGAGAACTGAAAGACCAGTGTGCACAGTAACAGCAATAGTGTAATGATGAAAGACTTGGCTACTCTCATAAATGCAATGATCCAAGACAATTTCAAAGAACTCATGATGAGAGAATGCTATCTACTTCCAAAGAAAGAACCGAAGGACTCAATGCAAATTGAAGTATAGTTTTGTTGCCTTCTTTATTTTTTTCCTTTTTTGTGACATGGCTAATATGGAAATATGTTTTACATGATTTCACATTTATAATTTATATCATTTTGCTTGTTTTCTCAGTGGGTGGGAAGCAAGAGAATTTAGAACTTAAAATTTAAAAAGAATGTTAAAAATAAATAAATGCTAAATAAAAAACTAAACCCTGCACTATGCCAAACTCCCTCTTCAATATATGCCCTTAACATGAACCAGCAAGTGGGAGGGAATATGTCTACAATTTAGCCGTGAAGGGGAAAAGGGAGAGTCTCCTGGTGGATGAGAGGCATCATGACTGATAAGAATTAATTTGGTAACACACAACACAGTCCTGAACTAATAAAAGGAGTGCTACCACCTACAAATGGGTGGAGCTAGAGGGTAGATCCTGCTTTCAGAGCACTAAAGAAAGCTTGGCTTTTCCTTGAGCATCCTTCGATATTAGGTAGAGTACCCCAGAGGTGTCAAACACGCAGCCCCATAACACTCCCTAGCCCAGAGGAACCAGATTAAAACTTAATTGGGAAATATTTAAGAAATAAATAAAAATACAATAGAACACAGGCAATGTTAATATGTGGTTTTTTAGTTAGGTATAGTGCCACTCTCCATCCCCTTTTTATATGAGTTTGATATCATTGAAGTAAATAACCACTGAGGTGAATGTGGGCCTTCCAGAGCCTGATTCTTAATATTGAATTACCTAAAGCTCATGGGCAAAAGTGATTTCTGCTACTTCCCCAGGGGAGGCTGAAAGGAAAGTCTGACTGAGTATCCAAGGCTATTCTAACTTTAGCCAAGCCTTCTGAGGGTTTTTTTTTGTCTCGTTAGCTGGGAGTATCTCCCTACTTCTTTTCCTTAGTCAGCGCTCTGTCATTAGGAGGGATCTCTGATTCTACCCTCAAACTGCAACCAGATATGGCTGGGCCATTGGCTGTATAAGAGATTCTGATCACTCACCAACATTTGATTTATTACTTACAGAATAGTAAAGCTAGGGATAGCCCAAGTACTAAGAAAACCTTTTCTTCCTACTAGCATTCCTTTATCTCTTTGTTCTGTCTTTTCCTTCTATTTTTCTCTCATTAAAAGCCTTGATTCTGGTCCTGCCTAATTCCCAACTGTTAACTTATTTCCCGTTGTATCTTGGTAGGAGAAACTGTGTTCCCTGTCCCTTATCCCCCATCACCAAAGTTTGTTATGCAGGGTTAAGAATTTATCTACTCTTCATGCAACAAATGCCTCCTCCTTCTATTATCTAGGCAGCTAGGGGGCATAGCGAAAAGATCCCAGAACTTGCAGTCTGTAAGACCTGAGTTGAGATTCCAAGTCAGTCACCTACCAGGTGTGTAACTGTAGACAAATGCCTTTACTTCTCTCAATTACAGTTTTCTTAGCTATAGAATAAGGATAATAATAGTCCCTTCCTCAAAGAGTTGTGCAGATCAAATGAGACAACATATAAAGTGCTTTGAAAACTGTAAAGTGCTATATAAATACTGGCTACTTTCATTATTATTATTATTATTACTACTAAGTACTCTGCTATACCTTGTGTATTCTTAGTTTCATGCCAGATCTGTTGGTCATCCATTTCAATTTAAGAATATTATCTTCTTTTACAGGACACAAGATTTTCTAAAACGGAAGGGGGGAGGCTGGCCCATAATAGCAGAGGGTCACCTCTTCAATCCATTTACAAAACTCACCAGTGCCTTCTTTTCTCAGACCTATTTTTCAGCTAGGAGCTGAGCAGAGATAGAAAGTATTATTAAACCTCCTTATAAATAGCTAGAAAGGAACATGGTATAAATTAATAATTATGAAATCAAGAAAGTGCAAACAATCTAGAATTCTCCTTCAAGGTGGGGGATAGGAATAATAATTAGCCGCAACATGCTTTAAGTAAGATTTCCAAGATAGGAGGGAAACGGTGATATGAAAGTGACCCTCACAATTGTGCGTGCATTCTTTGTGCCAATGGAAGGAACCTACTTTTGCTTGGCAGACTTTTTTAGGGAACATTTCCTGTTGGTATCCCTATACACATCCCACCATAACCCCTGAGGGAAATGGTTTCCAGAGCACCACTCATCTTGTCTTTCTAGGGCTGTAGAAAATCCAGCAGCATAGCTCCTTGGGCAATCTGCTTACCTAAGGAAGTCTGTAGCATTCATATACTGCCTTCGGTTGTCCTTATTTGTGTTCTTGTCTTATCTCATCCAACAGACTGTGTGCTCCTTTGGGCAGAGACTATAGCTTTAACATCTTTGTATTCCCACTCTGTATTGTAGGTAGTACATATTTAATAAATAGCTGCTGGATTAATTATTTGGGGGCTATTTTAGGTATTTTTTCTTCATCCATTTGGATCATGGTTTCACCTCAAAAAGGCTATTTTGAAAATTTTCAATATGTATAACTTAGGATAGACATGTGGTACATAGCAAAAAGAATGTGAAGTGTGATTGCAGTCGGAAGACCTGGGTTCAATTGTTGTTGTGATGTTGGCTGTGTGACCATGGGCAAGATATTTAACCTCTCTGAATCTCTGTTTATTAATCTGCAGCATGGGGAGAATAAAATTTGCACTGAACATAATAATAGCTCATCAGGTAGTGCTTTAAGATTTGCAAAGCACTTTGCAATTATCGCACTTTATCCTGACAACAACCCTGGGGGAAGTAGGTACCGTTATTCCCATTTTGCAGATAAGAAAATTGAGACAGATAGATATTAAGTGACTTGCCCAGGGTCGGACAGATAGGAAGTTTGTGAATTCAGATTTGAACTCAGGTCTATCTGACTCCAAGTCCAACACTCAGGCCACAGAGCTACCTTGTACTCAATAAATTGTCAAGTACTATCTAAATATAAACTATAATTACTGTTACTATGTTATCCCCAAGTAAAAATGTAGAATTCTCTATACTTTTTAAAGGTATATTTCTTTTTTCCCACATAATAATATTTTTTCTAATTATATGTAAAGATGCTTTTCAACATTCACTTTTATAAGATTTTAAGTTTTAATTTTTTCCTCCCCCGCCTCCACAAGATGACAAGCAATATGATATAGGCTGTACATGTACAATTATATTGAACATATTTCCACATTAGTCATGTTATGAGAGAAGCAGAACCAAAAGGAAAAACTATGAGAAAGAAAAAGAGAAACAAAAAAGGAGAAAATAGTATGCTTTAATATGTATTCAGACTCCATAGTTCTTTCTCTGGGTGTGCGTAGCATTTTCCATCATGAGTCTTTTGGAACTGACTTAGACGAATGTATTGTTGAGAAAAGCCAAGTCTATCAAAGTTGTTCATCACACAATGTTTCTGTTACTATGTACATGTTCTCCTGGTTCTGCTCACTCTACTCAGCATCAGTTCATGTAAGTCTTTTCAGGTTTTTTCTGAAATCCTCCTACTCATCATTTCTTATCAAACAATATATTATATTACATTCATATACCACAACTTGGTCAGCCATTCCCCAGTTGATGGTCATCCCCTTAATTTGCAATTCTTTGCCACAAAAGAAGAGCTGCTATTAATACTTTTGTGCATGTGGGTCCTTTTCTCATTTTTATGATCTCTTTGGGATATAGACCTAGAAGTGATATTGTTAGATCAAAAGGTATGTCCAGGTTTATAGCACTTTGGGCATAGTTCTAGATTGCTCTCCAGAATGATTGGATCAACTCACAACTCCAACGATTAGTGTTCCAATTTTCCCACATCGATTCCAACATTTATCATTTTCCTTTTGTGTCATATTAGCCAATTTGATAGATGTGAAATGGTACCTCAGAGTTTTATTAATGCGCATTTCTGTAATCAATAGTGATTCAGATCTTTTTTATGACTATAGATAGCTTTGATTTCATCTGAAAACTTCCTGTTCATACCTTTTGACCATTTACCAATTGGGGGATGACTTATATTCTTATAAATTTGTCTAAGTTCTCTATATATTTTAGAAATTAAGCTTTTATTAGAAACACTGGCAGCAAAAATTTCTTCAAAGCTTTCTGCCTTCCTTCTAATCCTGGTTGTGTTGGCCTTATTTGTGCAAACTCTTTGTAATTTAATGTAATCAAAATTATCAATTTTGCATTTCATAATGGTTTCTATCTCTTGTTTGGTCATAAATTCTTCCCTTATCCATAGATCTGACAGGTAAACGATTTCCTTTCTCTCTTAATTTGCTTAGGGTATCACCATTTATGTCTAAGTAATATATCCATCTAGACCTTATCTTGGTATATATGGTGTAAGATGATTTATGCCTAGTTTCTGCCATACTATTTTCCAGTTTTCCCAACAGGTTTTGTGAAATAGTGAGCCCTTGTCTCAGAAGCTGGAGTCTTTGAGTTTGTCAAATGGTAGATTACTATAGTCATTGACTTCTGTGTCTTATGTACCTAACCTATTCCACTGATCTACCACTCTATTTCTTAGCCAGTAACAAATAGTTTCGATAATTGCCACTTTATAATATAGTTTTTCATCTGGTGCAGCTGGGCCAACTTCCTTTGTGTTTTTTTCATTAATTCCCTTGATATTCTGGACATTTTGTTCTTCCAGATGAATTTTGTAATTATTTTTTTCTACCTCTATAAAATCTTTTTTTGGTAGGCACAGATTGGTATGGCACAGAATGAGTAAATTAATTTAGGTAGAATTGTCATTTTTATTATACTGGCTCAGCCTACTCATAAGCAACTGCTATTTTTCAAATTATTTACATCTGACTTAATTTGTGTGAAAAGTGTTTTGTAATTGTGTTCATATAGTTCCTCAGTTTGTCTTGGCAGGTAGATTCCCACATATTTTGTGTTGTCTATGGTAATTTTAAATGGAATTTCTCTACATCTTGCTACTGGGTTTTGTTGGTAATATATAGAAATGCCTATGATTTATGTGGATTTATTTTATATTCTGCAACTTTGCTAAAGATGTTAATTGTTTCAAATAGTTTATAGTTGATTGTCTAGGATTCTCTAAGTATACCATCACAGCATCTGCTAAGTGATTATTTTGTTTCCTCATAGCCTATTCTAATTCCTCCAATTTCTTTTTCTCCTCTTACTGCTAAAGCTAACATTTCTAGTACTAACGGTATATTTCTTTCTTTAAAATGTTCATTGTTTTTATCATGTCACAGTCATTTCTTAATAAACATCTCGAAATCCCTTATTTAATCTTCTCTTGTGATATTAAAGAATACAAATGTATCTGTGATCTCACGGATTTTGACACTTCCTGTGATACCATTTGCTGCTGATATAGTACCTGCCCATCTAGTGAAACTTTTGTCTGGTCTTTCCAAAAGTTCACCACAAGGGTTTTATCCGTTTTGTTGCTAGCCTATCTCTCTGCTGATATCAAGAATCTACCAGTGGAGTACTTGGGCTGTCCTCCTATTGATTAACCCTGATCATTCCTTTCCCTGACAACATTTTTTTGTTTCAGGTTTTCTTCAAAGTTCCTTTTTTGTTATATGCTGCAGCCTGCTTGTACCTATTCTCTCTCTCTCTCTCTCTCTCTCTCTCTCTCTCTCTCTCTCTCTCTCTGCATATTTATATATATATATATAAATATATAATACATACATACACATATATGTATACATATACACACATATACAGATGCATGTATATGTATGTGTGGATGCACATATATGAAATACGCATTTTCAGTTCTTTGGAGACGGTTGTGCTCCATGCCATTGAGGAAACTGCCTTCTCCACATTCCTGCCTTGTATCAAAGAAAAAGTTAAGCAAAATCTGCTGAAATAGTGACCTTAGCTAATAAGGTGTGCCACTTTCTATTTTCATAGTCCCCTGCCCTTTCCACTGGGATGAGGGAGGCACACAAATGAAATGCTTCTAAGATTGTGTGGTGCTATTTTCGCCTATTCAATCATCCAAATTATTTTTTTAATTTTAAAAGAATAAAATGTTTTTGAGCTGGAAAAAAATTCTAAAATAGCTTTCACAGAAAATGTAGAATCATTGAGTTAGATCTAGAAGGTCCCTCACAGGTCACCTAGTTGATCCTTTCCCTTTCCAGATTGCAAAACTGAGGTCCAGAAGTAAAGTGACTTACCTAAGATCTCACAGATAGCAAGTGGCAGATCCTGTATGTGAACCAAGGAACAAGTTTTGTCCTCTCACAATTCTAATTATACAACATTCAATTTTGTTTTATTTTGTGGGATTTTTTAATGGCAGTTGTCCATGTTGTTCTTTCCATTTATACTGCTATAAATATTTTGTATGCTGTTTTTACTGGTTCTTCTTACTTCACTTCGGTTCATTCTATATACTTCCACATGCATGTGCATCACTGTATTTTTCATATCCATCTTTTTTAAGGCATAATAATATTCTTTTATATTCACATACTGAAATTTATTTAAGCATTCCTCAATCAAAACCACCTATTTTGTTTGCAGCTCTTTGCTATTGCAAAAAAAAAATTGTTACCATAAATATATTGGAGACCATAGAGCCTTTCTTTCTAACTCTGACCTCCCCAGAACATATATCCAATAGCAGGATCTCTAGATTAGAGGGTAAAAACAGCTTAAGTCATTTTTTTAGTGAAATTCTAGATGGCTTTCTGGTATGACTGGAAAATTTGCATCTCCACCTATAGTAGATTATTGTGCCTGTCTTTTCACAATCTGTCCAACATTAAACATTTCCCGATTTTTATCATTTTTGCTGTTTTGCTGAGTGAGGTAAAAATCTCAAAATCCTTTTGATTTGCATTTCTCTTATTATTAGTGATTCGAAGTGTGGCTATTAATTATGATTCTTCTTTTGAATACTACTTACAGTCTCTTTTGACCATTTATCCATTAAGGAATGGTTCCTGGTATTGTACATTTGTGTTAGATCTTTATATTGAATAAGATTTCAGTGCAGAAAAATCCTCAATTTTGGGAAAAAAAAGGGGATTAAAATGTTTAAAAAGTCTAAAGCAATTGAGAAGGAAAAATTCTACATAAAAAGCCCTCACAGTGTCCTAGTTCTCTAATGTTTCTTCTGTGTGGGCAGACACTGTAGGAGAGAGAACTATATATCCAAATCTATATGAGAGGGAGAGGGACTACACAGAATAAACATAGGCTTAATTCTTCAGGTCAGCAGCTTGGCTGAAGGAGGATGGGGGCTGACCCTTTCTTTGCAACAGATCATATGCTCTTATTCCATTTTGAGGAAATGTGAGCACACCAATGAGGAAGGGCTTAAATCTCCCTCACCTCCCACTAACAAACCATCCACATGGGCTGGAGGCTGTACTTTGAGAGATACTGGAAGCCCAGTCTCCTTTGAAATATTTCCCTCTTTGGCCTATCCAGAGTCTGAAATTCCATCATTAGAAAGCCATTCTTGCAGTCTTAAGATGCAAGTATCCTCTATTTAAAGGAAGTATGGGGGGAGGGCTAACTCTCTAAAACAATGGTTAAACTTCTTAGAAAGGATAAAGAGTAATACCTGGCCAGAGAAGGGAACTGATAGAATGAGTGGTACAGCACCAGTACTGCTGAGTACAATTTCATCTAATTTCATCCCTGACCTAAGTGCCTTGATAGGCTGACCTGCTCCTTAGTGGGACTTTTCCTGGTGGCTCTTTGTTACAGATACATAACTCAAGAAATTTACTAAATATACCAAGACTATAAGATTTTAAATGACTCTTGAATCTCTTGTTTTCCTTTACCATTGCTAATTCAGATGCTGTAAAATCGCAACCAGTTGTTTAAGGCAAAGCATAAATGATAAAAAGCCAAATCCTTAAAGGGGATAGGAGAAATCTGATTATCTGGTCTGACAGGGATCATTTCAGATATTGGATTTCTCAAGGTAAAGAAGCGAAAAAAATCAAGTGTTTCATTCATTCTGTTCAAAAGAAACAATTTCATTCATTAATAAAATGCCACAACTAATAACCGTTTATACAAACATATCATCTGTCAACTCAACTACATCTTCCACTGAGCGAAATAAAATGTAACACTGTATATTGTTTTAAAATACAAATGACAAATAATAAAAGAGAAACTTAAGAAAATAAGGCCAGTTAACATAAGAATCATTTGATGTTATCTCTTCCAAGTCCCTCACTTTACTCAAGAAGAAACTGAGTCCTATTGAAGGAAATCGGTTTGTCCAGGATTCAAATCCATCTTTTCCAACTCAAAAAACACTGTTCCCTCTATTATATCACCCTGACTTCCATTTCCAGACAACTCTAATTTCATTCTTGCAATAGATAACTGCACTTTTATCCTATAATTTTTCTTTTCATATCAATAACAGGCTCCTGGGAGTGAGGATTCAGGCAGAGATCAACCAGAATATTAACATTCCATTGTAACTAACACATGGCTCACTAATTAAAAGTGACATTTCACTATGCTTCTTTGAATGTGTGCTTCTGCTTTTCTTTTTTAAGCCCATTGCCTTGTAAGTATCTATATGTCTGGTTACCAAATTAATCACATGTAGTCACATTGTTGAAACTGATGTTAGAGATGCTTGATAAGTCTCTAATTTTTCTTAAGAATCCAAGAAAGGCACAATATCTGCAGTAGAATCTGAGTCCTATTTCTGGTCAAGCCATCAGAGACATATTCTAGGGAAGAAACTCCTATGGAGAAGGCATCCTTCTCACCAACCCCGATTGCGAACCAACTGCTACCCACAGAGCTTGCAAGCCAGCATAGCTAAGACAGCCTGAGGGAAAGAGAGGAAGTAGCAAATGCCAGGTAAGTCAGACCACCATGACCATCTTGAACATTATCTCTTCAAATTTCAGTGGAAACATTTCAATACATTGAACTCAAGAGCCTCGGGAATATTAATGCTTCCATTCTAGTCTCTGTAACCATTATTCTGAGAAGAAATCCCTGTAGAGATTCAGCCTGGCAACTTCTTCAAGTGCTACATTCACAGTTACTAAAAACTCAAAAAAGAACATTCTTGCCACCAAAGACTTTGGCATTGTCAAATGGTTCAATATCTGAAGTTTATATGATTTTATCATGGAAACGACATTAAACAAAAGGCAGATATCACCATTTGTTTTGCCACTGTACCTTAAGGAATATGGGATCCTTCTATCTGACTTGATGTTGAAAATTCCCATTATATGTTGTCTCCTGCATTGGAATGTGAGTTCTTTGAGGGCAGGGAATGCCTCACTTTTCTATTTGTACCCCCAGTACTTAACACAGGGCTTTGCACATAGTAAACACTTAACAAATCTTATTTCATTTCTTCTTGAGTGATGACTCTAAAAGAGAGGGAGTCTTGAGTCTTCAACTCAAAAAAATAGGAAATTCTTAAGAATGAAAACCAATGAGGAAGAAAGTAAGGAGAGACTAAAGAGACTGACGTGTCTGCACAGGGAAGTATACAGGTCATCAGCCTACTCAAATTGTAAAAGGATAAATGAAAAGGATATCTATCAAAGTAATTACCTGAGGATGATGTAAAAGAACAGCAAGATTCTGTAAGAATGTGTTAAGACAACTAAAGGTAAAAACTGAGACTTGGAACATACGAGAAAAAAGACCAAAAAGGACTGTTTTAAAACTATATCAGAGAAAAGAGGAAGAATAAAGGTAGACATAAGACAATTTCTTGTAGAGGATGGGACATTGTCATTGAGGAGGAAGTAGAACTAATAGTGTCCCATATTGCAAATATGTTCTCTTCTGATGAGAATTATCTTCATACTTGGAAGAACAGAACAAAAATGGTTAACAAGGAGTTGAAAATTGAAGTAAATTAGGAGATGGTAAGCAAAACAAAATCTGGATGCTCTCATTGAGTTCAAGTTACCTTGAACAAATTAAGAGTAGTAATGGACTTGTGGATGTGATTACTAAACTCAACCACTGCTCTTCTGTGTCACTGGTTATAGACACAAATAGCCAATTTGTAAAAGAGGGGAAAATGGATTATCCATTCTATAGATCAATTCTTAGTCTATATTGAGTTTTTAAATAAATTTCTGGAAAATTATTTGAACATGTTATGAAAGAAGCATTTCGTGTGTATTTAGAAAGGCAATTGATTATCTCCAAGAGTCAGCTTGAGTTTGTTAAAAACAAATTATGCCAATCTAATAACATTTCCTTTGTTAATAGACATTAAATTGATAGAACATGGAAATGTCACAAAGATGGTTAATTTGGATTAAGTATTTGATAGCAAATTAGCAAAGTATTTAAAAAGGACTCTAATATTATCACTGTGGATGAAATAGACAAAGTTTAGAAGAGATTAACTATAATAGATTAATAATAATTGACTGTCAAACCATGCCCACAGTGATGAGTAAAATGGATAAACATCAAGCTAGAAGAAGGTTGTGGCAGGTCTTTGGGCAGCTTTATTCTTTTCAATACTAGTATTAATTATTTCAATTAAAAGTCAGACAATTTGCATATCAAATCTGTAGATGTCATAAACCTATGATGACAATAAAATCCCAAAAGGTCTTGGCCACCTGGAATGATGATTCAAAACTAATAAGGTCACATTTAATAAGAATAAATGTAAAGTACAGCACTTGGGTTCAAATGGTTAATTATATAAGTGTGAACTGAGAGAATATATAGCCAGAAATCAGTTCACATGAAAAAAAAGTCAGTGGATCTTAGTTGACTTCCAGCTCGATATGAATCAGCAGTATAATTTTGCATCCAAAAAAGAAGAATTCTACTATGATATCAGATTATAATAATAGGATTGTTTTACTGTACTTTGTTCTGTTTTGCCAACATCTGGAGCATTGTGTCCTGGTCTAAACACCACACTAACAGAAGAATGTCGAAAAACTGGAGCCTATCTAAAGGAAGGCAATCAGGTTGTATTGAATCAAAACCATGTCTCATAGAATGAGTCAAAGGCTTTGAAGATGTTTAGCTGTAAGAAGAGGGAATACTTCTTTAGTCATTATCACTATCTCTAAATATTTCAATGGTTGCCATATGAGGAAAAAGACTGATTTTGCTTGACTTGAAAAGATAGGATATGGACAAATTAATGGAAATTGCAAGAAGGAAAATTTTGTTTTGATATAAGGAAAATATTTAATAAGTAGAGTTATTAAAAATTGAATAGACTGCCTCAGGCAGCAGTGAGTCCCAGCATGAGAGGTCTTCCTTCAGACAAAGATTGAATGGTATTTCACTTGGAGATATTATAGAAGGGATTCATGTTTCAAATAGGGATTGAACGGAATATCTTCTCAGGTTCTTTCTGAGATCCAAAGATTATGTAAGTCTATAAATAAAACTTCCTAACCGTTAGAGCTGTCAGAAAATATTCCAAGTTACTTTGTGAGGTCATGAGTACCCCATCACTCCAAATACACGAGCACTTTTCCATTTGAGTATTTAGTATATGGGACTCAGTTTTAGGCTAGTCAGTCAGTCAGTCAAAGGGGATGATTTAAGACCTTTTGAGGCCTCAAATGCCATAATTCTATGATCTCATTTGATGTTCAAGGTGTAGGCAGAGAAGGGACAAATGAACCAGACTCTCCAGAACTGTATCTCCCACATGCACAGCACATATTTCAGTCACTAACCACCCACATGACTTTCCTTTTCTCAGTCTTATTCACATCTCTGGGTCTGTCAGAGAACATACTGTCCAATGTGCTTAACGAGTGTTATAAAATGAAGTCTTTTGGGGTTTTTGAGAAATAATATATTTTCAGTCAGAAGACAGTGAGTAAAGTGGCTTTATTGATCTTTTCAGATTTGGTTTCTATCTATTCTAAGTAGGACATGATATTGTGATAAAAGATAAGGGCTACTTAAGATTCATTGAATTTAATTAATCAGTAAGCTAGCATAGTGCATGTTAACTATGGATCTAATATTGTGCTTAGACTAACAATAATGACAGCTCATGTGCATGTAGCTCTTTGTCTTCATGCATCCTTCTGACACTTATGAGATAGACGATGTTTTTATATTCATTTTAAAAACATGGAAACAGATACTTAGAGAAGCTAATTGACTTTTACATAGTCTGCAGCTATTAAATATAGTAGGTGGAATTTAAGCACAGCTGTTCCTGATTCCAAATGAAGTGTTCTATCTATTCTGTCATGATATAGATGCTATTTCAAGGAGGTGTAGTCTTGTGATGATGACCACATATAGGAATATGAAAGTACTAAGGAATTAAATATAATACAAAAATACTTAATTATTTGGTGAAATATCATTATTATTAATAACAATTAGTAGTAGTAGTAGTAGTGGTGGTGGTGGTGGTGGTGGCAGTGATACTAATGGTAGTAGTATTTGCTTATTACTTGGGTAACTTGGGCTGATAATCAAGTGCCATTTTGTGAAAGACACAAATTATTAAAGACTGCAATTGAAGAGATGACTTATTAGTTATGTGACCTAGGTTAAATTCCCTAACCCACTTGGACCTATTTCTTTTGTACTAGGGAACTGACCCAGATGACCTCTAAAGTCCATTCCAGATCTAAATTACAATCATGTGACTAAGATAAACATGAAAATAAAGCATGATTGACATTTCCATAAGTCAGTATTTAATCTGAAGGAAATGGTCATTACTGTCACTTTTGGGGATTAGAATTTGAAAGGAAAGTTGCCACCTTGATCCAAGAACACTCCCTGGAGACAAGAAAAGAAGGCGAACCAATACAATAAAGTAGGCTAATCTATGAGTTATGTATCCCCAGGGCCAGTGCACAACAGAGGTTGGCTGGAAGAGGACAGTTTCTAGTGGTGTGAGGCTCTCACTGGGCAGCTAGGAGACACAGTGTATAGAGTGCCAGCCCTAGAGATAGCAAGACTCATCTTTCTGAGTTCAAATCCAGCCTCAGACACTTGCTATCTGTGTGACCCTGGGAATGATCACTTCACCCTGTTTGCCCCAATTTTTCATTTAAAAATGAGCTGGAGAGGGGGCGGAGCCAAGATGGCAACTGGAAAGCAGTAACCGGCGTGAGCTCCCCTCCAAGTCCCTCCAAAAACCTATGAAAAAATGGCTCTGAACCAATTCTAGAACTACAGAACCCACAAAGGGGCAGAGGGAAGCAGGACTCCAGCC
>CM053622.1:732478052-732534486 GCA_028646595.1 Phalanger gymnotis | reverse complement strand
CTGTGGAAGGGTTATACATGATGATACGCATGTGGCTCATGTTGAATTGCTTGACTTCTTAGGGAGGGTGGGTGGGAAGGAAAGAGGGGAGAGAATTTGGAACTCAAAGTTTTAAAAAACAGATGTTCAAAAACAAAAACAAAAAAGTTTTTGCATGCAACTACAAAATAAGATACACAGGCAATGGGGCATAGAAATTTACCTTTCCCTACAAGAAAGAAAGGGAAAAGAGGATGGGAAGGGAGGGGAGTGGAGTGACAGAAGGGAGGGCTGACTGGGGAACAGGACAACCAGAATATACGCCATCTTGGAGTGGGGGGGTAGAAATGGGGAGAAAATTTGTAATTCAAACTCCTGTGAAAATCAACGCTGAAAACTAAATATATTAAATAATAAAAAAAAATTGTGTATCATTTGTTCCACTGAATAATTCATCTCATTGAAACTCTCCTGGCAGTGATTAACTTTACTTGATTCCCAAAGCCTGAGGATGGTCAGCTAGACTAACAAGCTTTTATTTCATATATCATAGGTTTTAGAGGCAGAAAGGGCTTTAGAGACAGTCTCATCCAGCTGTTTTATTTTTAAAGATGAATTATGATCCTATGAACCTGTGAAGATTATACTACGGCGGTAAGTATAAGTGATCAGAAAACGCCTGAATAGAAGAACTGAACAGCAGATAGAAAAAGAAAGTAACTTTCTTCAGAATGCCAAATAAATACTGAGTCACTCACTACAGACCCACCCACCAATCCTTTCAGCCTTGAGCTTCTTAGTACACTTGTTTCAATGAATATGATAGAACACTATTGTGCTATAAAAATTATTAAAAGCATGATTTCAGAGAAACCTGGGAAGACTTGCATGAACTGATGCAGTATGAAATGAGTGGAATCAAGAGAAATTATCATATAATAACATTGGAAATCAAACATTGAAAGCTGTGAGAACTCCGATCAATACAATGGCCACCAATGACTGACCAGTGATGAAGCAGGTTACTACATAATATCTCCCGACAGAGATATTATGGACTTAAGATTCAGAATGAGACATACATTTTAGGTATGGAATTAGGTTTGTTGACTAGATCTATTTCTTACAAGAATCTGTTATTTTTTCCCCTTCACCTGGATTCAGGGGGAAGGAGGGGAAGGAGAGAAAATAAATACATGTTAATTTAAAAAATAATATTTAATTTGTAAAAAATTTATCTATAAAAACAGAATATGCACTTATCTCAATTCCTCAGCAAATACTGTGATAATACATTCATTCAACAAAACTTTTTTGTTGAAGAAAAAGAGCAAACATGCCTGATATAATCTAGGGAGTCACACGAAGACAGGCTCCTTCCAACAACACCAACAAATGCATGGACAGATGTGAACCTATATTCCCACATTATAAACTCCCTCAATTTGTCCCCATTAAACAAAAACCCTGAAAACTGAAAACTAAAAACTAAATCACTATTTGTTGCCGGGTTATCAGAGGCAAGAGAGGATGAGTCACAGTTCTAACTCCTCATTAGTTTAATGAGAAGAGAGAAATAGGGATAGAGGGAGCTTGTTTGGGTAATTTTCTCACCGTTACAAACAAAAAGGAAATTAAAACAAAAAATAATCACTGCCGTGTCTCTGCAGTGGCAAATTCAAGGACTTTGGCCTAGAACAGTATAACCTCTATATGAAAAAGAAGAGAACAGGAGCTCGTTTCATCAATTTTCAGAACAAAGGGAAAAACATAAATTTGACCATAAGCCAAATGCATTCAACAGCTGAAAGTGAAGTGGGTAGGGTCTGTATGTTGTAGCCCACTCTTATCAGTGAGGTTCAGGAAATTCAAAGGACAAAGACTCAGTCACATTCACATACCTTAAGCCACCTACATGGTTAATTGAAAAAATAATAACCTGCAAACCTCTAGTGGGAGGCAGCAATGCACAAAGGATATGTTAGAATTCAGGGGTGGGGTGTCCTCTTTCTAATTCATCACTTTCCCTGAGACCTTTTTGGTCTTGGTCAAGGAGAGTGAAGCAGCACACATGTCATTAAATTTCAGATATTGAGCCTTGACTGGTTCTAGATGGCTGCATTTGTTAGGGAGCCCTGCAGCTTTATAACGAGGTAGATAAAGGAAGTTGGAGCCTATGAACAGTACCAGTCTTAAGGTAAGCAGATAAGATTAAGCACAGAGGTTAGAAGGATTTGGGGAGAGTCAAGAGCTAAACTCATGAATATTCATCAATGATACTGCCTCTATTGACTGGGGAAAGCAGCCTAGTCTAAGTAATCTGCACCGTGGTTCTGTTTATTTTTTGAGGATTCCTCATATGTTACATAGAACACATACACACGCACATTCCTATAGAGTCTAGAAGACTATGTTCTAAAGCAATACAATACATACATGTATCTTGGGAGCTGAGGGATGTAGGAGGAAAGAACAGGGTTTAGATGCATGCTTTCATGAGTATGGGAACTCTGAACGAGGAATGCAGATCAGTAAGTACTCTGTTAATTATATATTATTAGTTACCCAGAGAGAATTTAGAGGTAAACAATGACACCTGTCATTATCAGTGAACAGATACTGGAAACCTCTATGGGTTAATTTTTTAAATTTTTTTGCTATTTCAATTATATTTTTATTAGCTTTAATTTTTTACAAATAGAATAAAATGACTATCATAAGGAAGTACTGTACTAGACTGAGTTTGAGGGAAGCTGGAATAATTTTCTAGTTTTTCATAAGGCAGACTTTAGGACAGGCTCCAGGTGGTACCATTTCTATTGTAAAATCACCTAAGAGAAAGAACGCGCCTAAGGTAGAAGAGCAGATGGATTCCAGAACTGCACAAGAGACAGAAAACTTGGCTTGTAAGGTAGATTCTTAGTCCAAACAGGGACACAGAAGAACTAGTTTTGTCAATTAATTTTTTATATAGTAAAACCAGAGGTGAGATGGGCTGGAGGAACTCTTCTAAGCTCACACTGTGGCAGTATGAGTAATAGAGCTCAATCTTTATGAGTTCCTTGAGGACACAGACTGCTCTTTGTTTTATTTTGTTTACTCTTTTAAGTCAATAAACGTTTATTAAGCTCCTGTTACACACCAGGCTGGGGCAGCTAGGTGGCACAGTAGACAGAACACTGAGCCTGGAGTCAGGAAGACTCATCTTCCTGAGTTTAAATCTGGCCTCAAACTCTCACTAGTTCTGTGACCCTAGGCAAGTCACTTAACCCTATTTGCCTCAGTTTTCTCATCTGTAAAATGAATTGTAGAAGATATTAAGCTGGACAAACCACTCCAGTGTCTTTACCAAGAAAACCCCAAATGGAGTCAGGAAAAGTCAAACACTACCAAAAAATGAGTGAATATTTCCTTTAGCCAATGACTAGTTAGAAAAGCAGGCAGAATCATACAGCCAAGAGACTTCATTTTTGGCTGCAATCGAGGGTGAGACTGCAGACTTAACCAATGAATTCAACACAGAACGCCCAGGCAAGGAAATCCCAAGTCAGCTTGGTTGTCTTCTTCAGTAGAAGGTACAGTTCTTTTGGGGGCACATTGGAGAGTCAGATCCTTAGGCCTAGAGAGAATCCTAAGCTAAACTAGGCCTAGGAAAACTATAGATAGAAAAAACAGGTAATAGTTTAGAAAGTTTGGAATTCACCATCTCTAATTACCTAGCACTGGGACATCATTTCTGAATTTGAATTTGTTTATCCTCTCTTCCTATATGAATAGATCCTAGACATATATTCATGATCTGGATTGTGGGAGAGCAGGAGTATAAGAAGGCTGCTGCCAGATTTAAGCATCTAGTTATAGTGGCAAGAGAGGGACAAAAGAGACAGCTAATTAGGGATATAGCATAAGAGATCTCAAACCCTGGAAGCCAAGTAGACTCAGGGACCGGAACAACTTAGGAAGCTCTGAGTTGAAGCATAGTGATCAGGAAAGGTTTGAAAGGTAGTAGGAGACTCATTTCATCCCCTATGCTCTGTCAGCTGCAAGCAAGATCTGCATGCCTGAGAAACTGATGTGATCAGTGATGTCACGGGCCTTTACTTACACAAAATGATTTTTTTTTTCAGTGACCTAGCAGATTTGTTTAACAGTGATGCAACCTATATTACTGGTAGTCACCTTGATATCAGCCCCTAAGCCAAGGACCTACACATTAGGTCAGCTGATGGGATTTTAAAATTGGGAAGGAGCTCAGAGGTCATCAACACCAATGCCCTAATTTTGCAAATATGGAAGCAGTCCCAGAGAGGTTGTGACTTGTCCAATGCAATGTTGGTTATAAGCAGAAGAACTGAAAGCCTTTTGACTCTAAATTCAGTACTCTTTCCACAGAAAGTTCTTCATTCTCTGTACCTCTCTGTAATTTATAGTTTTATAAGCCTTAACAGTTTAGTTTTATAGTATCAGGCAAAATTCATGTTTTATAAAATAATGTAGGATTATTATCCATGGACATACATATATTATACATGTACATACATATACATTTACATATAAGATACCATCAGATGAAGGCACCAAAACGCATCACCCTTAAGCAGACCTCATCAAAAAGATACACATATTTATTTATTTTTACCAACAAGACAGTTTTTTTAAACTGGGAAAAGGATAATATGTTCTGTTTGAAGTAGAAATATCTGATCAGTTATGACATATTCATTTGTCCCAGGAATAACCTAGCATAAGCTATGAGCATTTGTGAATTACTGCCACCTGTTCCTATAAAGGAACAAAATGAACAATAATTAGAAACTGAATTTTGAAAGAAAAGGTTCAAGATAATTATGTAGATCCAAGAAAGGAATCTATAAGCCCAGTGTAACAAATGATCCCCTGTAACTGGTTTTAAGAGAAAACTAGTTTAATTTTTAAATACTACCTAATAGAATTTCTCCATAGGGAGAAAAAACTACCATTTAAATGTGTTTTAAATGGTTTAGAGACAAAAAAAAAGACCTAAATGCTTTAAGAAACAGGTAAAAAATGCCCAGCTAATGTCGTTCAGTTCTTTCAATTGTGTCTGACTATTCACAACCCCATCTGGTTTGTTTCTTGGCTAAGATACTGGAGTGGTTTGACACTTCCATCACCACCTCATTTTACAGATGAGGAAACTGAGGCAAACAGAGTTAAGTGACTTGTCCAGGGTCACACAGCAAGTAAATGTCTGAGGCTGGATTTGAAGTCAGGTTTTCCTGACGCCAAGCAGGGCACTTTTTTCACTGTGCTACCTACAGATGTAGGCAATTAATAAACTTTATTTTTCTTAGGCAAAGCCATGCCTAGGAATTTTTATATGTGGGACAAAAGATCAGTAAGGCACCCTCAGTTCAAGGGAATAGGAGGAACAGAGACCACTGGACATTAGCAAAAGTGCAGAGGAAACAGGGAATGAAACTCACTTCGGCACATCATCTGATAGCTTCCAATCCTTTTCAATCCAGCCAAGACTTATTATTGCATCTACTTTGTGCCAGGCTCTGTGTTAGGGGGTAAGAGTATAATGACAATATAAAAAAGAGCCTGCCCCCCGGGAGTTTATATCCTGCTTGAGGGATGTAACAAATAAATAGGGAAGCAGGTGATGATCTGAGTGAAGAGAAGGCCTTTACGTCTCCTCAGAGCAGAAGGTAAGGAAACAGCATGAGAAAAGAGTCTTGAGGTCAAGCAGTACATGAGTGATCTATCCCTCAAGGAGATCGTCATCATAATAATTGATAAGTATTAGCATTGATATAGCACTTGAAACTTGGCAAAATGCTTTATATAAATTAACTCATTTGATTGTCACAACAATCCTAAAAGGTAGGTGCTATTATTTATTCCCATATTACAAGATGGAGAGACTGAGACACACATAGAGGTGCTCAGAGTCATACAGCAAGTGTATGAGGCAGGATTTGACTCAGGTCTTTCTAACTTCAAGGCTTACGTTCTGTCAAGCTACCTCTGTGTTGTTTGCTGCAAGGAAAGATACATGATGTCCCCAGAGAGATTGTTGTTGGTCTGTCCTTTGTTCTCAAAGAGGACCATAACATCAGGGTGGTGGTGCCATGACATGCAAATGAATTGGATTTAAGTGAAGGAGGGCTGTACAAAGGCACCAGCCTCATTTTCTCCTCCGGGGGCCCCTGTGTTGTTAAGCAAAATTGTCTCAATAGCATGGCTTTTGTTTCTTTTGAGTGGAAGTACTTTCAGCTGTTAAGTGCTAAGCCCCAGGCCCAGGGCCCTGTCAGGTGTGAAACCTGTGTGGGTGTGGATTGGTGACTTAGGAGGGGCCAGCTCGGGAACCAATGGTCTCTGGTCATTGAGGCGGGGCTTGAGAACGCCTGAAGCTCGGCTGCGAGGAGCGGTGTGCCGGGAGACAAGGAGACAACTTCGGCAGCGGTGGAGGAAGGTGTGGAAGCCAGAAGCTGTTAAGTGCTAAGCCCCAAGCCTAGGGCCCTGTCAGGTGTGAAACCTGTGTGGGCTTACTGAGGTATGGTCCTTAAGGGAAACAGAAGTTTCAATGATCAAAATTTATATTCCTTGGGGCAGAGCACCCACAGACAAAAGCATGATACCTTATGTAGACAGAAGGAAGGGAAAGAAAAAAAAACAGAAAGAAAGACAGACAAAGAAAGAAAAGAAGGAAGGAAGAAAGAGAGGAAGGAAGGGAGGGAGGAAAAAAAAGGAAGGAAGGAAGGAAGGAAAAGAAAGAAAGGAAGAAAGGAAGGAAGAAAGGAGGGAAGGAAGGAAGGAAGGAAGGAAGGAAGGAAGGAAGGAAGGAAGGAAGGAAGGAAGGAAGGAAGGAAGGAAGAGAAAAAAAATAAAGGAAGAAGTGAAGAAAGAAGGAAATGAAGGAAGAAACATCCATGTTGCCCAACTAACCAGTTCCAGGTAGGTCCCTAGTGTAGCAGCTCCTATTTTTATTCACGGAAGGCATTGTTTGTACTTCATTCTCGAAGACCACCAAGACATCAGGGAGGTGATGCCATGACATGCAAGTGAATAAGATTTAAGTGAGAGAAGGCTGTGCAAAGTCACCAGCTCACCTTCTCCTCTGGAGCCACCTTGGTCCAGTGGCGAGATATAGATCAGGATAGCTGTAGATGTCCCCAGGATGCAGTGGGAGACCTTAGCCTTTTTAGGCTGTCTGCAAAAGACAGAACTTGAACCCAGGTCTTCTTCACTTCAAGGCCAGATCACTATCCACTATGCCACATTGCCTATCAAATACAGAATATATACAAAATAAATACATAATGGTTTGGATGGGTGAGTGGAGGAAGAACTTGATAAATCAGGAAAGACATCTTGAAGGAGGTGCCATTTGAACTGAGCCTTGAAGGAAATGTAGTTTTCCAGGAGGTGGAGATGTAGAGGGAGAACATTGCAGGCATGGGGGATGGTGATTGCCAAGGCGTGGAGGTGGGAGAGGGAATGCTGTGTGTGAGGAACAGCAAACAAGCCAGTTTGGCTAGTGTCAAGTGTGTGAGGGGGCAGTAATGTGAAATCAGGCTGGAAAGAAATGGGAGTCAAATTAGGAAGGGCTTTAAATACCAACACACAAAGTTGGCCTTGTGTTCTAAAGGCAATGGGAATCCACTGAAGCTTCTTTAGAAGTTGAGGGACACGGTTAGAACTTCGAGTTAAGAATATCAGTTTGGCAGTTGTCACATCTGGCATCTGAATATGTGATACATGAGAGGTGGGAGAAATTAGGGGCAGGAAGAACAATGATCATACATACCAATGGACCCGCTCTATGGCTGTCCATCCAATCATATATCATAGTCAGGATGATAGACCTTTTATTTTTTATTCGTTTGTTTCTTCCTGTGTGGATGGATAGATCAAACTCTCTAATTATTATAAATCTCATTAAGCTGACTCCAGTATGAGCCAGGGTTTGATGTAACTAGTAAAATGTCTTATGCAAATAAGATCATCCGGAGGGCCTCAGCATCTCTACAGAGCCCCTCTTCCAATGCTGGACATCCTCTATGGCAGCAGCAAACACTACCCGGTGTCCATATGTATTCCTGTTTAATGCAAATGTTATGATGATAACTGGAGGCTCATTTGAACAATCAAATAGGCAAGTATTTTTAAGCACACACTTTCCCTGGATAATTGTCCCAAATTCTGAGGATACAAAGACAAAAGGGGGAAAAAGTCCCCACCTTCAATGAATTCACATTCTGGAAGGGGAGAGAACATGTGCATAAAGAAGTAGAGAGTGAGCCTTCCAACCTTTCCTTAAGGCATGCTAGCCTGGCATTCCAAGTAAGTCCATAGAAGCTTGGGGTAGGCACGTGTGTATGTGTGCTTAAGCATGTGCATACACACACACGCACATGCATGCACACAAACAATGTCAAGGAAAGACCTGATGCCAGCAACCTGTTAGTTCAGGTTTAATTTGAGAACAAAATGAGATATTTTTAAGTCATTAAACAGTTAACAAAAGGAAATTTACTTTGACCTAAAATAGCCAAATTATGCAATAAGGAAACAGTGACACTTAGCATCTTTAGATGCTCTCCCACCTTATCTCCATGCAGAAATGGATTGTTCAGCAGGGCAGGGTATGGTAACTCCTATGGTCTTCAGATATCTGTCCAGTCAGAGTCTCCAACTCCATGTAACTGGGATTTTTATGCCCTTAAGTGACCAGGAAGGTGACCAGGTGACAAAAGAGATGGGACCTGGGGATAACTTTGTCACCTTTTATGGAAAACGAATCCTTGTTGTGCCAAGGTGGGGACCCCTGGTAGATACTAATCCTATCACATCAAGAAATCCTCTAACTGACTCTGGTTTGCCATGATGACTCAGGGGATTTATACTGTATGGTAATTAAACTTCTTTAAATTGGCTGCTAAGCTAGAATTCTATTGACTTATTAAAAAGGTTAGCTCTCAGCCCTTATCTTCCTGCTAAAGTGGAAAGATATCTGTCTGAGCTGTCTAAAGAGTTAAATGGGAGATATACTTAGTGCTACTCAGCTTGCAAGCCATGAGCTCATGGCCTCCTCAGCAAGCCTGTACCAGAGACGGGGCTGACTCGTTTGTGTTTTTACCCCCTTTGGGAGAGAGGGGCCTTTCAAGATGTGGAAAAAGAGCTAGTATCTTTCTGTTCCTGAACACCTGAACAGCAGGGTAGCTGTTACTGGAGTAGTTGCAGTACAAGGGAAACGGTGGCCACATAGTGGGGAGAGGGACAGTGGAGACAGACAGAGAGAAGGAGACTGAGATAGAGACAGTGAGAAAGAGAGAGAGAGACACACACACATAAAGAGACAGAGACAGAGAGAGAGGGAAAGAGAGACAGACAGAAAGGAACACAGAAAAAAAGAAATAGAGACAGAAACAGAAACAGAGAGAGAGAGAGAGATAGAGAGTATGAAGAGAGAGGAGGAGACACAGACACAAAGAGGGAAGGAGGGAGGGAGGGAGACAGAGAGACAGAGATGGAGAGTGACAGAGAGGGAAGGAGGAAGACACAGAGAGAGAGAGAACCTATTTTGTGTTGAATCAGACTGTGCACAGTGAAGGTAAAAATATGAAATGGATAATTAACAATCCTCAAAGAGAAATCATTTGCAAATGTCCCAAGAAGGATTAACCTCTTGAAGGATTGTACTAGTAGAGAAAAGTTAATGGATTCTGTTCTAATCATTCTATGATTCTTCATTGCCTCTTTTCTATGTGGGGATAAAACTACCTGGTTCCTACCTGATTCATGTTTGTATCCTATGTACCTTTTTTACTTTCTCCTCTTATTGGAAAGAACTCTTAGACTAAGTCAATGGTTTTGTCCCTGGGTACGGGCAGGAAGTCAATCACTGTGCAAATAGGGAACCTAATTCCCCTAAAGAGAGATCAAGCTTCCTAAGCTGAACTTGAGGAAGCCAGGAGGTCAGGTAAGGGACAGGGATGAGCTCAGGTCACCAATCCCCATGTGGCTAAGTGGTTAGTCACTGTGCTAGCAATATGATATATGCCACATGAATACGTAAACGTGATATATAAAACATGAACATAGGGTAGTTAGTAGTTATTGAAGGAAGAATATTAGCAGCTGAGATGGTCAATGAATACTTCATGTGGAAATTTATACTGTGGCCGAGTCTTAGAGGAAACCAGGGCACCCCAGAGACAAAAGAGGGAATAGGTCCTTAGCATGGAGGACGATTAGCCCAAAAGTAGACAGACAGGCAATGTAGCTTTGTGTATGTGTTGAACCATGAGTTAGCCTTATGGCTGGGTGGCAAAGTGAGTGGAGGGCAGGAAGTGTAAAGGGCTGGAACAATAGGAAGGATCCAGGTTGTAAAAAGAATCAAAGACCAACCAGGGTACTTTATATTTGATCCTAGAAATAATAGACACTAAATGTTTTTTATTGGAGGGTTTAAAAGGTAGTGGTGACAGGATTAGACATGTATTTTAGGAAAATCATTTTGGCAGCTCTGTGGATGAGTTTGATTAATTAGGAAATGGCTTCGGATAGGGAGATCAAATCAGAGATTCCATTGTTACACCTTTCAAAGAATTTGGCATGATTTTTAACATCAAATGGGGAGATGCCTTATTGGAAGAGGCCTTTTAAGGAAGGTTTTTCTCTACCAAATGTCCATATTAACAGGCAGGCAGGCAACAGGCCAATGATGTGCCAAACACTGTGCTAAGTGCTGGGGATACAAATATAAGCAAAAAGAAGATAGTCCCTGCCCTCAAGAAATTACATTTCTAATGAAGGAAGACAGTATACCAAAAGTTGCTGAAAAGGGTAGGAGGAGAAGCAGAACTAGGATGGAAATGAATGATGGCCAACCTGGGTCCCTTCTCAAAATGGGGGCCTCAGGAAAAGCTCACCAGTAAGAGAAGTAGAGTGGAGGGATGGAAGAATGCTCCAGCATGAGAAAGACACAAAAGTCAACAAACAACGAACAATGAGATTTTGAACACCCTGTAATTTTCAGTTAATTTTGTAATTCTAAAGATGTCTTCTGTTATGGAATATAATTTGAAGAAGCCTTCCTATTCCCATAAATAACTTCATTAATAATGTCTATAACACATGTGTAAATTATTCTCAAAAATGCTTATGGAGGTAGAAAAGAAGTCATCTTGGTTATTAGTTATAGTTATTTTCTCAATTGCCTTTTTCCCAGTAATAATAAAAATCTGTCGGTTTTTCCGTCCATTTGTTATCCTCTTCACAACTCAGATTCTTGGGAATAAATCCTTCAACAGCTTCAAAACTATGTCACTCGCAGCGCCTGTTAGGTCTGTGTATACATGATCCAGTCTAGCTGCTCTTACCATGTTTGTTTTCCTTAATACATTTCTACTTCTTCAGTCAGGGTATCCAGGACTGCAGGGTTAGAATCCAGCTTTGATGGCCCCATTGATATTGTTGGAGAAAAGAGTTTAGTATAAAGAATTTACCAGATCTTTTCCATCGTCAGAATTTTTGCTGTCCTCCCAATTACACCCTTAAACGCTCTTCTGGATGATTTGTGTCTCTCATCAAGCTTTCCCTCAACTTTTTTTTCCCCTCCAGTACTTCATGCTGTTTTATGAAGCAATACTGATTTTACTCTTTTACCACCTCCCTGTGTAAGACTTCGTAAAAGAGTTTATATTCTAAACTGTTTTATATTTCACTGTGATATCTTCCCTTTGGTATAGAGACCAACGTTTGCTACCTGTGACAATTACTAGGCACTATTGGTCTATTCTTGTGGTGCCTGATTAACACCAATTACATTTCCTCAAGAAAGAGAGATAAGCCATCTTGACATTTATTCTTTTGCCAGCTTTCTGCTTTTCATGTGATCTACCTGCTTTAAACAGTCCAGGTTGGAGCTGCCTCTTGTGCGCATCACGTCATCTCGTTTTAATTCTTTCTCCTAACTTGGTATTGATGCTGATTTCTGCTGTAAAAAGCTAACGGTCTGAATTCTTAGACAACTGGTCTGGAAACAATCCCCACATCAAGAAGCAGTCGTTTCCTGTTTTTTAAAATATCATCAATTTCATTTGTTTATGAATAATTTGGTGATTGTCATGACCTCTACTTTCTGACTGTTTTCTTTAAAAAGTTTACCTGATAAATAACCATGAGGTGCCTTGACAAAATATAGAGCCTGTGGACTCTCATGTTTTGTTTTGTTTTTTACTTTTGAACTATATTTTTTGTATCATTTTCTCTTAATCCCTAAAGAAAAAACCTTTTCACTGAAATCATTAATGATTAATGTCTATATTGATTTCATTTTCAGGGTTATTGAGTGTTTCGTAGAATTTTTCTACTTCTTCATTTGCTGAATAAGGACAGGATGCAGGCTGAAATTATCTTCATGGTAGTCTGTGCATAAATACTTAAACATGAGCATTGCAATATAAAATGACAAACTGCCCTACAAAATGATCCCTGAAGGTCACATAAAGCCAACTCCATCAACACTTTTATTTACTTCATAGGACAATCTATGAGTCATTGTTCCAATTATGACCAACTTCCTTTTGCCTTCTAGTTCCCTTTTATGTTGAAAGTGCTACAAGTCAAATGACTCTGTTCCTCTAATAGTATGCCAACTCACTAGTCACTTAACAAGAATTTGGTATTTGGAGTACTAATAATTAAATTATTACCATTATCACCATCCTGGTTGCCTTTCTCTGAAAGCTCTCCTGTGTGTAAATGTCCTTTAACTGTGGTGTGCACAAACCATACTCCAGATGAAGTCTGATAAGGGCAGAGTACGGTTGGAATGAATCTTGCTTATTCCTGGAAGTGGTACTTCTCTTAATGCATCTGAAACCTGCACTACCTTCTTTTGGGTGCTACATTAAACTGCTGAGTAAAACCCCAGATCTTTTTCAGATAATAAGCTGTCTAACTGTGCCTTCTCCATCTCATTTGTGAAGTTGATTTTTGGTACCTACATGTAAGACTTTACATTTATCCTTACTGAATTTTATCTTTTTAAATTGAGCCAATGCCTTTTTATCCCATCAAGATCTTTTTAGATTCTGATCTGTCATTCAATCTGTTAGCTACTTTTTCAAGCCTGATGAAATCAGCAAGTTTTACAAGTGGGAATTCTATGCCATTTTTTCTAATTTATTGATAAAAATGTTAAATGGTAATAGATGAGACAAATCTCTGGGTTACTTCAATACCACATTGACATTGAACCACTAGTAGCTACCTTTTTTTAGTTTGGTCACTTAATCAAATCTGAACCAGCTAATTATATTATCATCTAGCCCACGTTGTCTTCAAAAAAATGGTATGACATACTTTATCAAAAGCTTTGCTAAAATCTAGGCAAACTGAATTCGTGACATTTCCCATATTTCCCAGTTTAGTAATCTTTTCAAAAATGGAATGAGGTGAGTCAGGCATAGCACATTCTCAATGAAACTGTGTGACCTCTTTGTACTCATCATTTTTTTTCTGGATGTTCATCAATCACTTCTTTAATGCTCTGTTCTAGAATGTGCTGAGAAACTGAAGTAAAACTCATTGGCCTACAGTTTGTAGATTCCCTTCTCTTCTCCCCACTTTCTTTGGGGGCAACACTTGCCCTTCTCTAATTTTTAGAGACTCTCTCTCTCTCTCTCTCTCTCTCTCTCTCTCTCTCTCTCTCTCTCTCTCTCCCCTCCCTCCCACCCTTCCTCCTTCTCTCTCATCTTTCAAGCATTACTAACAATTTCTCAGCCATCTCATCTGTCAGGTCTTTCAGAACTTGAGTAAGCAGTTCATCTAGGACAGGATACTTGAGACCAGTATCTTACACCTTATACCAAGATAAAGTCAAAATGGGTACATTATTTAGGACAGAATACTTGAATTCTTCAAGGGCAGCTAGATGCCTTCTTATTATCTCCTTACTTATCAGAAATCTTCTTCTTCTCTCCCAATAGAGTAAAACAGGACAGAATAACTTTTTTGTGTTGTCCTTAGATGCCTCCACCAATTCAGCTCATTTTGAACTTTAGTACTCTTGACGCTATTTTTTGCTGGGAAGGAAGGAAGAAATAAAAGAAGGGAGGAAGGAAGGAAAAAGGAAGGAAGCATTTACTAAGCATCTACTATGTGTTAGGCAGAGTGTTAAGAATTTTACAAATATTTTCTCATTTGATATGCACAACAATCCTGGGAGGTAGGTCTTATTATGATCCCCATTTTACAAGGTGACACAGCTAGTAAGTGTCTGATGCTGGATTTGAATTGAAATCTTCTTGACTCTATGCGTGGTGTTCTCTCCACTGTGCCAGCAAGATCATTGACCATCATGGTTATGTCATATTCTTATATTCATCCTTGATTACCTGGCCTTGCTTCCAATTTCTCTACTTTTCTTCCAAAATCTAAATTGATTGGCTGTGCCCACACCAATCTCTTTGAAAAATATCCATTTTAAAAACTTTTTCATTTTAATTTTATTCCTGGGCATCTCCTATCCCATCTAGAATGATTTCTCCTATACTAATTTAGTCTGTATGATCATACTTTCTTCTGAACCTTCTGAAATCTGTTTTCTCAAAGTATACTATGTCAGTAGACATGGACTATACCTAGATTTTCTCTTTATCACAAACTCTGAGACAGTTAATAACTTCTCCTTCCAAGGTTCCCATCATTTCCACCCCAGTAATCAGTTTCACCCTATTGCAGATAATTAAAATCAAAATACAAATTCCCCTTCTTGGTTCCTCCACCTTTTGAAGGATGAAATTTCTAGAGCAAATCAAGAGATACTGGCCTTTCCATTTTGAGGAGAATGACAGTCAGAGACAGACAAAAAGAGGGAAAAGAAAGACAGAGTTCCAGTAGTTGTCTTAGTAATCAAAATCCCCTATCATTGTTACATCACGTGCCTAATCCAGGCTTATGATCTGTTTTACATCTTTGCCTTCATTTTGCATAGGTGGTCTATCTATAGTGTCTCCAATGACTAAAAAATAATTTCTGTTTCTCTCACTATTTATCTTCATCCATTGCTTTCTATCATGCTTCTTCTTCTCTGGTTCCTGGATTTCATCACATGAGTATACCTTCCTATTATAAAATGTTACCCACTCCCAATCCCTTTTACTTTTTTCTGTTTCTTTTGAATAAGGTACCTGTAAACAGAATTATAGGTTTTATCCCATTGTCTCTATGATCTCCATGAGGTCAGATTTGTTTCCCTGCTTAGCTCCCCTGCCTACTCTTGCTTACTCTTGCTTGATGTTTAAACTTTAGCATTTTTATATAGACATGTGAGACTGTGAGATTTACTGCTGACTCCTTCCTGAGATTCTGTCTTTTAGGATTTTGTGACTCCAGGTGTCTAATTTGTTAGTTTTTCTTCCTTCCTTATAGCTACACTGTATGTTGTCTAGCAAGGAGGATATACAGACATAATCTTCTTCCTTCCTCATTCTTGTTAAAATCTTTCTTGATTAGATTGCGAAAACACCTGACAAATACATTCTTATCTTATTTGTTGCCTGTGCTCCATCTCTACCCAGAAACTTGTTACTCCTGTATTTTAAACTGTGTTGCAGAAATCCAAACCCCATTCTCAGACATTAGCTTCTTTGCCAGCTGTTCATTTCTCAAATTTATTTTTCTCTTCTTCACCCCCTGCCTTCAATGAGTAACAGAGTGGACAATACAGCCTCCATCCTTAAAGTCTTCAGTCTCTTGCCCAAGATTTCCTTAGTGATGGCAATACTCTTTAGAGTCATTCTGACAGTGTCATCTGTGCTAACATGAATCAGTAGAAGTAGGTAGTTTTCTTTTGTTTCCACGAGCCTCAGAATATTCCCTGTTATATCCTAGATACATGTCCCAGGAAGACGATGGATTTCTGTTGCTGTTATCAGGCAGAAAAATTGCTTCTCTCACAAACTTTCCCTTGGAAGCAAGAAGCAAAGGCTCAGTGGTCCCCTTAGCACAATGATCAGGTATCGAAATAACACCATCTGGTTAGTTATAACTTTAATATTCACTCCTGACTAATATCAAGAAATGGGCATGGCTATAGTTATCCACCTTGATTAGGATGTTATGTAATGTGTGGTCACATGAACTCAAGCCTCTGCAAGAGTTTTACTCTGACCATGAGTATATCATGCTGAAGTATACAGGAAGATTGATGTTGTGAAGGGACAAATAAACATCTGAGCTGTCTCAGCCCATTGGTGCCCAAAAGCAGAATCCTTCTTCAAGAGCTCAGAAAAATTAGTCTTTGGGGATTTCTTAGTCTCTAAGGAACGAAGAGAGAAATGGATAAGGTTTGTGCTATGTGCCGAAAGGATTAAAGTATTAATCTGTGCCAATGCTCACCTTCAAAGTAAAGTTAAATTTGCCATTCCATAACTATAAGAGTAACAAGCAAGGGAAGGGAAGAAGAAGCAAGCGCTGTGCTTATCATTTAAAACTTTATCTTATTTGATCTTCAAACACCTCTGGAAGGTAGGTTATATTATTATCACCCCCATTTTACTGCTGAAAAACTGAGGCAGACAAATGCTAAGTGATTGCTCATAGCTACAAACCAATAAATGTTTAGACTAAATTTGAATTCAGATCTTCCTGACTGTCTCTAGCACTCTATCCAGGGTACCACCTAGCTGTCACAAAGGATGAATAGGTAGCTTTAATAGAAAAGATACTCATTTATGGTTTTCTTTCCGGCCGTTAAAGGATTATATTTTCCTGCATTAGGATTTAGTGAGTATATATAATCATAAAAAGAATAATGATACAGGGATATGACTAGTTCTGTGATTTCATTGGTTTAGGGAAGGTCCTGGTGAGGAACTGTACAAGAAAAATTAAGCACCTTCTCTGCAACTTATATTCTTGGAAAGCTCCTCACACCACCGAGAAGTTCTGACCCAGATGAGCAGTGCTATATACTGAAATCTCTGAAAGCTACCTACCCCTTTTCTGCTCCACTGTTGCCAACTTTGCGTTGGCTCAACTTTCACTCCAAGTTAGCAACAAACTGTTCCCTCTCCGAGAAGAGCTCTCATCTGTTGACATTAATTGTTGTGGTAGTCATTGTGCCTTGGGGTTGCCACTTTTGTTGAATTCGAATAATTAGCTTGGAGAGGATAAGTCTATGATCAGTCCATCGCTCTGCACCACACATTGCCTTTGTCACTTTCACATCCTGTCTGTCTCTTCTCTTTACAATCACATAGTTTATTAAATGTCAATGTTTCCCGTGAGGTTTCATTCACAAAGTTTTATTGCCTTTAGGTAAATGGAAGACAGACTCTGATGGGCTGACCACTTTGAATGCAAAATGAATGATTGCCAAAAAGACTATTTTATGGAGAACTCACACAGGGCGAGTGTTCAAATGGTGGTCAGAAGAAATCATACCAGGACACTCTCAAGTTCTCTTTTATGAACTTTGGAATTGATTGTGTGACATGGGAGGCATTGCACAAGACTGATCAGCATGGTATGCCCACATCAGAGAAGGTACTGTGCTCTATGAGCAAAGCAGAATTGAAGTAGCTCAAAAGAAAAGCAAGATGTGCAAATTTAGATGATCCACCCCAAATGTTCACATGAACTATTTGTGCTTGACCTATCATAGAACATTTTGACCTCATATTGATCTAATCAGTCACAGTCAGACACCCTGTAACTTAACTCTAGTATAATGATGTCATTTGGGTCTTCTTCGAGAATGAAGGACAATAACCAATCAATCTACAACACTGAGAAGTTAGATGACTTACTTAGGGAGTATGCGTCAGAGGAGAGACTTGAACTTGGGTCTTCCTGTCTTCAAGGGAGGCTCTCTATCCATTTCACCAGATTGCCTCCCAGCCATACTGATTATAGCCAATTTTTCTATAATCATCTCTCTGAACCTATACATACTCCTTAAAAGTAAATATTTGTATCATAAATTAATTATAAATGCAGTGTTAGAAAAGTAAATTACATTGGTTTACTACCAAATAGCCCTGGTGGCACTCAGTGGCCCAATACTACATGTAGCTGTGAGTTTATACAGAACAGGTTTAATCTTGGTGGTCATGATTTTTGGTCTTGGCACTGAGAGTGCTGCTGAGAAGATGGCGAGAGAGTAAAACGAGGCAGTCAGTCAACAAATATTTATTAAGCTCTTGCTATGTGCCATGCACTGTATTAATCTCTAAGGAAAAAAAAAGCAACAAGAAAATAGTTCCTGCCCTTAAGAACCTTACATTTTTAAAGTAGTATTTTAACTTCTCCCTAATTACATGTACAAACAGTTTTTAACATTCTTTTTCTTTAGATTTTTGCATTCTGAATTCTATTCCTCCTTCCCTCTCCACTACTCCCTGAGATGGTAAGCAATCTGATATAGGTTATACATGTGCCATCATGTAAAACATTTCCATATTAGCAATTTTGTGCAAGAACATGAACATAGAGAATACATGCACATGGTAACAGCAATATTGTGCAACGATCAGCTGTGAATGACTTAGCTATTCTCCACGATATAATGATCTAAGACAATTCTGGAGGACTTCTGATGAAAAATGCTATCTGTCTCCAGAAAAAGAACTGATGGAGTCTGAATGCAGATCAAAGCATATTTTTTAGAACTTTATTTTCATTTTTTTGTCTGTACTTTCTTTAACAATAAAACTAATATGGAAAAATGTTTTGCATGACAGCACATGTATAACCTATATCAAATTGCTTGCCTTCTCAATGAGGGGGGAGGGAAGGGAATTAGGGAGAGAATTTGGATATCAAAATTTTAAAAAAATTAAAAATTGTTTTTACATGCAATTGGGAAGAAAAAAAATATTACATAATTTTTAAAAGAAGTGGGAAACATTTTTTAAAAGACCTTTGATATCATTTAATTTAACAACTCCTTTTAAAGAATGGAGGTTTATAGATTTACAACTAAAAGGAACCTCAAAGGCCATGTAGTCTAACACCCAGAATAAGAAACTCAGGCCCAAATAGAGGAATTGACTTGCCCATGGCCTTGTAGAGCTATTAGAGTTGAGATCCGAACCTAATTCCTCTGACATCCAAATAGAGACCTTATTCTATATCATTGTCACATAACAAATTGTGTTATAATAAAGAGTTGGAAAGTTACATTATGTCAAAATAATGAGAAGATGCCCAAAGATCTGAAGCAATTTAGCATATAGAGGGGAAGCATAAGGAGAATCTCAAGAGGATTAAATATGAAGAGCTGTCATTTGGATGGTCGCAAGCAGTCAGTTTGTCAAAGGGGAGTTGATAAGTTGTAGCATGTCCCAAGGGAATAGCCACAATGAGGAGTGAAGGGAAAAACATGCCATGCCAGAGTCTAATGAAGGAACCAGGGATCTCAGAGAAGAGAAACACACACTACACACACATACATACACATACACACACACGCACGCACGCACGCGCGTGTGTGTGTGTGTGTGTGTGTGTGTTAGGAATTTTTTTTCTTTGTTGCTTTCCCCATTTGAATGGGATCTCCTTGAGGACAGGCACAGTGTTTTGTTTTGTTTATTCAATTCAATTTTATTTCTGGTTCCAAATTCTCTACTTCTTACCTCCCCTTCTTCTTCTCATTGAGAAGGCAAGAAAAATAAATATTACATATATTTTTTCCAGAAAAAATTCCCATGTTAACCACTTACATTGAAGAAAATACGTTTCAATTTGTTTCATCATAGACTCTTCCCCTGTCCATAGATCTGACAGGCAATTTCTTCCATGCTCCTCTAATTTGTTTATGATATCATTTATGTCTAAATCATGTACCCATTTGGACTTGGTATCAGGTTTAATATGTTGGTCTATACCTAATTTCTGCCAGACCTTTCCAGTTTTTCCAACAGTTTTTGTTCAATGATGTGTTTTACCCCAAAAAGAGATTAATCAAATACTAGGCTACTGTGCTCATTGCCTTTTGTATATTTTTTACCTAATCTATTCCACTGATCAATCTCTCTATTTCTTACCCAGTACCAAATTGTTTTGATGATTACAGCTTTGTTTTCCATTACTTCCATGGATATTCTTGACCTTGTCTTCTCCCACAGAAATTTGTTATTTTTTAAAGCTCTATAATGTAATCCTTAGGTAGTTTGATTGGTTCATCACTGAATCAATAAATTCATTTGGTAATATTGTCATTTTTATATTGGCTTGGACTAGTTATAAACACTTAAATTTCTCCCATTTTTAAAGATTTATCTTAATTTGTGTCAAGATTGTTT
Organism: Phalanger gymnotis; assembly: GCA_028646595.1. Taxonomy (NCBI): domain Eukaryota; kingdom Metazoa; phylum Chordata; class Mammalia; order Diprotodontia; family Phalangeridae; genus Phalanger; species Phalanger gymnotis. Next base: position 732,514,201 of record CM053622.1, on the reverse strand, counting down.
TGTAATTGTGTTCATATAGCTCCTGTGTGTGTCTTGGTAGGGAGATTGACAAGTATTTTATGCTATTTGTAGTTATTTTAAGTGAAATTTCTCTTTCTATCTTTTCCTGCTGGAGTTTGTTGATAATATACCGAAATGAAAATGATGTATGTGTATTAATATCCTTCAACTTTGCTCAAGTCATTAATTGTTTCAGATGGTTTTTTAGTTGACTCTCTAGGGTTCTCTAAGTATGCCATTATATCATCTGCAAAAAAGTAATAATTTTATTTCCTCTTTGCCTATGCATATTCCTTCAATTTATTTTTCCTTGTCTTATTACTATAGCTAGCATATCTAGAAAAATATTGAATAGTAATGATGATAATGGAAATCTTTGTTTTACCCTTGATCTTATTAGAATACTCCATTACAAATAATTCTGGCTTTTGATTTTAGATGGATACTATTTATTAAGAAAAGTTATTTTTACTCTTATGTTTTCTAGTGTTTTTAGGAGCAATGGATGTTGTATCTTGTCAAAAGTTTTACTTAATCTAATGATATAATCATATGATTTTTGTTGTTTTTGCTATTCATATGGTCAATTATGTTTATGACTTTCTAATATTGAACCAGTCCTGAATTTCTAATATAAATTCCTGGTCATAATTTGTGATCTTTAGGATATGTTGCTAATGCCTCTTTATTAATATTTTATTAGAAAATTTTGTGTCAATATTCATTAAGGATATTGGTCTATAGTTTTTTCTCTCCATTTTTCTCTCCATCTGCCTGATTTAGGTATCAACACCATATTTATATTCTAGAAGGAATATGGTAAGACCCTTTTTATTAATAACACTACATATTTATTTTATTATTACATTTTACAGTTTATGTAGTATTAGAATTAAATGTTTGGTAGAATTTACTTATAAATACATCTGGCTTGTTCAATTTCCTTTTCTAAGACAGTTAAAGTACTCTATTTCCTTTTCTGTTAATCTAGGCAATTTATATATTTATAAATATCTATCCATTTAATTTAGATTGTCAATTTTATTGGCATATAGTTGAATGAAATAGTTTCTAATAATTGATTTTCCTCTCATGTGACTTAATGTCCTCCCTCTCTGCTTTTGAATTGGCTGTCCACTACGTCTGAAATGTTCTTCTACTTCACCTCTGCCTCATGGCTATCTATCTATCTATCTATCTATCTATCTATCTATCTATCTATCTAGTATGTAGTTGTCTCTCCTCTCCCTCAATTCTTCATTGTTTGTAAATTCACCATTTTCATTTTTGATGCTAGAAATCATGTTTTCTTCTCTGCCCATCCAAGGACAGAATTTTTTCTTTTTCTTATATCCCCATCACTGAACACAATGCCTGGCACATAGTCAGCACTTAATAATTGCTCAATGGCTAACTATCTTTAGGGGTCTTCCAGCAAAGGCTGGATGATACATTCATTCAGATGTTACACATAGGATTCACACTTTGGGATGGAGTTGGGTTAGATAAATTTGGATGTTTCTTGAAACTCTGCAATTCTATGATTATGGGTCAAATATATGGGGATGAATTGGAAGAACTTCCTCAGTGTAAGGACAGAAAAAAAAAGCAATAAGCTCCTTTAAATAGCATCTCTTCCATAAATATTTTTAACCCACCCAATGCTAAGCATGGAAATAAGTAAATGGGAGAGGGGATGGGAGAGAATAGAATAATGGGATCACAGATTTAGAACTGAGGAGGACCTTAGATGTCATCTAATTCAATGTTTTAATATTAAAGTTAACAACACAGAGGTACGAATTGCACTGTTAGGCAGGACAGTGTACTAGAAAGAGTTCTAAACTCATTAGGAAAATATAGGTATAAGATAACTAGGCAGTGCAGTGGGAAGGGTACTTGGCCTAAAGTCACGAAGATCTGAGTTCAAATGCATCTTTAGACACTTACTAGCTATGTGATCCTGGACAAGTCAACCTTGTTTCCTCAACTATAAAATAAGAAATAACAGCACCTAGGTCTCAGTGAAAATCAAATGAGGATCAGATACTTGTAGGATGCTTACCATAATGGGTGGCACATAGTAGGCACTAGATAAATACTTATTCACTCTGCTTCCCACACATAGAATTGAACCCTGGCATTAAGGTTACAAACATACATCTACACTATTACCAGGAGCACTTTATACTGATGAAATCACAGATCTGGTCCCAAAAATGACCCCATGAATACACACCACATATTGACACCTTTGAATTTGGGCTTTTAATTTGTACCTGCCTACTGATGACAGGAATTAGTGATGGAGGAAGCTCCAGAGAGCTATTTGTAATAAAAACAAGGAAAAGAAAATGCAAGTCTGAACTCATTGAGACATGTGTTTTCCTTTGCTTCATTCTTGGTTAGAGCCTCAAAGTCAAAATATTAAATGTATCAGCAGACGCAGACTTTTAACAAGTTTGCCCAATATATAGTAAATTGCTAAGTAGTATACTTAGAAGGAAAAGCACTGAGTAAGCTACTAGGAGATTATTTAAGGAGAGGGCTGAGTGATCCACAGCTCATAGAAAAAGCCCATTCTTTGATTATATAGAAACACCAGGCAGAAAGGCAATAAAGAAATCAATGCAATAGTCTTGGGTGATATGTCCAGGATAGATTTCCCAAAGATGTTGAGCCCAGGTTCAAAGTACTCTCTGGGTCTGGCATCCATAAAACTGTAGATCACAAGCACCCATTGCTACATTTATCTTTATTAGTTAGACAGAGGAAGCAGTTAGTTCAAGGGTATTTAACAAAATGACATAATAAGAAAAAAAGTAATAAAATATTTCCATGACTAATTTGAGTCATATCCTCCCACAAATATATTCACCATTACTGGGAAGTATAGGCACAGAAAGGACACATGTGCATGAAACAGATCTTTATCATCTCAAGGCTTCTTATGTCTTCTAGTGATGTCATAATGTTGATCCCACCAGGACTCTTCCTCACTGGTCTTTCCTGGAGATAGGGCTCCTCTGATCTGCTAAACATTTTCTCCCTAAAAATGTAGTTTACTACTGAGGCTACTCTGCTGGACACTATTTAGGTGGTTACTTTGAGGAGTGGTCCACTTTATATGTAGTTGTGGAGCATTCCTCTGCCTTAGTTAATGTCTTCAGGTAAAGTCCTTGGTTATAGTACTATCTCTTCCTCATGAGATTAGTCTCTGCTATAGTCTTTTAATTCAAAGGCAGAGGCTTGTAGAAAGGCAGTTACCTTTTCTCCTCCATAGCACTGGCCATAATACTAGAGAGAATGCAGAAAACTTTTCTCAACATTTTTTCCACTTTGAGTGGCATATCTGATCTCTTCCAAACTCACATAGAAGGCAAGAGGTGATTTGCCTCAGATGCAAAGTTCACTGTTGTTTTTTCAGGGGCAGAGGAATTAAGTTTAGTCTCTACTCATAGGTTTTTAAATTTTTCTTTGAAATGAACCTCCTGATCCAAGAGCTTGGTGTGTCAGTAAGGCAAAATGGGCTCCTTAGCACTTGAGGAGTTTGGCTTTTGTTTACTTTGAGTGAAAGTACTTTCAGCTGTTAAGTGCTAAGCCCCAGGCCCAAAGCCCTATCAGGTGTGAAACCTGTGTGGGTGTAGATTAATGACTTAAGAGGGGCCAACTCGGAACCAATGGTCTCTGGTCGTTGAGGTGGGGCTTGAGGATGCCAGAGGCTGGGCTGCGAGGAGAGGCGAGCTAAGAAACAACTACAGCTGAAGCTGAAAAAAAGCTGAAGCAGGAGCTGTGGAAGCAGAGCCGACCTGTGTGAGCCCAGGAGTGTGAGCAAGGACTTGAGGCCAGTAAGTGTGAATTGGCTAAATACCATCTTGTTTTTCTGTGGCCTCCTGGTTACTCTTGTGAGACAGGCTTATTGGGCCTGGGGTCTTTTGGTCAAGATGTCGGAATGGATAGGCTGGTTGGTGGATCTGTTGCTGTGGGGCCTAAATAAATGTTTTGATGCTTTCTACTTAGAGAATCCCTCATACCTTGCAGTTTAGAACCATTCAAATATATATATGATTATATTTGAGATCATAAATTCGGCCTTCCTACTACACTTGGGTCCCTCTCTGTTAAAGACGAATATAACTCATGAAGAAAATTTTGTATACCTCTTTATCTATTTCTCTGTAAACTACACTATATCTGTTTATTATGCATGTAAGGATCACATACCTAGCAACTGCCAAACAGTTCTGGGATTCGTGGTTCAACAGTATATGTTTTTATTCTAATTCTTTTCCACTCTCTCATGTAGACAAATGAGTAAGGTAAAGGCATAAAGACAAAGACAAAGTTACAAGTCCCAGGGAACAAGGAACTATATGTTTAACCACATTCCTGGTCTTTCATAGGTATGTAAGGTCATTGGAAGTCTAAAAAGCTTTGAGCTTATGATTTCTGTTGATGCAAATGCCTCTAAAACAAACCTCTCTCCAGGTTTACCTACTGCTTGCTATCTTTAGCTCTAGTTACTAAGTAGTACTTTTTTCTGGACCATATTTAGAAATAGCTTCTCCTGTGTTATGGGGACTCAATAAGGTTAATCTGTTTACCTTTCTATATGGGAAGAGGATATGCATAACTTCTAATAAATCTATTATTATTAGGGTAGTTAGAAGGATTCTACATAGAAAGAAGGCATGAGAGTGAGTTGATTATGTTGAATGATGTAAAAAAACACCTGAAGAAACAAGAAAGAAGGATGCCCTGGGAGAAGGAGAAAGGGAGAGAAAGAATGGAGAAAATTATTTCATGTTAAAAAATAGACTTCTGGAGAAAAATAAATGAGAATAGAAAGGAGTATACCTTGTTCTCATCTGTACTTGTCACCTACGCAGAAATTGACCACTTATTAAGGCATGAAAACCTGACAACCAAATGCAGAAAAGCAGAAATATTAAATGTACCATTTTCAAACCAGATGCAATAATACATTCAACAATGGGTCATGGAAGCATAGATTAAAACTTAATTGGAAACTAAGTAATCTAATCCTAAAGAATGAATGGGTCAAAGAGCAAATCATAGAAATAATCAATAATTTCATTAAAGAGTATGACAACAATGAGACAACATTCCAAAATTTGTGGGACACAGCTAAAGCAGTTAAGTCGGGGAAAATTTATATCTCTAAGTGTGTACATCAATAAAAGAGAGGAAAAAGCAGATCAAGGAATTGCATATGCAACTAAAAGTACTAGAAAGAGAAAAATTAAAATCAATTAATCATGAAAAGAGAATCCTAAAAATTAAAGGGAAGATTAATGAAATTTAAAGTTAAAAATATTGAACTAATAAATAAAAGTAGGAATCGCTTTTATGAAAAAACAATGAAATAGATAAATCATTGGTTAAATTGATTGGAAAAAGAAAAAAAAACAAGTTGCTACCATCAAAAATGAAAATAGGCAAATACACCACCAATGAAAGTAAAATTAAAGAAATTATTAGGAGTTGTTTTGCCCAATGATATACCAGTAAAATTGATGACCTAAGTAAAATGACCAGTAAAATGATGACCTAAGTAAAAAAATGATATACCAGTAAAACTGATGACCTAAGTAAAATTTACAAAATGTAAGCTTCCCAGATTAACAGAAGAGGAAATAGCATACTCAAATAACCCTGTTTTAGAAAAAAAGGAATTGAACAAGCTATCAGTGAGTTGTCTAAGAAAAAAAATCTCAGTACCAAGCAGATGTACAAGTGAATTCTACCAAATATTTAAAAGAACAATTAATCTCAGTACTATATGAAATATTTGAAAAAAATGTAAAGACAGAATCCTACCAAATTCATTTTTATGACATAGATATGATTTTGATACATAAATCAAGGAGTGCAAAAACAAAGAAAAAGATTACAAACTATGACCATAGGGGATTTATGCCAGAAATGCAGGGCTAACAATATTAGGAAAACTATCAGCATAATTGACCATATAAGTAACAAAAACCTTATGGTTATATCAATAGAGGTAGAAAAAGCCTTTGACAAAATAAAACATCCATTCCTTTTAAAAACACTAGAATGCATAGGGACCAATGGATCCTTTCATAAAATAAGTAGTACCTATCTAAAACCAAGAGCAAGCATTATCTGTACTGGAGATAAATTTTAAGCCTTCCCAATAAGAACAAGGGTGAAGCAAGGATGTCCATTATCACCTATATTATTCAGTATTATACTAAAATGTTAGCTACAGTAATAAGAGAAGAAAAAGAAATCAAAGGAATAAAACTAGGCAATGAGGAAACAAAACTATCACTCTTTGCAGATATGATGGCATACTTAGAGAGCCCTAGAGAATCAACTAAAATTAGTTGAAACAATTAATAACTTTAGCAAAAATATGCAAGATATAAAATAAACCCACACAAAACATCAGCATTTCTATATATTAACAATAAGACCCAGCAGAAAAAGACAAAAAGAGAAATTCCATTTAAAATAACTTCAGACAATATAAAATATTTGGGAGTCTACATGCCAAGACAAACTTAAGGACTGCATGAACACAATTATAAATCACTTTTTAGACAAAGAGATATCTGAACAATTGGAGAAATATTAATTTTTTATGAGTAGGTTGAGTCAATACAATAAAAAATGACAATTCTACCTGTTAATTTACATATTGTGTCATTCCAATCAAACTACTAAAGAATTATTTTACAGAACTACAAAGGATAATAACAGAAGTCATCTGAAAGAAGAAAAGGTGAAGAATATCAAGAGAATCAATGAAAAAAAATGTAAAGGAAGGTGGTCTTACAAAGTAGTAATCATGAAAATATTCACTGGTGGATCAGTGGAATAGATTAAGCACACAATATGCAGTAGTAAATGACCATATCAATCTAATGTTTGATAAACCCAAAGATCCATGTTTTAGAGACAAGAATTCACATATTTAACAAAAAATTGTTGGGAAAATTGGAAAGCAGTTTGGAAGAAACTAAGCATAGATCAACATCTCATACCCTATAGCAAGATAAGGTCAAAATGGATAAAGAGTGATATAAGAAGTAAATTTGGGGATTATGAGAAAATTTACCTGTCAGATCTATGCATAAAGAAATAACTTTTCACCAAATAAAAAGTAGAAAAGATCGTGGGAAATAAAATGTACAATTTTGATTACATGAAATTTAAAAGTTTTTGCACAAATAACCAAATTTAGAAGAAAAACAAGATATGGAAAAATTATAGCAAGTTTGTCTGATAAAAGCCTCATTTCTCAAATACATAGGCAACTGAGCCACATTTATAAAAATTAGAGCTATTCTCCAGTTGATAAATGGTCAAAGGGTATGAACAGTTTTCAGAAGAAATCAAAGCTATCAATTCACATGAAAAATGCTCTAAATCACTACTGATTAGAGAAACGCAAATTAAAACAACTCTGAGATACCACCACATACCTATTGGATTTACTAACATGACAGAAAAGACAAATGCTGGAGGAGATGTGGGGGAAAAAAAATCCCTATTGGTGAAATTGTGAACAATCTGGAGCTATGCCCAAAGGGCTATAAAACTTCTCATACCCTTTCACCTAGCAATTCCACTACTAGGTTTATATCCCAAAGAGATCAAGAGACCTGCTATTCAATCCTACCTTCACCACTTACTGACTGTGTGACCCTAGGCAAATCTGTTCATCTTTGTGTGTTTCATTTTCCTAGTCTATAAAATGCAGATAAGAATGCTTCCACTGCTGGCCTCAGGGCTGACAAAAGCAATTTATAAATTATAAAACACTATAGAAATATGTGTAATGATGCCGAAAGTCAGGATACCTGGTCCCTTAATACCAGCTCCCTTAATAACCTGATCTATAACTTTTAGCAAGTCATTCAAATTCTCCTTCCTTCACTGTCCTCAGTTCTTAAAAGAGGAAAGCCATTCCCCACCTCCCTGACTCAAAGGATATTATGAGGATTAAAATGGAATAATATGTGTGTAAAGCCTTTAAAAATCTAAAAAGTCTTATGTAAATACATGGTATTATGTTGCATACAACTTAGCAGAAACTGGGAAATAAAGAATTCTCTCGTATGCAGGCTAAACTAATAGGAAAGACCATGTTCATCAACCCATGTAAGCCAAACAGAGAAACTCGACAGATTCATAGAATATACTAGATGTAATCTTTGCCCCAGATGTTACCTCTAAATCAAATATTGTGAATGAGGAGCAGCATGTAAAAGATCAGGGCATTAAATTGTGCACCAAATTCTTCACTTCAAGGATCCATGATTTCCTCATTGTGAACACTCTCTGTAGCAATCAGAAGCCTTTTATATCTTAGAAGAGCATTTTTATAAATTGCTATGGTATTATTAAAATCATCACCTATAAGTCAAGCTTTTGATTATGATGTCCCTGTCTGTAGCTAAGCTGGTATTCAAATAAGAGATAAAGTCTATCCCCAGGCCCAGACTTAAAAGTCTTCTCGATTGGAAAGAACTCAAGTCGTATTGGCATTATCTTTGAAAACGTGTGGTTAGCCCCACACATCAATGAGGCATTGGAATAACTTAATGAAAAGCTTCAATTTATGTAAATTATTTACAAGAGTCTCCACTTAAGTCTTAGTCTAGAGTAAGTGACACTGGCATCTCTGACTGTCACTCTTTCAAAAAATCTATTAAGAAGGAAAGGAATGAGTGAGAAAGCAGAGATAACATGGCAAAAGTATTTCTAAGCTTTAAATGCCCTACCACCTATTATTAATATTATTATAACTATTATCATTACAACAATCCCAATTTGTTTAAACAGTTATTTTGGAAAGTGGGAAAAAAGCGAAAGTAAAGATACCAATTCTTGCATGATTGCTTGGAAAAGTTTAACCAATGGAATAGTCATTCATTAGACAAAAACAGCCTAGACCCTGCCTCAGTCAGAAAATAGACAAATTTCATGGCCAAGAAGACAAAGATAACAGTCAAGGTCAATCCTGTTTTAGAATATAACCCTTGAAAACTACAATGGATGAGGGTAACAGAACACAACCATCAGTATTTCCTCAGAAAACAGCCAAATACATTGGAGAAAATGAACTAACAGAAAGCTAGGAATGATTCAGATAAGAGAGCAAGGAGAAGAAGCATTTTTAAGCCACTTACTATGTTCTGGGCACTGTGCTATCTACTTTTCAAATATTATCCCATCTGATCCTCACAATAGCCCAGGAGGGTAGGCACTATTATTCTCCTCCCCATTTTACAGTTGAGGAAAATGAGGCAGATAAGTAACTTTCCCATGATCACACTGCTATTAAATATATGAGGCTGGATTTGAATTCAGGTCTTCTTGACTTCAGAACCAGCACTCTATCCACTGTACCACCTTGCTACATAAAATAATAAATAACATTATTGTGAAAGCACTGGAAATGTCCTAGAAAAAAAACAAAGGCTGGAAAGGGAACAGATGTGTTTGCATTTTAATAGTAATTTTCATAGTGTAACCATTACATTTTTAACTTTTAAAATTTTTGACATCTTTGTTTTTACACATTGATTTGATAGAAGAAAACACTATCTTAAAGGTTGTCCTCCCACAAAATAATTTTCATACGTATGTTAAATCATATAGATTCCTTGAAAGATCTAGCAACAAAGATGATTGTTCAAGTAATCATCTGATTATTAATATCAAGTTCTTATTAAATGGGAAGGCACATACTCCTCAGGAAAGCATATTCATTTATCATATAAATTGATAAATTTCCTCTCTTTCCACTCCTACCCTGCAAGCCATCATCCTGTGTAAGAAAATAAACAAATAAAACAACTCAGAAAAACTACGCTTCAACCAAGTCTAAGAATTTTGCTGTGTCACATTTACAATCTTCCATGAAAGCAAAGAATAAAAAAGGAGGTAGATTTTTCATCTCTTCTTCAGGAAAAGTTTGGTCTCTATAATTATATAGAATTTGGCTTTGTTTTTTTATTATTCTTTCAATTTGTAATGTAGTCAACATGTATGCTAATTTGCTTGTTCTGCTTACTTTACCTTGCAACTGTTCAAATAAGTTTTCCCATGTTTCTCTTAATTCTTTATATTTTTTCTTATAATGCAGTAATATTGTGTTACATTCACCAATCACAATTTGTTTATTCATCCCCCATTAATGGGCACTTACTTTGTTTCCAGTTTTTAATATAAAAATGCCTTTCTATGAATATTTTGGGAATTTTCTTTTTATGACTCCTTTGGGGTATATGTCTACCAATGAGATTTCTGAGTCAAAGTTTAGTCACTTTTTAGATGAATTTCAAATTGTTTTCTAGAATTTTGAGCCAATTCCTAGAGTGCATTCATATGTCTGTCTTTCAGCAGCACCTCCATCATCACCTAGTCCCACGTTTTGTTATCTTTGATGATTTGTTGAACATGAAACAAGATTATTTTGACTTGCATATCACTTACTATTTTTTGTTGTGAGCAATATCTCCTATTGCTTTTCATAGTTTGTAGCTCTTTTGAGAATTGTGTGTTCATATCCTTTGACTACTTATCCACTGGGGAATGGTCTTTGATCTTGTATATCTGTATTAGTTTCCTGTATATCTTGAATATCAGACCAATAGCTTGGTGTTGGATCTGCCTACTTCAACTCTCTTCCCACTCCAAGCCATCTTCCATTCAGCCATTAAAGTGCATTTCCTAAAACACAGATCTTATCATGTCACTCCACTCCTCAATAAACTCCAGTGGCTTCCTATGGCTTCCAGAAGCAAGTACAAAATGTTCTATGTGGCATTTAAAGCCTGTCACAACCTAGTTACCACCTACCTTTCCAATTTTCTTGCAACATACTTCTTAACATGTATTCTTCGATCCAGTGACACTGGCTTCCTGGCTTTTCCACAAACAAGATATTCTGCCTCTTGATCCCGAGCATTTTCTCTGGCTGTCACCCTACTTCTAGATAATTATCCTTCCTTCATTCTGACTACTGACCCTCCTAGCTTCCTTTAAGTCTAAACTAAAAACTTACCTTCTACAAGAAGCTTTCTTCAACACCACTTAATTCTTATGCCTTCTCTCAGTTAATTATTTCCTATTTATCCTGTATATAGCTTGCTTTGTATATATTTGTTTTTATGTTGTTTCCCTGATTAGATTGTTAACTTCCTGAGGGCAATGCCTCCTTTGTACTCCTAACATTTTGTATAGTGCCTGACATGTAGTAAAAAGTTGATATTATCTGACATATTTGATGCCAGATTTTTTTCCCTCAAGTGACAGATTCCTTCCTCATCCTAGTTGAGTTGATTTGGTTAGTAAAAAAAAGTTTTTAAATTTCATGAAATAGAAATTATCTATTTTTCTTTTATGATCATGTCTATCTCCTTTCGATTAAAAAATTGCCCCCATAGTTCAAGATTTAGATACAAAGACTGATACTATATAAGCAACTTGGGAGAGCAAGGAATAGTGTACCTGTCAGATTTATGGGAAAGGGAAGAATTCATGGCCTAAGAAGCAATGGAGAGTGTTACAAAATGCAAAATGGATAATTTTGACTATGTTAAATTGAAAAGTTTTTGTATAAACAAAGCCAATGAAACAAAGATTAAGAGGGAAGCAGAAAATTGGGAGAAAATCTTTACAACCAGTGTCTCTGATAAAGGCCCTATATCTAAAATATACAGGGAACTGAACCTGTATTATAGGAATACAAGTCATTCCCCAATTGAGAAATGGTCAAAGGATATGAACAGGCAGTTTTCAGAGGAAGAAATTAAAGATATCTATAGTCATATGAAAAAATGCTCTAAATCACTATTGATTAGAGAAATGCAAATCAAAACAACTCTTAGGTACCACATCTCTCCTGTCAGATTGACTAACATGACAAAACAGGAAAATCATAAATGCTGGAGAGGATATGGGAAAATTAGAATACTAATGTGTTGTTGGTGGAGTTGTGAATTGATCTAACCTTTCTGGAGAGCAATTTGGAACTTTGTCCAAAGGGCTATAAAAATGTGCATACACTTTGACCCAGCAATACCACTTCTAAGGCCATAATCCAAAGAAATGATACAAGTGGAAAAGGACCCATATGTTCAAAAATATTTATAGTAGCTCTTTTTGTAGTGGCATAGAATTGGAAATTAAGGGATGCCCATCAAGTGGGGAATGGCTATACAAGTTGTGGTATATGAATGTAATGGAATAATATTGTGCTATAAGAAATGGGGATGATACAGACTTCATAATAACCTGGAAAGACTTATATGATCTGATGCTGAGTGAGGGTAGCAGAATCAAGAGAACATTACACACGATTACAGACACATGGTATCTGTAAGGACAAATTTTGATAGACTTGGCTCTTCTCAGCAATACAAGGTTCTAAGGCAACTCCAGAAGATTCATGATGGAAAAAGTGATTCACATCCAGAGATAGAATTATGGAGTCTGAATGTAGATTGAAGCAAACTATTTGCTCTCTCTTTTTTTTGTTTCTGTTTTGTTTCTTCCTTCGTGTGGTTCATTCCATCGGTTATAGTTCTTTACAACTTGCCTATTGTGAAAATATGTTTAGTGTGAAGGTATATGTAGAACCTATATTGGATTGTATGCTTTCTTGGGTGGGGAGGGGGGAGGAGGAGGGGAAGAAAATTTGCAACTCAAAAACTTGAGGAACTGAATGTTGCAAACTAAAAGTAAAAATTAATTAAGTAATAAAAAAGAAAAAAAACTGCTCCCATAGTCCATGGGTTTCCAAATTTTTGGTCCCCATACTCCTTGGCTTTCCTTCTTCATATCCCCTATTTGATAGCAAATGAAATACATTCTGGAATTTAAAATGCATAGACAAATAAGAAATAAGTAAGACAAACAAGATTAATGAAATTTCATAAAATAAACTTTATTTGGCACAAAGTAACTTTTAAGTAACATAAAGCTATCAAATGCATAGCAGAATGCAGTCAAATAAATATTCTATATCTGCTCTGGGGTACACCACCACAACCCCTACCCTCTTGGGAACCCCTCCCCTGCCCATAGATGTGAAAAGCTGTCTGCTCTGGTTCTTTGCTAGCACACACACACACACACACACACACACACACACACACACACGCGTCGTTTAACGGTATGACTTTTAATATTCAGGTTGCATAAATGGGAACCACATTTGGACTGCTTTTCCCTTTGCCTCATATCCTATATGAGGAAGTAATAATGGTACTTAATAAGATAAAGTCAGGAAGAACAGCTGGATCCAAACAAAGCTATATGCAAGAAAAAAGTGCATGCTGGAAATGATGTACTTTTAATGGTACTTAGAGTTTAATTTCCAGGCTATATTCAAGAGAGGAAAATTTTGAAGAGTTAAATAAATAATTATGCTGCCTAGCACTCTCCCACACCACCAAACACATAGGACAACCCTGAAGACAACAAAAAGTTTCTAATTTTCTTTCTGATTTGGCCATCTCTATAAAATCTGTAGTAAAATGTTCTAGGCATGCATTCAAATTATATTTAATGAAAACATCAGGACCTGGCTTGGAATCTGACCTATGGAGTTTACTTATCGTGTATTGGCAAATCACTTAACAGCTTTATGCCTCAGTTTCCTCATCTGTAAAATGAGAGATTTGGATTAGATGGTCTCTTATTTTTTTTTAAAAAAAGCATGCTGGAAACTAAGCAATGAAGTAGATGGAAGGCACTACTGTGGAGTCAGGAAGGCCAGAGTTCAAATCCTGCCTCAAAAACTTACTAGCTGTGTGACCCTGGGCAAATTACTTAATCTCACTGAGGTTCAGTTTCTTCATCTGTAAAATGGGCATAATGATCTTGCCTAAGTCCCAGAGCTGTTGTGAGGATCAAAATGTGAAAACATATGTAAAGGGCTATGTAAATTGTATAACACCACAGAGATGCTGGCTAGTTATTCTTTTTTAGAGCAAAATTCAACCTTAAAGATGTAGAGGCATCTTAGCTATTCATTGAATAGTTTTGGGCCTGGAATCAGGAAAACCTGAGTTCAAATCTAGCCTTAGATATTTACTAGCTGTATAATCCTGAGCAACTGACTTAACCTCTGTCTGCCTCAGTTTCCTCAACTGTCAAGTGGGGATAATACTAGCACCTACCTCCCAGGATTGTTGTGAGAATCAAATGAGATATTTGTAAAGTACTTAGCACAGTGCCTGACACATAGTAGGCGCTTAATACATGAATAAATACTTGATTCCTTACTTTCTTCCTTCTCCGTGGGAAAAACGCAAGATATTCTCCGGCTGTACATCAAAGCGTCAGGAGGCTCAGTGAGGAACGTGGATATGTGACTTGGGCGAGTCACTTAATTTCCCTGGGATTCAGTTTCTTCATGTTTAAAATGTGGAGATTTGCTAAGATACATTCTGAGCTCCCATCCAGCTCTGGACCCAGCCCTATGAAGAGTCATACTTTTGCAGACAACTTTGTGCTATGGGCTAATTCTTTTCAATCATATTACTAAGTATGGAGATTAGATAGAATGAATAGTAGAGGATAAAAATACCTCTTCTATCTACCTGACTCACAGAGATATGATAACAAGGGGATAATGCATATGAATGTGTCCCAAAAGTAAATGGAATAAAACAAGCATTTCTGTAACATAATACAATAAAAATGATGATTGCATATGAAAATGCAAATCTACTATACACAACTTGCTATTCCTTTCAAATGTACAACAAAATTTTCATATTTTAAAACTGCTATATGACTTTGGGGACACCCAGTTTGTGGGCCTATATACAAATATTGGGCACCACTTTGCACAGTGTTTATTGTTTGATCCGGGGGGTAGTATTTATTGGATGTTCCTATCTCAGTCAAGATGGAAGTACAGAGGCCACTCATGGGTTCATTCCATATACTGATCAGCACAGAAACTTTAACCTGTTCTGTTTTTCCAGCCAAGGCTGGTTTACCCTCCTTAGGCAATTTGGTGGACTTCACCTCCCATAGGTTCACCATATTTGTGCAGAACTCAGTGTAACCCCTCTGAATGACTTTAGCTGTATAGTACCTCAAAACTCCAGAACTCAAGCTGTGCACTAATCTCAGTATCTCCAGCAAAAAAGACTACAAGTGTGAATCAGAATGTCTGGAGATCTTTTTTGATTTGAAGACATCCTTCTGTTTGGTAGATAAAAATATAGCCTTAAGGGCTTCCTCCATAAAAAACAAACCCACAACATGTTCCCTACGTGTACATCAAAATCATAGGAGCTTCTGTGAGTGACATGAATGTGACGATCACTTTGTTTAATAATCTGTTGTGTATTGAGATAAAGTGGGATATAAAAGAGAGAAATAGATGTTTTCCAAAGAGGTTAGCCACTATATTGAAAGAAGTCCTAAATAATATCCAAATGAAAGAAAGATTGCTCTTTGAAAGCAAGGTTGATCAAATGTTCCCTTTTGCCTCTGGTTGTTTATATGTTATAAATTGTATCCAACAATAGAATAATACAAAAACTTTTAAGTGAATTCAAGACAAGCATTTCTTTTTTTTCTTTTTCTTTTTAATATAAAATTTCACAAATTTGCACATCATCCTTGCACAGCTGCCATATTAATCTTATCTGTATCATTTCAATTTTAGTGTATGTGCTGCTGAAGTGAGCACAGGTTCCCCACCCCTGGTCTGGACAATAGCAATTTTTACCTGACATGTATACGCCACAGTGCTACATGGTAGGGAGAAGACAGGAAGAGGGACTAGACCTGTGATTTCAGTATCATAAGGAACTCTCTGGTAAGGAAATTTCCTCTACTAATGCAGGTTGGTAAATCCTCTGCCACCAAGAGTCTTAAAGAACTTCCTAGACCTAGAGCTTTTCAGTTCGAAGTGACTTACACACTGACAAGGAGCCGTTACACATTACACAACCTAAGTTTTCCTGACGTTAAGTCAAAGTGTAACTACTACAAGTCTGGTGAGGATATGGAATAGAGACTGGAGCCTGGAGTCAAGAAGACCTGAATTCAAATCTGCCCTCACATACTTACTAGCCGTGTGACACTGGGCAAGTCACTTTACTTCTGTCTACTTCAAATCCCTCATCTATAAAATGTACATAATAATAACACCCACCTTCAAGAGGCACTGCGTACATCAAAATGACATAATATTTGAAAGGCATTTTATATACCATAAAGAGCTATAAAAATTCTCTTGTTATTGTTACTTATTATTATAAAGATAAAACAAAAATGCACAGAGATATGAAAATCTGTCTAGCCATCCATGTAAGATATTTCAGCATATTTCAGCACTTCATATTTCTATGGCTCATTGATGTCACCTGTGCAGAGAGTATCTTGCATGCCAATTACAACCTATCATGCCTTCTTCTCTTTTGCGGCTCTTACCATTAATATTCCACAGGGAGCTGGGGCAGTCCCAATATGGCAGGGGCCTTCTTCCATATGTCTTTACATTGTATGGATACAAAGAACATTTTTACTCTATGACTGGCCCATTCCTCTATAACCCAGCCAATCATATCATTTGCTTATGATGCCCTGGATTCCAGGTTTCCTGTGGAATTTTTCATTGATAATATCCAACAGCTCCCTCCTGCCCACCGTGCCCATCTCCGTTGCCCTTTGGGAGATCTACCTAGAAACAAAAATTTAGACCTCTAATTAAACTAGAATTTAATTCTCAAAACTGCAGTCAAGCTAGAAGCTAAGAAATTATGGCCATAGATTAGATTAAGCTTCATTGCTTACGTGCTTGCAAGATGGTTTAAAAAAAAAAAAAGATAAACAAGAACCAAAAGCTGTTTGTTCTGAGAATGCAACAACAAGAAACTAAAGCTGTTTAGAAATTTTGCAGTGATTAAAATCTAACATCCGAAGATCCTTAAGATTGTATATTATGTCCTATCTTGTTTATACTACAATAAGGTCTTTGAGCTTACTTTCTTGATGTAAACAATTCTGTCCTGACTTGCAGCGTTTTACATGTAGATGCTAAATCTGAAATAGCAACCTACATCACTCTTGAGAATGCATAAATGCTCCAGATAATGTCCATGTCTGTTACTCAAAGTTCTCTCTCTCTTTCTCTCTCTCTGTCTCTTTCTCTCTCTCTGACTGAGTGGCATTATTAAGTTGATTTGGGAGACCACCGTCTTTGCAATTGTTGGTTTACATAATAAACCTTTGGTTCTAATAGATCCTACCATAAACACAGTGCAAAAGCTTTTCCTCCCCCTCCTTCAACACTTTGAAATTTAGTTCTTTGGATTTCATGGTACTCTAAAAAGTGTAGGCATATAGCAATATCAGAAGAATATTATTACTAAAAAAGATGGGTCTTGGTTTCTGGGGAAAACTCAGAATGATGAAAAAGTCTATACAAATTTCCTAAAGGCAATCCAGTCCTCTTTTCTATACCTACATAAAACTGGGTCTGGGTCATCATCCACCTGCTATTTCTTTCCAAGATATATTATTATACTGATGGCCCATTTCAATAAGATGTCTCTCCAAATATATATCACAATCTGGACCAAGGGCAGGGGAACTTGCAGCCTTGAGTTCACATGTAGCCTTCTAGTTCTTTGTGTGTAAGACTTTTAATTGAGTCCAAATTTTACAGAACAAATCCTTTTATTAAGTAGATTTATTCTGTGAAGTTTGGATTCAGTCAAAGGGCTGCACTTGAGGACCTAGAGGGCCACATGTGGCTTCAAGGCCACAGGTTCCCCACCCCTGGTCTGGACAACAGCAATTTTTCATCTGCTTGGATTTTATTACGTTGCTAATTAGGCCAAAGTCTTTGAGGCATTATATTTCTCACAGAGAACGCTCTGCATTTCTGAACCTTGATGAAATTTTCTTATATTATCAGTAAACATGAATATTTGAAGGACCTCAAATATTTGGAGAACTCTGTCATGTACATCCTCCATGACAATAGCAAACATCTTTGGCAAACTTGTGCCTCCTTCATTAACGCAAACCAGATATTAATAATCAGAGTCATAAGACAAACTTACTATCATTGCTGTATATGTAAGAGAAGTACCTTGTTAAAGGAGAACCTTTAAGAAAGTATTATACATATGGGTCTCTTTCCCATTTGTGTGATCTCTTTAGGATATAGCCCTAGAAGGACTTCATAACAACCTGGAAAGACTTATGTGTTCTGATGCTGAGTGAGGGGAGCAGAACCAGAAGAACATTATACATGATAGAGACACATGGTATCTGTGATGACTAACTTTGATAGACTTGGCTTTTCTCAGCAATACAAGGTTCAAAGACAGCTCCAAAAGACTCATGACGGAAAAAACTATCCACATCCAGAGAAAGAACTATGGAGTCCGAATGCAGATTGAGGCAAACCATTTGTTCCCTTTTTTCCCTTATTTTTTGGTTTTGTTTCTTCTTTCTCATGATTCATTCCATTGGTTATAATTCTTCTTTAAAACTTGACTATTGTGTAAATAAGTTTAATGTGAAGGTATAGGTAGAACCTATATCAGATTACATGCCATCTTGGGAGCAGGGGGGAGGAGAGAGTGAGGGAGACAATTTGGAACTCAAAAACTCGTGGAACTGAGTGTTGTAAACTAAAAATGAAAAATAAATTTAAAAAATAAATAAATTCAGATCGTCAAAAAAAAGTGCCGTGCTCCACCGAATCAAATGTTTATAGTCAATCAACAATAAGCATAATGAGATTTTATATTCTCTGAACCTTTCACTCAATAGTTTGACTGTAAAGATGTGATCTGCTGTAGAATGTCAGTTGAACATTCCTTGGTGCTCCATTCTCGCACATTTATCAAGTATGCCCTTGATATATGTACAGATTATTCTTATAAAAACTTTAGTCATGTAGTAGATATAAGAGCCTACAGGTATTGGTATTTCCTCAGTCTACTGTTTTTGCTGTTCTTCCCCTCTTTCAGCTATATTCCCCAATACCTTCAGAACTGTGGCACCTCAAGCACATAATTCATCTGTGTTTAATTGATCTAGTTTAGTCAGAGCCATAACTAGAAATTTTGGAAGCTGGGGTAAGAGGTAGGAAAATTATCCCCAGTCTGGGTGGAAAGAAACCTAAGGACATTGGAAGGGATGAGCACAAAAGTTAACCTTTGTGGATGACCTCCCAGTTCAATTAATCAGCCCCAGTAAAATTTATCAAGTTGATTCTTAGCATACAAAAACAAAATGAAAAATAGGACCTGTGCTCAAGAAACTTATGTTCTAGGTCTAGAGGTTTAAGTGGTGAGCTATTGAGTTTGTCTTTGGACGTGTTGAGTTTGAGATGCCCATAGTACATTCAGCTGGAGATATCCAATAATCAATGGATAATGCTGGACAGGAGCTCAGGAAAGAGATTAGATCTGGACATAGAACAGGTGGTAATGAAACCAGATTGATGATGAGATCTTTGAGAGAGAGTTCAGAGAGAGAGAAAGAAGACTTCCCAGGACAAAGCCTTGGGGGTGGGGTTGGGATCACAGTTGGGGGGTATGACATAATTGATAATACAGAAAGGAAGACTAAGAAAGAATGGTTAGACAACCAGAAGAGAGCATTATCACAAAATCTGGGGAAGGAGAGAGTATTCAGAAGGAAAGCATGGCCGAAAGATCCAAGGAGTCCAAGAAAGAGAAAGATTGAGAAAAGGAAACTTTAGATCTTAAGAGATTTTTGATAACCATATAAAAAGCAGTTCCAGTTGAATGGTTAGATGAAAAACTAGATTGCCAAAGGCTGAGACATGAGAGGGAGGAGTGAGAGTGGAGGCAATGAATTGAGCACAATTTTCTGGAGTTTGTTTACGACACAACACATAGCTTTTCATTTTATCTAGATATACTTTGTAACTAGGTACTGCTTAAGCCATGCCTAATGGATGGAGGGTGGCACTGGGGAGGTCTGACTCTTCTCCTATCTCCTATTCCCCAAATTCAATCAGTTGTCAAATTCCGTTAAGCCTATTTTTACTTCTCTTGCAACTGTCTTCTTATTTCAACTTCTACTGCTTATCACCTTGATTCAGGCCATCATTAGTCTCCATACTTCTAGTCTCTCTCTTTCCAATATGTCCCACAGACTGCATGGATCTGGTCTCACTTCTCCCACCCTCAAATAATCTTCAGTGATTTTCTTTAAAAAACACAATTAAATACGATACAAACCCTCCAGCATGTCATCCATAGTCCTACACAACCTTGAACAACCTACCCTTCCATCTAGTAATTCCATTCATGCATTTGACTTTCAATTCAATTCAATATTGATTAAATGTCTCTCACATACAAGGCACTGTGCTAAAAGCTGGGGAGGCAAAGACAAGAAATGAAACATGACACTTACCTGTTCTGGGCTAGGTTTAGTGTGGGTCACTCCAGTGACTGAGGTTCAGGACTGGAATACAATGAAATTCTCATGGATCATAAAATGCAATTATAATAACTACTCTGAATAAATTGAAAACATGTCTTTTGTGCTTAGCATGTGACAAGCACTGCACTTAGCACTGGAAATAAAATACAAAATCTAAAAAAAAAAACCAGTCCCTGCCATCAAGAACCTTGCATTCTAATTGGGGGAACAACACACATTGGGGAGTAGTGGGTAGGATGGGGCACTTTGGTCCTAAAAGTTACAGGGATGGTGAGTAGGGCAGTGTGGGAGTAGATTGAAGCACACCTCTTCCAGGAACAATGACAGAGTTGATTTGATCATGGTTCTAGAACTGATAGATGGGTTTGGGAGGAAAGATTATTTCTGTGGGGTTTTTTTAATCATAACATTTTTTACCTAGCCCTACTTTTCTTTTGTTTGCATTCTGAGATGCGGCGTATATTTCCAGAGAAATAAAATAATTAGAGAAATACAACTGGACTTCTTCCAGTTACCTGATGGCCAGTCAGCCTTAGGACAGAAGGAGAATGGTGTGATCAGAGAACATTAGCCTGGAATCAGGACATATGGGTTCCAGTTAGTTAATGATTCAGGAACTAAACAGATGCATAACTTCTCTAATTCTCTGTAGCCTTTTAAAAAATCAGGCATTTGAACAAAATTACTTTGAATGATTTTTCACACTCTAAAATCCTAACATTCTCTGTTTGGCCTACTCAGTTCATTGGGTTCCAAAGAAATTTAACCCTTCAATGTACAACCTAGAGTCCCCAAAATTTGTATTGTATCAATCCCAGGATAGGAGGCTAAAAGGGATGGATTTTGGCCATATGTTACTGGCGAATTAGAGTGTTTCTTCTTACATCAAAGGTGCATTAAAAATAATGTGGAAGAAAAGGTAAAAGACCCAGGGCAAATCTCCTAAGAAGATGGGCTTGGTCATGCCCTAATATGTTTCCAAGCAACCTCAGCTTTACTGTCTGAATTGAGGAAATTGTTCTTGGTTAAAATCTATTAGATTTGCTTCATCCCTCAATCCATTCCCATTGGCAGCCAGTTTCAACTGCAGGAAAAAACAGTGGATAGCTGGTCAGCTTCCAAACTCTCTCTAAGCTAGCCAACCTCATTTCTTAGCAGAACACCTTCAACTCACATAGTGGTTAAAAAGCATTGTTTCTATTAGCTTGCATTTTCAATGCAAAAATTTTTCTGAGAATTATGGAGAAGGGTCTGGGGAGTATATCCTGGATAATTTGAGAGTACAGCATAGAGGGGTGGTACTTAAGGTCATTTTCATAGACATTTCATAGAGTATCAAAGCTCACAGGCACCTCAAAGACTATAGTCCAATCTGTTCATTTTATGGATAAGGAAACTGAGGACCAGGGAGTGGAATGGATTTTTTTTAAATCTTTTTTAATCCAGTGGCCTGAGGGCATAAGGGATCTCCCAGAATAGAGTCAGTTGCATAAATATCTCCTAGCTAATTTAACAGTTTCTGAGAAATTCTATAGATTCTGCATTGCAGACTTAAATTTCTTTAGAACCTAAGTGGCCTGATCAGATGCCAAGGTTTGACACCAGGAAAACTGTGAGCATCTATTTGGAAGTGGGAAAATAAGAGATCTACTGGTAACAGAAAGGAAAGATTAATTTAAAGGAAGCCTAAGGAAAAAAAAAGATAAGTGAGAGGAGACTTACAGACACAAGATGGATCCTGCATGATGAAAATCCATCTCAACACTTTATAGCCATACCATATATAGTATGTCTGCAAAGATGAGTGGGCATCAGTTTGGTTTTTTTTTTTTTGGCAAGTCAAACATATACTTTTAAAATACTTTAGAAGCTTACCACTTAAAGGCACATTATAGTGAATCACCTTATAAAGCTAAAAATCCTTTCGTAATATGATTTTATTTTGTGGTTTGAGTTACTGAAAGTCAGGTTTTCTTAAAATAGAGACCACAGGCTCATAGATTTTGAGGTTGAAAATGACTTAGGGGCCATTTAGCTCAACCTCTTCATTTTACAGACGAGAAAATGGAGTGAGGCTCAGGAAAGTTAATTGACTTGCCAAAGTCTTGCTAAGAGGATTCATTTGTATTTACAAGTCTACATATTGTTTTGCAAATGTCCTTTTATCCTGTCACTTTTATATGCTCAGAACCCTAGCCACACTTCTCTTTGGTAAATAGACATCCTCCTATAATATTAAGTGAAACCTCCTCTTCTTCTTCTCCTCTTCTTTCTCCTCCTCCTCTTTCTCTGACATTTGCAGAATGCTTTCATATTTCCAAATCATCTCTTTCACAACCAGTCTGTGAGGCAGGCAGTACTAAGCATTTTTATCCCCATCTTGCAGATAAGGAAACTGAGTTTCAAAGAGGCTAAATTGACCTCAACTATTACTGTATGGCTAATTAAGTGACAGAGCAGAGACGAGTCACAGAAAGGCAGGGATTTGGAATTCAGAGATCTTTTAATCCCATCTATATTTCTATGAGATCCCTGAAAATTGCTCCTTACACACACACACACACACGCACACGCACGCACACATGCATGCACTCACACACACAGACACACATGCACACACAACCTCATTGATCTGTAGACTGAAGGCAATTTTTTTTTAAATAAGAAACATGTGTAGTGGGAAAGCCCTGATCCAATCAAGGCCTAGGTTCTAGCCATGACTAATATCAACTCGTTTTATCTCTCGCATTCTTGATTTCTCAGTCTGTAAAATGGGAGTGGGGTAGGGTTGGACCAGGTGGCATCTGAGGGCAAATCTTAGATTTAGTGCTGGAAAAGACCTTAGAGGCCATCTACTCCAAGCCTACCCTACCATTTTACAGATGGACAAATCAAGTCTGAAAGAGATAAAATAAATAGACCAAGGTTGCAAAGGTAAAAGATGGCAGACCTAGGATTAGAACCTAGATCCTTTGATTCCAAATTCATTGCCCTTTCCACTGGTTTTTTTTTTCCCATTTATAAAATAAAGACTTTGGATCAAGTGATCTCTAAAGTCTCTGTCAGCTGTAAAAATGTTGAGTATATTAACCCTAAGAGCAAGAAGAAAGCGGTCAGAGGCTTGGGCAACTCCCAAGTGCCATTCAAGAAGGGGCAGTGCTGGACGTCCTAGCCAGCACTGCCAGGTGTAAAGAAGGAAAAGCCCAGTAGCAATTTGTACTTAAGAGACAGGTGCCTAAGAAGCTGTAAGGAATTCCCACTCCCTTCCCTACTCCACACTTCCCTGGAGTAGGAAGCTAGAGATGGAAGGGATGTCAGCACTCTTCTACTCCAACCCTAGGAGGTCAGGGCTTTCCCACTATACGATGTGTCGTTAAAAAAAATTGCCTTCAGTCTTCGGATCAATGAGGTTGTATGTGTGTGTGTGTGTGTGTGTGTGTGTGTGTGTGTTTGTATGAATGTGTCAGTGTGTGTGTGTTTGTGTTTGTGTATGTGTGTTTGTATGAATGTGAGTGTCAGTGTGTATATGTGTGTGTGTGTATGTGTGTGTGTGTGTGTAAGATGCTTAATTAAGAGCGACTGATTTTGAACTCACCTCCTGATACTAGTAGTAGCAGAGCTTGAATTGACCTCTAGTCCTGAAGAACTCTCTCAACTGTGTGTGCTCTGGGACAAAGCTGGGGTTACAAGAGCTGTTGCATTTCACTTGGATCATAGATGTTGAGCTGGAAGGGATCTCAGAGGTCATCTAGTCCAAGTTCATCATTTGACAGAGGAGGAAATTGAGACGCAAAGAGCTTAAGTCTTGCCAAAGTTCATACAAGGAGAAAACATCAAAGGTAAATTTTGAACCCGTCTTCTGACTTTCCCCTGCACCACAAAGCAGGCTATTGGGTAGCTCCCTGTTTAACTAATTGGATAGCTCCACATTTAACTAAATAACTTTGCAATTTACAAAGAATCTTTACAACAAATTTTTGAGGTAGTTTGTGAAATAATTTAACTCTCCATTTTGCAGATGAGAATGTTGAGGCTGAGAGCTTTCATATGACTTGTCCAAAGTCAGAGAGCTAGCAAACAAAGGGTAGAGAGAGGTATGATTCAAACAGATCTTTTGATTACAAATACACTGCACTCTGGCCCCAGAGTTAAGCCCATTTCCCATTGAGAGCAGCCCCTGTGCCCTTCCTCTCACAGGAACCCAATGTGCATGCCCCCTCTTGCACCATCAAACTATGTTCTCCAATTCTTCATTTATGCTAAAAAAAAAAAAATTAGAAACAGGAGGCAAGCCACAGTGGGGGTGATTTACATGCCTGGAGTGCTTAAATCGAAAATTAACAAATGAGTCCAAATGTCCAATTCATTAAACCAAATCCAAATGAGTCCATGCTTATCTAACCAACAGATCATTTATTCCTCCCCCCCCTCCCATTGCTCCTATTCAGCCACTCCCTTCATGAGGATGAGGATTTGTGCTGCTCTACCTCCTGTTTTCTCTTGACTCTTCCCTCCATCCCTTATCATCAGGCCATCTCTAGTCACCCTGATCTATATTTTGCCATTGGACTCAGGTGGCCCTGGAAGAGAAAGTGAGGCTGGTGACTTTGTATAGCCCTCCCTCATTTAAATTCAATTCATTTGCAAATCATGGCATCACCTTCTCGACATCCTAGTCCTCTTAGAAAATGAAGGACAAAAAAAAAAAATAACCTTCCATCCCCTACCATCTCTCCTCAGGCTTGGGCTTTCTCTTGCCATATTCAGAGCTAACAATTAGTTGATCCGATAAGCTCTTTATACTAATGCCCCGTGCCCCACCTACATCCAGCAGACCAAATGCAACCTACTTGATCCCAGGGTCCCTCAGCCTGAGATTCTCAGCAAAGAGAAGAAATTAGTTCCTTAATTAGCTATATCACATTTGGAAACCAATAAAACCTAGCAGCCTGTTGCTATATAACTACGGCCAGGTGTCAGGCTAGCGGACTGGATCAATCAGCTGCAGTAATATTAAAAAAAGAAATCATGCACATATAAGGATTGCAATTTGAGACTCATTACTAAAAGAAAAAATTGACATTCTTCTACTTATGTGCTAAGAAGTTCTACAGGGCTCTCCTCCAGCTCCTGGGCCAAACACATCTGAATTCTAGCAATGACCTGATTTTCTTTCTTCCTTAAGACACTGGAACTCCTTTTCTAATTGGTTGACTTTCTTTTCATAATCTCCTTGTTTCTCTCAGATTGTTCCTTTTTTCTTTTTTAGTTTTTCCTAAACCTCTCTCCCTTGATTTTTAAAGTCTTTTTTAAGTTCTTCTATGAATTCTTTTTGAGCAAGTGACCATTTTATGTTAGCATTGGCCTTCTTAAGAAAACCGTTTTTATTTGTCTTGTATTGTATTGGTTTGCATTATTCATTACTTCAATTTTTCACTAAATCCATGATATTCTTCGTGTCGATCTATCTTCTCTGATACAGATTGCACCCCCCCACCCCAGCCTTCTCATTCTTATCCATTTCCTTCCATATATCCTCCATAAAAGATCTATCCATACATGTTAAAATATTCAAGTTCATATAATTGGAATTCAGGGTACTGGGTAACTGGGCAGAAATGTATTAAGGACTCTATGTCTCCAAGTGATGCATTTTGTCTAAAGATGTTGAATGTGAATCTGCATGGGTGTGTTTATAGCCAAGTGGCTATGGCTTAGCAAAGCTGAGGATCTTGTAATATTTTAAGCAGGATCTGAGCAAACTCTCCAAGGGCCAAAGTAGCATTTGGTTCTATTCTGGAGCAGGAATAGCCTCTTAACATCTAATTTATTGTTGTAAGGGACCATCTGATCTAATCCCCTCATTTTACAGATGAGGCCCAACATAAGGAAATGAGATAAGGAGGTAGGATAGGGGCAAATAGGTGGTACAGCACATAGAATACTGGGCCTGGAGTTAGGAAGACTTCTCTTCCTGAGTTCAAATCTGACCTTGGACACTTACGAGCTGTTTGACTCTGAGCAAGTCACTTAACCTTGTTTGCCTCAGTTTCCTCACCTGCAAAATGAGCTAGAGAAGAAAATGGCAAACCACTCCCGTCTCCTTGCCTAGGCAACCCCAAATTTGATCACAAAGAGTAGGAACTGACCGAAATGACTGAACAATAATAATAAAGGTTTCTTCCTGCCTCCCTGGTATAGGCCATGATTTAAGGAGCCCACAGGGCAATTCTGTACCACCATTACACTACTATCTTAACACTATTTTGCCAAAGCATATAAAATTCTTCTAAATTTGAAGACTTTTGAGTCTTTAAGAAGCCCATATTGAAAAGGTAGGAAACGACCCAGGGAGAATCATCTCTTGGGGTAAGCGTTTGAGGAAGCAGAAAGTATAACCAAAACAAACCCAATATTACCCATATTTGGCCCTCACCCCATTCT
Organism: Phalanger gymnotis; assembly: GCA_028646595.1. Lineage (NCBI taxonomy): Eukaryota > Metazoa > Chordata > Mammalia > Diprotodontia > Phalangeridae > Phalanger > Phalanger gymnotis. The sequence goes on along the minus strand of CM053622.1, from coordinate 732,487,291 downwards.
GAACTCCATTACCTGCTGGTCTATGGACATTAGAGACTTCACAATAATTAGGCTTTCCTGCACTTCCTTAACTAATGCCCAAGAAAAACAGTTTGCTAGTAAGAATGGACTTGTTCCTCTGCTCTGAAAGAATGGTCAAGAAGTTGACCTTTCTTGCTGCTTCTGAAGCCTGGGCTAATTGTTTATTAAGTCTATCCACTCCTTTCCTGGGCCTCACTTATTCAGATCAGAATCTGTGCTCCCCAAACTCTTTCAAAAATAAAAAACAAAACAAATAAACCTGCGGAGAGATTTCCAATAATAGATCCATATTTAAATTTCTTCAGGAAGACTCAAACCAGAGGGCAGCAGAGCAGAGGGCAAATAGTAATAGCCAGCATTTATATGGGGCAGTAAGCCTTGCTAAGCACTCTACAAATATTGTCCCATTTTTTTCCTCACAATAACCCTGTGGAGGTAGATGCTATTTTAGGAATGCTAATTCCCATTCTACAAATGAGGAAACAGGGCAGAAGTAAAGTGACTTGCCCAGGATCACATAGCTAGTAAATGCCTCTGGCTGGATTTGAACTCAGATCTTCCTGACTCTAGGTCCAGGGCAATAGTCAGCGTACCACCCAACCGCCCCTAGTTTCTTAGTAGATGGCTACGTGGGATGATGTCAGGCATGGTCTGGGGTCAACTAGCTGGAGCAAATCACTGTTATCATGATTATTACCCCAGCTTATTTTACTTTTTGGTCACTGGTATATGAATGGTTAAAAAATGTAAAATTTCAGCACAATGCCTCTGGACTAGAGAAGACCCTAGGCAGACTTTAGAAGTTTTCCTTCAGGTGCAGCTCACTTTGTCTGAGCCTCAGGTACATCCCACATGCCTCATGCCCTGCTCTCTCCTCTCTAAAGTGTGGTACATTGAAATCATGCTAGATTTGGAGTCAGAGAACTCTATCACTTAGTAGCTGTGTGACCTTAGAGAAGTCACTTAACTTCTTAGACTAGTTTTCTCATTTATAAAATAAAAGGGTTAAATTAGATGACTTCAATGGTATCTTCCATTTCTCAATCTATGATCCCTATCCCTCAGAACTTACATTCATACTAAGGTGCAAGTGACTGATAACAATTTAAGAGTTATAGCCTTTCTAGAGATATTTAAATAATTAAGGGATGAAGATGTGGGGGTGAAATTTCAAGCATGGGTCAGACGGTGGAGGATATAAATTTGGTGACATAAAGCATGCCCCATGTCTTAAAATCTCACCCCCTTGGGAGGCAACTTTAGCTGAACCTCAATCCAAGTATTAAATGGGGGAATGGTCCTAAGAAATCATCCTAGTGACCAGTACAATCCCTCTCTCCATGGATTCCCAAGACCATGAACTCAACCTCAAATACATAATGTGCCAATAAACCATAGATGCTAGCAATCTCTATTTTAATCAAGGCAAGTTTGCCTATGTCATTTCCTAAAGGAGCTCTGCAAGGGGAATTCGTACTATTTTTTTCAAAATCAGAAAGTAACTTTATAAGACAAGTAGTCGAGCCTTGGTATAAAAGATAATGATGTCTTAAAATACTGCAATAAAAAGTGCAAGTGATGCTGTTCATTTTCAGCCTAAATCTCCCATCTGCACAGAATTTCATTTCAAGACATATAAGAAGGAGTATAGGAAAACAGACCTTAAAACTCCCAATGCACTGGAAGGATAGGTTACTTCATTTCAGAAACCTAGCTGGAATTCATAAATTTTACCAGCAAAAGTAGAACCCTGCCCAAAGCAATTCCTTCTGGCAGTGAGTAGGACTTTTATTTAATATTTATTAAGGGTCTAGTATGCTCCTAGTGCTGGAGAGAGGATGCTGTCCTAATGTCAAGTGGTAAACATACTGGGGAAATCAGATAGGCACAAACTTTGGAAAACTTTCAGTCTATGAGCATGAACTCACAAGGACATCTCTCTTCCAAGTAGATTAAAGTATATTTATGAATAAAAAGCACAGTGTTTAAATCTGACATGGCTGGAGTAAGTCAAAGCTGCTTTAATTAGAGTCTGAGTGTTCCAACTCTTCCTACTCAACTGTCTGTGCCTGGTTTCCCACAAGTGCACCCAGTGCACCCCCGTATCAAAGTTGAAGTGGAAAGAATATCCACCTAGCTGACCACCATCAAGGACAGAAGGTCACATGGGTAATAAATTGGAGGTAAGTAGGAGTAATGGAATTCAATCCTCTGATCCTGGATTAAGAATCAACTCCTCAGATTTCTACTTCAAACTCTACAACTATGGACTTGGCGAAATCATTTTCCCTCTATAAATTTCAGTTCCATCATCTGTGAAAGAGTGTAGTCCCCACTCTCTGGTTGCTCTTTCTAGAGCTCCTGTTGTGTGTGGTTTGTCTTTTGTTCTAGAAGAGGACCATGACATCAGGAAGATGATGGCACGACTTGTAATTGAATTGGATTTGAGTCAAGGAGGACTGTGCAAAGTCACTAGCCTCATTTTCTCCTCCAGAGCCTTCTGGGTCTAGTCGCCAAATATAGATCAGGATGACTGGAGATGGCCCACAATGCAATGGGGAACTTTGGCCTTTTTAAGCTAAGGTCTTTCTGATTTCTCAAGTAAGACTAGGTCCCTACAATGATGCTACCTGTTAAATCAAACCTGTTAGGGAAGACCCTCAAGGCTGCTGGATGAAAGAGAAACAATTACTATTTACATTCACTCCGAGGGTCCAAAAGATAACCATTAAGTCTTCTCTCCTCACTTCCCTGCCTTCCCCTCCCCTCCCCTCTCTTCTCCTATCTTCTCCTTTCCTCTCCCCTTCTCTTCCCACATGGGGTATCATGTTCTTACCTGAGGGTGTTCTGCCCAAAGGAATCTAAATTGTGATGGCTGAAGCATGCATAGTTTGGGTTTACTGGCTAGATTTCTTTCTTAAAGACCATGCCTTAAACCCTTTTCACTCTGGCTCTCCAACAATGGGTCCCTGCCCAAGCACCACTTAGTGGCTATTTTTGAGAGCTAGCTACTTCCTAAGTGAAGGCAGAGCTAGATGCCCACATGGTCGCTCAGCATCTTTCTAAGCTTTCTTCTCCCCTAGTAACTGCTGGTGTCCCAGAGTGGAGGGGTCCTGAGAGGGGGAGAAATGGAGAGAGGGACCATTCAGCCAGTGTATGTTGTCAGCTTAAAGCTTGAAAGCTCCAGAACAAGAAAGAGATGCCAAGTGTAGTCTCTCCATTTATAAAACTCCTGCCTTGAGTTCATGATCTTTCATGACCTGCCTCCGCTTTGGTCAGCTAGGTAGTGGAGTGAATAGAGATCTGGACCTGGAGTTAGGGACACCAGAGTTCAAACCATTCCTCAGACACTTACTAGCTATGTGATCCTGGGCAAGTTACTTAACCTCTGTTTGCCTCAGCTTCCCCAACTGAAAAAGCAGGATAATAATAGCACTGACCTCTCAAGGTTGTTGTAGTGATAAAATGAGATAATATTGGTAAAGTATATTGCACATAGTAGGTGCTAAACACATGCTTGATTCTTTCCTTTATATTAGCCAAGCCTTTTGACACTCCCTCAACTCACTCTCACAGACTGACAAACACACAGAAACATTTCCTTGTCTTTGGCATCTAACAATGTAGGAAAAATACAATGGGTACCTATAGCTGGAGAAAAGCTACTGCAACAGGTGCTACAGATAGCTTTTACTTTTATGCTACATTCTTTCCCCAATATATTCATTCAGATATCGAACCCTCTCATAACAAACAAAAATAGCTAAGCACAACTGCAGCATATACACCATTCCCTACTCATAGCCCCCTACTTCTCCAGCAAGAGGTGGGAAGCGGGTTTCATCATCTGGTTTCCCAGACCAAGATTGCTCATGGAAATAATGTTTTCATTTTTGTTGTTATAATTGCGTGCATTAGTCTACTAGGTTTGCTTATTTTCCTCATTATCAGTTCATACAATTCTTCCCGTGTTTCTCTGAACTCTTCACATTTGTTTGTCCCCTTATGCTATATTAGAATTTCACTACATTTATATACACAACTTATCCTCCTATTTTCCAGTTGATTGGCAAATGTTTTATTTCTAGTTTTGTTTTTAATACTACAAAAATTAATATTTCGATATATATATAGAATCTTTTTTCCTGTCATTGACCTCCATTGGGCTGTGATCAGTAGTGGGATTACTGGATCTGGAGATAAGAATCATTTAGTGACTTTTTTCACATAATTACAAATTATTTTTCAAATCAGCTAGAGAATGGCCAGGTCTATCTACATATATTGGAGAACCTATCTTCCCATAGCCCCTCCAATGTTTCCATTTTTATAATCTTTGCCAGTTCTACACTCTCATTACCCAAATGTCCCACACTATGCCTCTTGACTATGCTTCCTGGATTTCATATGAGTATACTTCTTAATATACAATACTTCCCCCTTCTCAAATTTCATATATTGTGTTCCTTTTGAATATGGCATGTCCTCATATAATCATACTTCAAGTATGAGTCCTACCCCTCTAAGTTTCTGTTATACCTATGAGATCTAATTTACCTCCTTTCATTAAGATTTCTGTTTCACCTTATTTATTACCTATATTAAACATTTTTGCAGTATTGGTAATTAAGACCGTGGATTTCTTGTTGGCTCCCTCCTTAGATACTGGTTCCTATGAATTTTTGCTAGTGCCAAGTACCTATGAGGTTTGTGTGAATTGCAGGTTGACCTTCCCCCCAGAGAAGAAGCTAAAATCCCTGGAGTAGCCAACAGCTCTTGAAGAATTATCTTCAACCTACTGGGCTTTTCAACTGCTATTCTTCACATTATGTTTTAGCTTGGCAGATATACGTAGAGCAGTTTTCTCTCTCCACCTCCATTTTCAGTTAATATATTCTTCTGATTCCTAACACTTCAGGTACATATATTTTTACCAGCCCTAGTTAGGTACAACCTACCCCTATCCCATTATTCTGATATATTTTAAGCTATGGTCCAAAAATAAAAATCTTATTCTCAAAACTCTTTTCTTTAATAGTTATCCACTTCTCAAATCTGCCTTTTTCTTCAGGATGCCTTAACTTAATACAAAATGATGAGAAAAATACACCATCTGTGTCCTGAAGGTATTTATTTCTCAAGCAGAATGTCATAACCCATAACAATGCATTCTAGATTCCTTCTGGCACTGGTACAGGATCATAGATTTAGAGCTAGAACCCTCAAAGGGATCTCAAGAGATGAAAAAATGGAGACTCAGAGACCTTAAATAACTTGGCTCTTTTCACGTAGTCAATAAGTAGCAGGGTTAGGATTCTACCCCAGGTGCTTTGACTCCAAATGCAGAACTTTCTCTGCTTATATCATTCTGTGGTTATCATGTTTGGATAACCTCTCCATCACATTCCTCAAATGTCAGCAGACTTCTCTGATATTAACTTTATTGTCAGTCAGTTCATTGACAAACATTTATTTAGAACTTACCATGTGCCAAGCTCTATCCTAGGTGCTGGTGATACAAAGAAAGGCACTTTTAAGTGGAAAAACGCCTTTCCCTCCTCTGGGAAGCTGGTCATTTCTTTTGACTTGATGACTTCTTCCTTGATCCCCCTAGAGAAACCAAAATTATCATTCTTAGGACGCAAGAAGCTTTTTCCTCCTGAGAGAGTTTAGTCCCCTCCCTCTTCTAAGGAGGTAACTTCATACCTATTATTAAGTACCCAATATTCAGTTGTCCTTCCCTTTCCCATAGCTCCATGCCACGTTTTTTTATCCTCCAACCTCCCAACATGGGATAAGGTTCCCCTCTACCTGTTCCTTATCTTTTTTACTTTTGCCATAATATACTTCTTACATTGGAGTGGGCAGCTAAGTGGCACAGCGGATTAAGATCTGACTTGGAGTTAGGAAAACATGACTACAAATTCTGCCTCAGACACTTAGTGGCTGTGTGACCCTGGATAAGTCCCTTAACCTCTCAGCATTTGTTTCCTTATCTGTAAAATGGGCATAACAATAGTACCCATCTTTAAGGGTTGTTGTTAAGCTCAAATGAGATGTTTTATAAAGCACTTTGAAAACCATAACATGCTACATAAATGCTAGTTATGGTGATGATGGTAACGAAGTAAGTTCTTTGAGGGCAGAGATTGTTTCAGTTTTAGTTTGTATCCCTCTATACTCAGTACAATGACTAATACACAATACATAGTAAGAACATTATAAATGTTGGTTGACTGATTAATTGATTTATTTCATTCTTTAAAGGAGAATTTTATTTTTTTTCTCATAAACTATAGATTGAAGATAATTCTTCAAGAGGTGTTAGCTATTCCAAGGATTTTAGCTTCTTCTCTGGGGGGGGGGGGAAGGTCAACCTGCAATTCACACAAACCTCATAGGTACTTGGCACTAGCAAAAATACAATGAGAACTGAAGTTCTTTCCAGCTATACTTCCTGGGAGGCCCTCAGTCCTCCGTAGTTTTTGTTGCTGGCTCTCATGGTTAATTCATGTAATTAAGAGTTGAGCCAATGCAGCGTGATGGTGGGCAGAGGCAGTGACCTTCATGCCAGTGATGTGGAGGAAGACCCTTGCAGCTCGTCTTCCCCAAAGAGTTTGAAACAGCAGAAACTCTTCTAAATCCTGAAGTCCACATGCTTCTAGAACATCTAAAGCAACAGAATGAAAGTGCAGAGGATGAACAAGAACTTCCAGAGGTTTTCATGAAAATTTTAAATTACACTGACCATTTTAATTATTTTAAAAACAGGGAAACCATTGCTAGTGTTCAGAGTTTGTTACTCCAGAAAAAGCTCCATAAGGTTGGGTTAGCCTGTCTAGCAAACCCTTGTCCTGAGACAGCAGAATAGGCTGAGGCTCTGATTCCAAGCCTGGAGGGTTGATTGGAAGATGAGAAATTGCAACAGTTTCTCAATGATATCCAGACTAAGGGGAGTTTCCAGTATTAGTACGAGGAATCCATCCCTTCAGTGAAGACAGAAGAAGTTTCCCAAAATTCCTCTGCAGCTGAGAAGAACTCAGATTTCCTCCAAAGACCATACAGAAATTTAGTCACAAAAGTTGGTCAAGCTTCCTGTGGACAAGGTAATGCAAAGTTTTGCATCAACAAGTAACTCAAACTTGTGAACAGTTGTGATTCTGATTGACTCTTTGAATATTTGAGATGTGACTAAGGGCAGGAATGCCATTGACTCTTAAAGGGGCTTTGGGATGATTTCCTTTATTGAAGGGTTTTCAAATGATGTAGTGGACCAGTACTTAGATGCTTGCATCATCCTCTCCATCCCTTTGGTTAACAAGAAACATTTAAGGGGAAGGAATGAGGTGAGAGAATTTAGCCAGTAAGTATATATGGCATGTTATTGACTGCCTCATATCACTGAATTTGACACTTCATTTATATTCACATTTCTGGTTTGAATTTCAAGCTATTGTGAAATATTATTGACCCGGATTAGAATAGGTAAAAATAGCTTGAGTAAAAAAAAAAAAGTCGTGTCTCATATAAATGATGAAAAGAAAAATCAAAGTGAACCTATACTTAGATATTTGAAATTCTTAAAAAACAGAAAAACTGAACACCTCACAAACTTTATATACCATAAAGTCAATTTGGCCAAAACTCAGAGGGAAAAAATAAACTAGTGGCAGTCTTAAGGCATCACTGTATATAAGTCCAAAAGAGCCTTGATTTAGGAGGCTCAGTTTGGCCTCTCACATATCCTCAAGGCTTCCAGGTTTTGGAGCAGGAGGCAATTTGTGGGATTTACTCTTATCTGACAGTTACTTTGGGAAAGGGTCCTTTCTGAGTTTAAGCTAGTCCTTGATCCTGATTTTAAATTCCATTCAATTCAGTATCGGTTTAGTGTATGATAGGACGCTGTTGGGGAGGGCCAGAGAGGAGGGAGACTTGGTTCTGGTTGGGTCATCATAGTGAGCTAAATTTGGGACAGTTTTATTTTCTGGTCCTAAATTTCAGCATTAATTTCTGAAAGGTCATGCAAATATTTGTTTTTTTTGCAATTGTTTCTCCCACACCCTAAAATCTGTTACTGTAATTTTATCTAATAATAGAAAGGGGAATGGGTAGATTCTGTATTGGATATCCAGTTAATCGTGCAATTCCTAAGAAGTAAACTTATTCTAGGAAATAAAATTATGTTTTAAAAAAGAGCATCCTTCAGGTGCTATAGATTCCCAACTGAGACTTTACTTACCAGCCTCCTGCCTTTTCCACTGAGATCATACTATCTTTGTTTGGCAATTAGTAACCTCTTCTCAGGCAGCTAGGTGCAGCTGATAGGGTGCTTGGCCTGAAGTCAGGCAGGCTCATCTTCCTGAGTTCAAATATAGCTTCAGATACTTACTAGCTGTGTGACCCTGACCAAGTCACTTCACCTCTGTCTATCTCAGTTTCCTTAACTGTAAAATGGGGATAAATAACAGACCTACCTCCCAGGGCTGTTGTGTGGATCAAATTATAGAGTATTTGCAAAGCACTTAGCACAGTGCCTGAATAACTGTATGTAAATACTGAAGTTTTAAAGAAAGGTGAAAGACAGCCCCTGCCCTCAGGGAGCTCATACATATTCTTTTTTTTATTTGTTTTGTTTTGGGTTTTTTGGGGGGGCAGGGCAATTGGGGTTAAACGACTTGCCCAAGGTCACACAGCTAGTACATGTGTCAAGTATGTGAGGCTGGATTTGAACTCAGGTCCTCCTGACTCCAGGGCTGGTGCTCTACTCACTGTGCCACCTAGCTGCCCCCATATATATTCTTATGGGGGAGACACCAGGCAAAAAAAAAATACACATGCAAGATGTATACAATATAAATGGATGGGAAAGCACTGGCAATTAGGATTCCTAGCAGAAGGTAGAATTAGAACTGAGCCAGTCAGAGGAGCCAAAGGAACAAAGAGGCCAGTGTAGTTCTTCAACAATCCTTCAATTTAACTTTTGTCAGCTCTCAATCTCATTCCCCATAATGCCTTTTACAAGATTTCTGTTCTCTCCCATCCTCTTTCTATCCCCTTACATCTTCACCTATGTGTTTTAACAATCTGGCTAGCAGCTTCTGTGGGGGTGTAAGATCCACCCACAGCTAGCACCCAGAAAGCTGCCAGCACGCTGCAAAAACAGGTTCTTTTGATCTGCCTTAATAAGGAGAGCAAGGTAAAGGGGTTGGCAAGCTTAC
>CM053622.1:732461935-732477552 GCA_028646595.1 Phalanger gymnotis | reverse complement strand
CTTGGAGGTTTTTCTTGTAGGCTCTATGACTTTGTTAACTTCTTCTGACTGTATGTTTTGGTCTTCTTTGTCACCAAAGAAGGACTCCAGAGTCTGAGACTGAATGTGGGTGTGTTTTCGCCGCCTGGCCATGTTCCCAGACAACTTACTTGACCCTTGAGTTTTTCAGCAGGATATGACTGCTTGTAGACTAAAGAGTTCTATCTTCCACGCTTGGGTGGATGTGCTGCCTCACCAGCACTCCTCCTTCCCCAAGAACCCCCTACCTGGACTGGGCTTAGATCTTCAGCAGGCTCTTCACTCCTGCTCTGATCCGCCACTTAATTCCTCCCACCAGGTGGGCCTGGGACCAGAAGCAACTGCAGCTGTAGTTCTAAAGCTGCCCCACCTCTGCTGCCCCAGGGGCAGTGGCTGAATGGCAAACTCAGTCCCCGCAGCTTTTCCCACTAACCTTTGTCTTTGCTGTTTGTGGGTTGAGAGGTCTGGTAGCTGCTGCAGCTTAGTGTCCTGATTCAGGACACTAAGGCACGTTCCGCACATCCCCCAGGCTGGTCGGTCCGTGCCTCCCACGCTGGGCTCTGCTCCGCTCAACTCCGCTCCCCTCAGCTCCCAGCTCCGTGCGGGGTAGACCTTACCCAGAGACCATCCAGGCTGTCCTGGGCTGGAGCCCTGCTTCCCTCTGCCACTTTGGGGGTTCTGCAGTTCTAGAATTGGTTCAGAGCCATTTTTTATAGGTTTTTGGAAGGACTTGGTGGAGAGCTCACACCAGTCCCTGCTTTCCAGCCACCGTCTTGTCCTAACAATCTTTTAAAGCCCTAATCAAATATTATCTCTTCCATGAAGCTTTCTCTGATTCCTGAGGTAAATCTTTTTTTTTCCCCTGGGACCTCACATAATATTTTGTTTCACAGCTGTGGAAAGCACATGAGACTTGGAATCAATAGGGACCTGAATTTGAATCCTACCTCTGATGGTTACTAGTTGTGTGATCTTGGACGAGTCAGTTAATGTCTCAGGGCCTCAATTTCTTCATGTATAAAGTCATGACATTACCTCTAGTATCCATTTCATAGGTCTATTGTGACATTCAAATAAGATCACGTGCTTTGCAAAACTTAAAGCACTACACAAATATCTGCTATTATTGGTACTATTATCTCTCCAATGCACTTGCCGTTTAATATTATGTATTATAGTTTTTTGAGTAATGTACTTATCTTGTTCCTCTGTTGCAATCAATAAAACAAACAAAGCAAAAAAGCACCCACAGCTCCAAGTTGAACACACAGGTCAGGCAGAAGTTTTATTGTTATTACAGCCCATGGCAAGGAGGACCGATTAGCTCAAAGATGAAGATGTCTGTGAGGCAAGTGGACTCCCTGATAAACAATTTCCAGGTAGTTTATATAACATAAAATTAAGAACACATGATAGAGGGAGTTGTGCTGTTGCTAAATATAAGGCAACAAAGCTCCTTACAAGGAGAGAAGAGGATAGAGTACAGTCTTCCCAGATCTAGTTTTGCGACATCTTACAATCTTGTTGGGCCCACTGAAGGAGAACAATGATAATGACAAGAAGATGTTATGATAGTCTTAACTCAGTGGTTTAGATTTCCAGGAGGACCCAGTGTACATTCTTTGAATTATATTCTAATAACAGAAACCCATAATCTCAATTTTTTAAGTGGAGGGTACAGCTGGATCATTAAGCTTCCTACCTCAATATATTAAGCTCCACAAAGTCAAGAACCAGGTCTTAGCTAACTTTTTTCTTTCCCTCAGCATTTGTGGCAGATAGGTGATGTAGTGAAGAGAAAGCTGGACCTGGAATGAGAGAGACTTGAGTTTGAATGTTGTCTCAGACACTTATTGGCTGTATGATTATTCGCAAATCTCCATATTTCATATGAAAGGAAGTAAACTCAACAGCTCATCATGCAAACACACGTAGTAAATAAAATAGGTTGATTAATTCAATAGGGTAAAGTTATTTGGGGCAGGTAGGTGGCACAGTGGATAGAGCACTGGGTTTGGAATCAGGAAGACTCATCTTCGTGAGTTCAAATCTGGCCTCAGAAACTTACTAGCTACGTGATGTTGGACAAGTCATTTTCCCCCTGTTTGCCTCAGTTTCCCAATCTGTAAAATGAGCTGGAGAAGGAAATGGCAAACCTCTCCAGTATCTTTGCCACAAAAACAAAGATTAAGCAACCACCACGTGTACAACACTGTTCTAGCATTTATATAACACTTTAATACTTAGAAAAGGTTTCATATATGTTATCTCACCTGATTCTCACAACAACACTACAAAATTGGTGCTACCATTATTTCCATTTTAGAGATGAGCAGACTGGAACTGAGAGAGAAGTTCAAAGACTTGAGAATAGTCACCGCACTAATAAGTGTCTGAGACTCCTGGTTCCAAACCCTGTGCTCTATCCACTGCATCCCTAGGTACTCCACATAGGAGTGATAGAAATATTAATAATCACATTTGCAAATCTTCTAAGACACAAGGTATTAATGAACAGTGACGTTCCTAAACAAACATTTACAAGCACTTCCACCAAAATCACAGCAGACAGAAAATGCTATGTAATCGCAGCAAAGCATGGGAAACCACTTAAGAAACCATCTGAACCTGTCTTTATTTTAGAGCCCCAAAACAAAGAAATGGCATAGGAAAACAAAATCGAGGATCAGTAAGTCGTGCAAAGTGCAAATCTGCATTCAAAATCATTTGAAGTTTACTCTCTATTCCAAGCATCATTGTCTTGCTGATAGACATTGGAACACTTTCTTTTTGAGTGAAACTCTACAAATCACCATATATCATGATGAGACACAGGTCTCCCCTGACATCTCGTGTATGCCATGGTAGGGCTACTGAGTTAGTTTCCAGCAGCTCTGCTGATGGATCGAAGATGAGCACACAAAAATTGGCCACATATTGGCAGAGGTTTATTGGGAATGTGTCACTGGAGATTTGGCAAATCTACTGAAAAATAGCTGGAAGTGCAGCAAGAGGTGGAGAGCCATACTCATGACTCAATAACTTTTCTCTTTTTCCTGAGCAAATATTTAAAGAGATTGCTTGCTATTATTCCTAGCTGCCAGGTTAGAGCACCATGTCCTCTGTTTTCTTCACAGGCGGTACTTTCCCAGAGGAAAAGTTAGAGAAAATAACCGGATGTATGACTCAAGTATGAAAATTTCTCAGAAGTGGGATTCCAGGGACTGCTTGTTGGATTGGACTATACTGTTTAACTTTTTGTCTATTGTCACTTCACCCACACTATAAACTTCCAGGAGACAGTTAAAGAAGCTAATCTTTTTTATTCCCCACAGAGTCAAGCATGGTGGGAAGGAAGGAAGGAAGGAAGGAAGGAAGGAAGGAAGGAAGGAAGGAAGGAAGGAAGGAAGGAAGGAAGGAAGAAAGGAAGGAAAGAAGGAAGAAAGGAAGGAAGGAAGGAAGGAAGGAAGGAAGGAAGGAAGGAAGGAAGGAAGGAAGGAAGGAAGGAAGGAAGGAAGGAATATAAGAAGGAAGGAAGGAAAGGAGAGAGAGGGAATGAGAGAAAGGAGGGAGCAAGGATAGAAGGAAAGCAAGAGGGAGGGAAGGAAGAAGGAAAGAAGTTGAGGAAAAGGGAAAGGGAAGAAGGGATGAAGGAAGAAAAGGAGGGAAGAATGGAGGAAGAAAAAAGGAAGGAAGAGAATGAGGAAGGAGGGAAAGAAATGAATTCAAAAAGAATACAGTAAGGATTAAGCTAATCAGTTGTTCATTGCTAAAGAAGACAAAACCAGGGAAAAAAAGTCTCATGAAGCAAGAGGGAAACTGATTAAATGGATGAACAAACTCCTTTTCTTTAGTTATGAAAAAGACTCAGAACAATGAAGTAGGACAAGTTACGGAACCACTTATATTAGGATCACTAACCTATGTCTTTTCATAAACGGTGAAATTAAAGCACAGAGGAGGCAGCGTTTCCCAACATGTGAGTACATGTACCCCATTTAGAATTTTCTTGGCAAAGATACTGGAGTGGTTTGTCATTTCCCTCTCCAGATCATTTTACAGATGAGGAAACTGAGGCAAACAGGATTAAATGACTTGCCAAGGGTCACACAGCTTGTAAAAGTCTGAGGCTGGATTCGAACTCAGGAAAATGAGGCTCCCTGATTCCGAGTCCAGCGCTCTCTCCACTGTACCACCTACCTGCCCTAAATAATTTTATCCTATTGAAATGAATCTATTTTATTTACTATGTGTGTTTGCCTGATAAGCTATTAAGCTCACTTTCTTTCACATGGAATAGGGAGAATGGGAAGGTTTAACTGAAATTCAAGAGATAAAGGGTCCAAAACACCTGCTTTGAATGAGCGGCAACAGATACAGCAGTGGATTTCTTAGTCATCAGAATGAGGAAAGCTTGGGATGATTTCACAAACCTAACTGTTACTTTTTACACTAGAAATCCCATCTGCTGGTCTCAGATTTGTAGGGTGCAGGTACCCACTCTGCTCTTAATATGTGACCATATCTTGATGCTGAGAGAACGATGGAGTAGAAGTGGCAGCTCTGTCAGAATGCAAGTTCTCTGAAGGCAAGAACTGCTTCATTTTTGTCTTTGTATTCCCAGGGCTTGGCACATAGTAGGTGCTTCATTATTATCATTTATACTGTAATACGTTGTGTCGAGTCCTATCCTGCCTCATCATTGGTGTGGCCTACATCAGGCCTTCAAGTAATGCCACTACAATCTCCTCTAGGTGGGTGAATCATTCCATCCACATATATTCACTGTAAGGATTCCAGAACCATTCATTGGCAGGAGTGTAAATGACACAGAAAGGTGCTTTGACTGTGATCTATTAATCAAAAACAACTGCTGGAATATTGTGACTAGACAAATATCCAATGGATGGCTAATGAGGACCAAATTAGAGCCATGCCAAATTAAATCACATTAAAAATCTGCCAACTGCCCAGATGGGTATATTTGAGAAACAATGTGGCCTAGTTGATAAAGTTCATAGCTTGGAGTCAGGAACACCTAGGTTCAAATCCCATGTCTGATACTTGGTGTGGGACCATTCACAACTGAACCACATCTCTGACTCAGTTTCTTCAATTGTAAAATGAGAGCTTTGAATTAGGTGGCTTCTAAGCTCCCTTCTAGATCTGAAGTTATGGTTCTTTTGTCAAATTAGGACACAAAGCTAAATAGATGGCCTGCCTGCCAAATTAGTCCATCAATATGCAGGCACTGAAAAGGCACTGCAGACAGACAATGAGTTGGGCCCTGAATTGAGTAGGAGGAGGAAAGTAGGCTGTTTCAAATTTGGGAAACTGTGCAGTGCTTTCAATGATCCCAAGCTGTCACTGCTCTAAAATCTCATCTCTTTAACACCTCTACTTTCTCAGTAATGTTACATGGCTGCAAATCATGGAGTGCTAAACCTTTTGGAGCTTAAAATGAAAAATCGACTAAAGGGCAATAGAGAAAGGCCTAGTATCACTGATAGCTTGCACATGAGAAGTGGAATGAAAGATATCAGTATACAGAAAGGGTGATGATGGAGCCATATAATGAAACTGAGAAACAATAGATAGACAGGATAAGTCGTATTTTGGCCCTTTTGAAATTTTAAAGGCATAAAAGGCTAGATCATCCATGAATAATATTTTAGGAAACATAGATGAGAATTGTATAATAGATATGGGTCATGGAATCCTACCATCTCCCAAGAATTAAAGTGAATGACCCATCACTCAAGGAGAAAGGGGGAGATACATGGTGGGTATTAGCAGACTGAAACACATTACAAAAACTTACGAAGGAGAAGCAGTGTAAATGGTGTTGTCAAAGATATGTGTGATTAGGAAAGATGGACTGATCACACGATGAGAGTGAGGGATACACAATGGATGGCATGCTTCTTTGGTATCCTTGTGATGTCAAGAAAAGTGAAAAAGTCCCCAGCAACTTGGGTGAGCCCATTGTTGCAAATTAACGGGAGGACATGGACAGGGGTCTCACAGGATAGGCAGGTACGGATGAGTTGTAAGCTTGATCTTGGAAAGGAATATCCCCTTGCAGAACATCACAGATTCCTTTAGGTATTTACATATGGACTACAATCACACTGAATGAGAAATCATAAAGAATTGTAATTTGCTTCAGCAGAACATTTGCTCACACCAGTAAGATGGCAGATTCACCAAATCCATTGCATTTAGGCAAAATTGCTTTCATCTCCCTGCAGCATTAAATAACCACTTACTAAAGTCCTAAGGAGGCTAAGTCAGTGGTTATTCTGGGAGAGCAGGAGATGAACACGTATCCCTCCCCACATAACGCCCCCCACCCCAGCTCTTGCCAAATACAAATAGACATTCCATAACAAAAGCCTATTCTTTCTTCCAAACTTAGTTCAACTGAATCTGCTGTTTCTGGAAAACTGTGTGCTAAACAACTATTTGGTAAATTGTGTCATATTTCTCATCAATTTATAACTTCAAAGATATTTTGCCTTCACCTTTAGCGGGCCCCTATTTAACAGTGATTTCAGAAACATTAATTTCCATACCTTCCCATTGTCTATCTGTTTAGTAGAGAATGACATATAAACAAACAACTAATGTTAACTTGCCTCCACAGTCTCTCCACTTTCCAATTAATTTCCCACAGTAGTCTATGCAGATGCCACAAAAAATCTTCCTGATCCTCAGAATTGATGGTGTAACACACACTCTAAAACCTTCAATGTCTCCCCATTGCCTAGAGAATGAAGTACAAGAGAATGAAGTAGCACCCAGCTCCCTCTACAATCTGATTCCATTTTTCCTTTCCAGCTTTATTCCATTCTACAACCCTTCACATCCTCTGCAATGCAGCCAGTGTGGATTTTTAACTCTTCCCACCTCTATGCCTTCATGTAGAGGCTACCTCCTTTGGCGGAAAGTCACTCTTTCTAAGGAGGGTTCTCCAAAGTTCTCCCACAGAATGGTATCGATAGATCCTGAGCCAAAAGACCAGGGTTTACATCCTGGTTTGCAACTTACTGCCTCTGTAAGGCAGTAACTGTAACTGTAACTATGAACAAATCACAAACTTTTAGGGCTTCAATTTCTTCATCTACATAATGAAGGCATTGAATTAGAGGATATCCAAGGCCACCTTCAACTTTATCTATAATCCTGTTTTATTTCTTTTCTTTCTAAGAGATCCAGTTTGGCTGCCAGCTCTTCTTTGAAACTTTACCTGACACCTCCCCCTCTGTTCTTCTTTTACTTCTCAAATGTTCCAAGAACTCTTTGAATTTCATCTTTACCTTTATCACATTCTATCTCACAACATAGTTATTTGTGTTCATAGCATATCTTTCCTTCCAATTAGATTGTGGGCCCATTGGTTGTAGAGACAGTGCCATTTTTCCATCTTTGCATCCCCTGAGGTACAGAGAATGCTCAGCAGGAATTGACATAGAGGGGGAAGAGATCTCTGAGTTTAACCTTGGAGGACAGAAAGAATTTTAAGACATGGTGATTGGAAAAGAGTCCACAAAACATGGAGTATGATACTAAAGAAAGATGCAGAGGGGAAATGGCAAAACAAGAGAAGAGACCAGTGAAGCTTAGAATGTGTGTGTCATGTATGAGATAAAAGTTTGTGAGTGGGGCAGCACTAGATTGTGGATGGCCTTGAATGACAGGATACAATAGAGAATCTGAAAGATTTTTGCGTGAGGAAGCAACTTGATCATTGCTGACCAATTGGAAAATTAATCTGGAAGCCGTGTGTAGAATGAATGAGAAGTAGGAGACACTAGAGAAGATTTCACGACCATCCAGGCATTTATTGTTGCTGTAAAATTAGGCACTATTTGTAATGGTAATAATCACTCCCTGATGTCTCTGTTTAATAAGTTCAGCTTCAGTATTCTTAGCTAGGGTATGAGACGTATGTCTCAGGCTGCAGATTAAACAGCTCTAATTCAGTTTCTGTGGACTGGAATTCCCACTCACTTATAGGAACTTTTCACCTTCTTTGATGGCCTTGCAAGTTCAAGTTAAGGAAGAAGGTTCAAAAATACTCCTTTATAATCATCTATTTCAAATATTTAAAGTGATCATTTATTTATGAGGTCCTACTTCCCTTTTCCAGAATACTCAGCATGGTATAGAGGCAATTAAAATTCACTCATAACCATAATAACAGTAATTATTATGCTTTGGGGCACCTCAGTGCCACCTTCCCTCTGCAGACCCCTTGTGATCTTGTGGTTGGTTCTGCCTCCCTTCCAAGCCAGTGAGCATCTGTCCTCTGGAGCAGCTTCAATCCTATCTCCGGAAGCTGGTCACACATGAAAGCCTTCTCAGTGACTCACACTCACCCCAGGAACCAGCATGCAGCTGTAATCTTCAGTGACTCAGTGTCACCCAACAAGTGAGGACGCTGCTGCAATATTTAGCTGTTCTCTTTCTCTAATGAGAAATCCTCGATCTTTTATATCTCGAGGGTGAAACACTGCCCAATTAAAATGCAGAAAAGCATTCTGTCTTGAGCACCCGCTCAATATGGCTCAGTCTTTGATTACAGAGAGGATGACTGGGAGACAGAAGGCCATTCTGTACAATGTCTTAGAAGAAGGAGGGGCAGTAGAAAATTACTTTCTTTTTTTGTTCAGTAATATCTTTATGAGACAGCATAGTGTAGAAAAAGCTTTCGACCTGGCATCTAATGGAGCATTAGACCTGGAGTCAGGAAGAACAGGATTCAAATCCTCCCTTGAATACTTAGGAGCTGTATAACGCTGTGCCAATCACTTCCCTTCTCTTGGGCCTCAGTTTGCTCATCTGTAAAATTTTTGATGATCTATGAAGTCCTTTCTGGTTCTGATTCTATGATCTTTCCATTTCAGTTCCCGGATCTCATTTTCCATAGCACCTTAAGGTTTACTAAATGTTTTCCTTAACCTTGAGAGTTAAGTAACATTATTATTCCCTTTTACAGATAAGGAAACTGAGGCTCAGAGAGATTAATGACTTGCCTAAGGTTGCACAGCTCATCAAAATAGTTTTCACCACAGGGTTTAGAGGCGAAGTGGTTAAATACCTTTCTCAGGGTCACAGGGTTAATAAATGTTATAGGAGAACTCAAACCAAACTCTCCTGACTTCTTGTTATCATTCAGTCATGTGTGACTCTTCATGACCCCATGGACCATAATATCCATGGGGTTTTCTTGGCAAAGATACTGAAGTGGTTGGTCATTTTCTTCTCCATTGATTGAGGCAAACAGAGATTAAGTGACTTGCCCAGGGTCACACAGCTAGTGAGTTTTTGAGGCTGAATTTGAACTCAGGTCTTCCTTCCCAGAGCTCTATCCACTGAGCCACCAGGCTGCCTTCTCTCTTGATTCCTAGTATATGGTAAATACTCTTCACTACATGACATTGCTTCGTATATCACTCATGAGAACGCTTCTAGCTAGTGCCTTGCAGTTCACTGGTCTCAAGGACTTGCCAATTTATAGAGAAACTTATGTTATTGCTATAAAACCCACCTGCCCCCAAATGTATTTTCTACCAAACCATCATGGTGCCACCTGACCTTCTTACCTGGAATTCCCACCATTAGAGCTATTCTTTGAGCTTAGGCAACAAATAGGAAGTAGTCATAAAAAAACTTATCAAGAAGAATGCCAAAAGATTGAGGACTTCTTTTGCAGTAAGTATGTAAGGGAAAGTGAATTTTGTGATGACCTATAAAGAGTATGCTACATTTGCTTTTTTCCCTCCAGAGTCAACTAACAGTTATCTATGAACAAAAATCAGATTGTTCTCCATCTTACAGAAGGAGGTAAAAAGACTTGAGGAATACCTTCTCTACTCCACATTATTAAAAAGAAAATCTACTGAAATAATGGAAGAAGCACTTTGGGGTGAAAATAAAGGAGGGAAAAGGATCTAAAAATATAGTGGAGATTCTTGTCTGTGTCAGAAGGTTGTATAATGGGACCAAAAAAAATCAGAGCTAAGTAATAGGAATGAAATCATTCCTTGCCTCAGGCAGTTAGGGGGTGGGAAGGAAGACCTTAGGAAGAATTCACATTTTAAGGAATATATGTGGCATAAAGTCATGCAATTGGAGGCAGAGGAAGAAGAAATGAGTGTGAGGGTGGGGTGAGGTAGGGAAAGTCATTCTTTGATGAAGCACACTGTAGATCTGATATAAAAAAGATGTAAAACTGATATAAAAAAGAGATGTCTGACATTTTCCTAGAGCATTCATTTGACAAGCTGGCTCCCAAAACGTGTCCAACATGGTGACTACTACCCAGTACTGATGAATTTGGTGGCATCAAATAATATAGGCAAAAACTATCTAGACCATGTTTCTAGGTATTACTCAGTCTTGGTCAAATAAATAAATGATTAAATAAAGACCTGGCAGCCCACATAGTGTTTTTCATCATTGCTGCCTGTTGAGTGAAGATAAGGATTTTGGGAAATGAAAATTTGGGATGTTGACAGCTGGTTAAGAATATTCAATGTGTACTTCTAGATGATGGTCTAAGATATAAAAACAATTGGTCAGGGATGGAGTAGAAGCAGGATGATGCAGTGAAAATGTTTGGTTTAGAATTAGAACACCTGGTTTCAAATATCTGTCCCTCATAATCAGCTGGGATAGATGACAACTGCTAAAGACACAAAAAAGTAGCATTATGGGCTGACAACAAATTGTTTAAAGTTGGCACAGGCCTTAGAACTGGAAGGAATCTGAGGAAATAGTTTAATTCACTTTTTTTGGTTGGGGGGAGGGGTTTGTCAGGGCAGTTGGGGTTAAGTGCCCTGCCCAAGGTCACACGGCTAGTACATGTGTCAAGTGTCTGAGGCCGGATTTGAATTCAGGTCCTCCTGACTCCAGGGCTGGTGCTCTACTCACTGCACCACCTAGCTGCCCTCACTCTTTTTTTTTTTTTTTACAGATAAAGAAAGTGAGAGTTAGAAACCTAAAGTCAGTTGCCTGAGGGAAACAGGAAGCATTTACTGAACTAGGTTATACTGACTTTGTCTAGACATGCTTGAAATTACCTGGAGGATGAGGCCATGTCATATTCCCCTATGTATACCCTCCAGTATAATGTGTTACTCAGAGTGGACACTAAATAAATGTTTGGTTTGTCAGGAAATTGTCTACAGCAAATAGAAGCCTGCTCTGCTAAATGTACCAATAGTCATTGATGTGATTTGTATGTGTATATATAAGGGAAAAGTGTACATTCAAAATTTTGATACTGATGATTGTCATATATTATACTTTATGGTTTACAGAGTGCCTCTTATATAAGAATCCCATGTATTAGGTGGTGCAAGCGTTATCCCCAGTTTACAAATGAGAAGACAGCACATAACACAGTACCTGACACATTTGTTGTTTAATTCAGTCACGTCCTTTGTGACCTCATTTTGGGACTTTCTTAGTAGAGATACTGGAATGGTTTGCCATTTCCTTCTCTAGCTTATTTTATAGATGAGGAAAATGAGGAAAACTGGATTAAGTGACTTGCCTAGGGTCACACAGTTTGTCACTCTCTAAGGTCACATTTGAACTCAGATCCTCCTGACTCTATCCACTCTATCCACTGCACCAGCTTGCTATCCCCAAGAAGTGGTGTTATTATACCAGTGTTACACCTATAACATCTAGCTGGCACTAGAACCCTGTGCTTGGAGTCAGGAAGACCTGAGTCCAACTGCTACCTCATACACTTTACTAGCTGTGTGACCCTGGGCAAGTCACTTAACCTCTATTTGTCTCAGTTTCCTCCTCTGTAAGAGGGGAATAATAATGGTACCTACCTTTCAGGGTTTTTGTGTGAATCAAATGAGACCATACTTGTGAAATACTTTACCATCCTTAAAGTGCTATATAAATGCTGGCTATTATTATGCTAACTAGTAGGCAATAGAATTTATATTCAAACCCAAGTCTCCTGTCTCCAAGATCAATGTTTTCCACTCTTACTTGCTGCTCTTTGAATTAATCTGGAACAATGAATAGGATGACTGGGGCATTTATAGTGCAGACCCGTAGTACTCTGTCTGGACCGCAACCTGGACCTCCTCTGTTTCCTGCCCTTGATGGCACTCAAAAGGGGAAGTTCCAAGCAAAACTTTTTCTAAATGGGAATCTTTGTCTCCAGTTCTCGACATAGTTCTTAGGGACTTCTTGGTTTGACCACCTAAATATAAAATTAAAAGTCACAAAGAACATCTATTCTTTTTGAGGCAATAAGGGTTAAATGACTTGCCCAGGGTAACACAGCTAATAAGTGTCAAATGTCTGATGTCAGATTTGAACTCAGGTCCTCTTGACTCCAGGGCCTGTACTCTATACACTGTGCCACCTAGCTGCCCCATTACTTATTCTTTTAAAACTCTCAATAAAGTTTACTAATGAATCCTCATCACTCCATTGTTGTAGAGTTGAAAAATAACTGCTTTTACAGATGATATCACTAAACATCTGGATCCATAGGACTCATTTGAGTCTGAAGGGTCACCATGAGCCATATTCCAGATGCCATTCTTCTGTTGCCTGAAGCAGCCCCAGGAGGCCAGTAGAGTGCTAACATGAATAAAGACTCAATTCCATTTTGAAGCAGCTCTAAGGAGCTCTAATTTAACAGAAGAATCATCTTCTTACTGTCCCTAAAAGTAACCTCTAATGTCCTTCCCCCAAGACATGTCCTTAAGTTTTGACCCAAAAACTAACTGAGAATATATAACCAGAACTGAATACCTTGGACCACTCCAAGCCCAGGCCTCTATTTTCTGGGAATACTGATTAACCCACAGTTATAGGAGGTCAGGGAGATATTGGAACATTCCTATCTTCTCTACCCCCAGCTTTTCCTATGAACCAGACCAGATGTTTGTCCCTCATAGACCTGTAGTTTCAATGTCTAAGAATCAATCTAATCTACTCCTATGAGAACAAATAACTCAAAGCACTACCACCTGATTGCACTGAATCTCAGAACAAGTCTATGAAAGAAGCCAAGCAGATATTTTTATCCCTATTTTTATCAGCATAAAACTAGGACCCAGGGAGGTTAAGTGATTTGGCCTAGATTATACCAGTAAAAAGCAGTAGAATCAAAAATCACAGAAACACAAAGTCTGAATTGGCTGAGACCTCAGAGATTTTCTAATCCAAACTTTACCTGGCCAAAAATCTGTGACATACTATAAAATTTTTCATTCCACTTTCACCCAACACCCTCTAGTGTGTTCTAGGGAAAGCCCCTACTTCTTGGTATCGCATTCTCCTCTTGGATAGCTCTAATTGCTAGCAAGTTGGTTTTTTTTTTCCTTCTGTTCAGTCAAAATCTACCTCTGTGACTAGAACCTACATCTCATTTAGTTTAATGCCCTGTCCATTATACTATGGCTACTATATATTATAGCTATGAAAATATACCCAATTGTTTAACAGCAATGCTTTTTCTCTCCTTCTTTTGCTTTCTTGGTTCGATGGGCATCCTCAGAAAAAACATCTAATGATAAAGAATGTAGAATTCACTCTGTACTCTCCTAAGTTCTATGAACATATATCTTATTTTTTTTTGTGAGATCATTTTAATGTTTTTCTTTTTTTTTTTTTTGGAAGGGGGAAGGCAGGGCAATTGGGGTTAACTGACTTCCCCAAAGTCACAAAGCTAGTTAGTATGTCAAGTGTCTGATGCCAGATTTGAACTCAGGTCCTCCTGACTCCGGGGCCAATGCTCTACTCACTGTGCCACATAGCTGCCCCGAGATCATTTTAATAGCGAGGTAATAGTGCTTTCACTCCAGGAACTCAGGTGCTTTGTCAAATCTTAGGTAACAGTTGATGATGCTCTGAATTTCCCAAGATAAAGTGAAGATGTGCAGTGATGACCACATACTCACTCTCTCATCTTGCCTAGTCACTATCCATTTTGAGTCTTCCCCACTCACTTTCCACTTCAACAGATCCACACTAAAGAGAAATACCCAACATGAATGAATTTGTCTCTAAAAAAAGTGAGGGCCTTTACATGCCTCCAAAGAGAAGACTGCTAGAAATTCTAGTTCTTCTCCAAATACCTTCTTAGCATCCCATACTGAGTGATGACCCAGTCAGAACCTTCTTAGCCTCTATAACTCAGACCTACAATTCTGGCCTCCAGGATCCAAAAATAATGTCTTCGCTTTGTCTGTTTCCATGCCCTAAATGGCCCTCAAGTGGACAGATTGCTCTCTATTTCTTTCTTTTTTTATTTAATATATTTAGTTTTCAGCATTGATTTTCACAAGAGTTTGAATTACAACTTTTCTCCCTATTTCTACCCTCCTCCCACTCCAAGATGGCATATATTCTAGTTGCCCTGTTCCCTAGTCAGCCCTCCCTTTTGTCACCCCACTCCCTTCCCATCGCCTTTTCCATTCCTTTCTTGTAGGGCAAGATAAATTTCTATGCCCCGTTGCCTGTGTATCTTATTTTCTAGTTGCATGCAAAAGTTTTTTTTTTGTTTTTGAACATCTGTTTTTAAAACTTTGAGTTCCAAATTCTCTCCCCCTCTCCCTTCCCACCCACCCTCCCTAAGAAATCAAGCAGTTCAACATGGGCCACATGCGTATCACTATGTATAACCCTTCCACAATACTCATGTTGTGAAAGACTAACTATATTTTGCTTCTTCCTAACAAATCTCCCTTTATTGGATTTTCTCCCTTGACCCTGTCCCTTTTTGAAAGTGTTTGTTTTTGATTACCTCCACTCCCATCTACCCTCCCTTGTATCATCCCCCCTTTTTTATCTTCTTCCTCCTTTTTTTCTGTGGGGTAAGATACCCAACTGAGTATATATGGTATTCTCTCCTCAGGTCAAACTTGATGAGAGCAAGATTCACTCATTTCCCTTCACCTACTTTCTCTTCTCTTCTTACAGATCTGCTTTTTCTTGCCACTTTTATGTGAGATAATTTGCCCCATTCTATTGCTCCCTATCTCCCTCTCTCAATATATTCTTTCCTCATCCCTTCATTTGATTTTATTTCTTTTAGATATCTTCTCTTTGTCTTCAACTCACCCTGTGCCCACTCTCTCTCTTTCTGTCTCTGTCTCTCTCTCTGTATATATCCATATATATATGTACACATATATACATATATATATAAAGACATATATATATACATATATATATATATATATAAAGGTATATATATGTACACATACATATATACATACATACACACTCACATATACATATATATATACATAAACATATATATATATGCATATTCCCTTCAGCTACTCTAATACTGAGGTCTCATGAATCATACACATCATATTTCCATGTAGGAATGTAAACAGTTCAACTTTAGTAAGTCTCTTGCAATTTCTTTTTCTTCTTCTTTTTCTTGATTACCTTTAAATGCTTCTCTTGATTCTTGTGTTTGAAAGTCAAATTTTCTATTCAGCTCTGGTCTTTTCACTGAGAAAGCTTGAAAGTCTTCTATTTTATTGAAAATCCATACTTTGCCTTGGAGCATGATACTAAGTTTTGCTGGATAGGTG
>CM053622.1:732394186-732461435 GCA_028646595.1 Phalanger gymnotis | reverse complement strand
GGAATATCATATTCCAGTTTCTCCTGTCTTTTAAAGTGGAAGCTGAAAGATCCTGTGTGATCCTGACTGTAGTTCCATGATATTTGAATTGTTTCTTTTTGGCTGCTTGCAGTATTTTCTCCTTAATTTTGTAATTCTGAAATTTGCTATAATATTTCTTGGAGTTTTCAGTTTGGGATCTCTTTCAGGGGGTGATTGGTGAATTCTTTTAATGACTATTTTGCCCTCTGGTTCTAGGAGCTCTGGACAGTTGTCTTTGATAATTTCTTCAAGGATACTGTCAAGGCTCTTTTTTTCATCGTGGATTTCCAGTAGACCAATAACTCTTAAATTGTCTCTCTTGGATCTATTTTCCAGGTCAGTTGTTTTCCCAATCAGATATTTCACATTTTTTTTTCCTTTTTTTTTCATTCTTCACATTTTTTTTTACTACTTCTTGATGCCTCATAGAGTCATTAGCTTCCACTTAACTCTAATTTTTAATGAGTTACTCTCTTCATTTTGCTTTTGAGTCTCCTTTTCCAGTTGGTTGATTTTACCTCTCAGGGTGTCATTTTCTCATTTCTCAGGGTTCATTTTCTTTTTTACTTTATTTCTCTTAAGGGTTTTTTTGTCTATGTTTTCTTTCACCACATGACTATTATGAAAATGTTTTGCATGACTACACATGTATAACCTACACTCAATTGCTTGCTTTCTCAATAATGGGGGAAGGAAGGAAAGGAGAGAATTTGGAACTCAAAGTTTTAAAAATAAATGTTAAAAATTATTTTTACATGTAACTGGGGAAAATAAAATAGGAGATAATTTAAAAAAATGTATCCCCCATGTCTAGAGATAATTAAAATGTATAATGGTGAGAAAAATTGAGCTTCATAATCCATGTTAGGTATGTTTTATTGCAATTTCCTTCACACTAAAAACATCACTCAAAGTTTAAATTGGGTCAAATGACCCATGTCCCAAAATCTTTTAAATGACTTTAGAGATTTTGGAAGCAACTGGGTACAAAAAGAGGTCCTACTTTTCTGGGAAGAAGGAGTTTGAAAAGACATCATGAGACATGCTGGCATCACCATTTATTTTTCTTTTAATCAACTGACCTATCAAATTATTCCATGTAATCTATGTCAAACTGGGTAAGAAGACAAAGATACATGTGTGTTACCTCAGAAGACACCCAAGACCACATCTACTCTACTGAAAGCTTGATAGAGTATATCATGTGTCTTTCAGCAAACAGTATGAAACAGTCAAGCAATCCAGCAAAAGTGGGAGAGGCTGCCAAAGCACCTTAATTGCACAGACATAACTTTTCAAAGCATACCACAGCCTTGGTTTCAGAAAGGTCCAGCCAGACAAACCTATGAGTCAGCTTGGGGTATAATAGAATGAGTTCTGGACCTTGAAATTGGAAGATATCTAAGTTCAAATCCTACCCCTGACACAAGTGTCGTATAGACATGGGTAGGTCGCTCCATCGCTTAATGTGATCTGTCATTCCCTCATCCATAGTACCTAGAGTATCTACCTTCCAGCATCATTGAATGGACCAGATGAAACAATGTTTATAATCAGCTACAAACATAATGTCATTCATGAGCCATGGAAGAAGACACCGCACAAAAAGAAAAAAAGAAGCCCTCTTATCAATTTGCTACAAGGTAAAACTTCATTCCTTTGGGTTGTCAGTGTTTACCAAGTTTTCCTGTAGAATACTGGTGTTCATTATGATGTAAAAGCAGATTCTATAAGAGAAAATTGCTATTAGCTATACTTGTGAGAATTATAAGGACCTGCAGCAGCCCTCACAAATAGCCTCACTACTGTGCTTGGCACTAGGGCCTTCTGCTAATGTGCTATAAGGAGGAGAAAAATATCACGACTTACTTCTTGCTTTAAGTACACCACCATCACCCTATTCTCATTCCAGATTTTCCTTTTCTTCATCAGATTCAAGAAACCAATTACCTATAAAGTGGGTATTGGACACCTCTTAGAGGACAAGAATTCCTAAATCACAGTCTTCTCCCTCTGAATAGGAGAGGTCACTGGCCTGGACTTGGAACATTGGCACACATGTGTATCTTGGTCATTTAAGATCATATCATACTCTCTGGTAAATTCTGCATCAGGGAGAAAAGGAAACTATAACTGGGAATCTGAGAGTCAAGCATAATTCCCCTGAGCCTGAGGAAGATAAAAGAGAGTACGGCAGGAGGTGAGTGGGAATCAAGGTGGTAAAAGTTTTTTAAAAGGAGGAAGGGCAGCAGGAAATACAAGAGGTAAACAGTGGATAGCCTGGGATCAGGAAATCCTGAGTTTATATCTGACCTAGGATACTTACTAGATATGTGATCCATCTAACCTCAGCTTTCTTATCTTTAAAATGAGGATAATAATAGAACTACCTCCTAGGGCTGTTGTGGGGATCAAATGAGATAATAATTGTAAAGTGTTTAACAAGGCGCCTAACACATAGTAAGCACTTCATAAGTGTCAGTTGTTCTTGTTGCTGTTATTATTGTTATTACTGTAGCAGTTGGACTAGATGTATTCTAAGGCCTCTTCTAACTCCAAGATCCTAAGATTCTGTTAGTCCTCTGTGCCAAAGAGTTATGGCTAGTCACAATTCTCTCTTAGAGAACCCGCTTTTACATCATAATGAATAGCAATATTCTACAGCAGCTCCAAGATATTTTGGCTTGTATAGAAAAAAGTACTTTTATACATGAAAGTTTTTTAGTACCAATATTGGCTTACTTTCCTATTGTTTGTTCTCAAACTGATCTGAAGGGATCAATAATATGTCCTGGATCACACAGCCAATAACCATATGAGGTGACCTTAGAACTCAGGTCTTCCTGACTCAAAGTTCAGCATTCTATCTATTCTGCCAAGGCAGTATATAGAATTCTTTGAGTTTCCCCTAACATACAAATAACTCTTTAAGGAGTAGCACATTATTATTTAATTATAGATGTAGCCATTAATACCTTAGTGGAATTTTTTATCAGCTTATCTAGTTATCATCTAGAAAATATCAAAACTTTGTGGGAAGCAAATAATCATGTGTATGGTGCTTACTGTATACCAGACTCTGTAAATGCTTATTCCTATTCCTCAAAGCTATGCTGTTTTATATAGTACCTACTGTGTACTAGGTGGGCAACTAGGTAGCTCAGTGAATAGGGTGCTGGACTTCAAGTCAGAAAACCTGAATTAAAATCCAGTCTCAGAAACATACTACTTGTGTGATATTGGGCAAGTCACTTAAGCTCTGTTTGCTCCCAGGAGCCAAGATGGCAGAGTAAGTAGTAAGTCACTCTCACTCTCCCTTATAGAGCTTAAAAAAAGCAGAAAATACCTCTGTAGGAAAAATCCTGAAATGGTGGAGCCAATAGAAAGATGGGTTACAGCAGTCTTTTAGCTCAGGAGGTAAGGGGGATTAATGGAAAAGATCCATCTTGCTGTGGCCGAAGGAACTAGTATAGTATGAGAAGTATCCCAGCAAACTCCACCTCAGCAAACCAACAGGAGATCTTGAGTCCCAGGGTGGTGGAGCAGGCAAGCAGCAACACCAGAACTCTCATATGCCTTGGCACAGCCAGGGTAACTGGCAGATGCAAGCACAAAGAACCACCACATGCACGAGCAGACAAGCATCCACCAGCAGCTGAATCTACCCATACTGTAGAGTAGCCCCAGGTAAGGCAACCTCCACTGGCAAGACCACCACCTCCTCCCTGCCAAGAGCTTCAGTATGACCCCAGGAAAACACAGAAAAACCCCATCTGGCTTTGGCACACATCAGCTACCACCATCAGCTCCAGCTAAGCACCAGGTAAGCTACTAGATCCCTACAGTCTCCAGCTGCCCCAACACTCAAAGCCAGTAACTAAGCCCCTAGCACAAGAAGCATGGGACAGTGCTCCCTGTGCCCCAGAAGCAGAGATCAACTTTAAAAGCCAGAAAAAAGGCAAACAACATGAGCAAAAAGCAACAAAGAAAAACAATTACCATAGGAATGATTATGGTGACAGAGAAGAACAAAACACATATTAAGGAGAGGACAACATTGTAAATATACCCACATCCAAAAACTCAAAAGGGAATATAAACTGGTCCCAAACCCAAAAAGCCTTCTTGGACTAGCTCAAGAAGGATTGTAAAAGTCAAATAAAAGAGGTAGAAGAAAAATCAAACAATTCCTTTAAAAATACAATTGACAAAATGGGAAAAAACACATCTAAAAAACCCAAATATTTAAAAAGTAGAATTGGTGAAATGGAAAAGGAGTTACAAAAGCTAAATGAAGAAAATAATTCATTAAAAATTGGAATTAGGCAAGTGGAAGATATTGACTCTATGAGACATCAAGAATCAATCAAACAAAATTAAAAGAATAAAAATATAGAAGAAAACAAAAAATACCTAATTGGAAAAACACCTGACCTAGAAAATAGATCTAGAAGAGATAATTTAAGAATTGTTGGACTACATGAAAGCCACGATCAAAAAAAGAGCCTGACAGCATCCTTCAAGAAATCATAAAAGAAAATTGCTCTGAGGTCTTAGAACCAGTGGGTAAAATAGTCATCAAAAGAATACACTGATCACCTCCTGAAAGAGATACCAAATTGAAACTACAAAGGAATATTGTAGTCAGATCCCAGAATTATCAGATCAAGGAGAAAATACTGCAAGCAGCCAGAAAGAAACAATTCAAATATTGTGGAACCATAGTCAGGATTATGCGGGACCTTGCAGCTTCTACATTAAAAGATCAGAGGGCTTGGAAGATGATATTCTGTAAGGCAAAGGGACTTGGATTACAACCAAGCATCAACAACCCAGTGAAATTGAGCATAATCTTTCAGGTGAGTAGATGCACGTTCGATGAAATAGAGAACTTCCAGACTTTCTTAATGAAAAGAACAGAGCTCAATGGAAAACTTGACTCTCAAACACAAGACTCAAAAGGGCATAAAAAGGTAAACAGGAAAGGGGAAAAACATGTTATTCAACATGGGAAAACCGTTTACATCTCTACATGGGAAGACGACACTTGTAACTCTTGAGAACTGTATTTTTATTATGACATCTAGAAGGGAAATACATAGACAGAGGGTGTGAGTCTAAGGTGATTTTGATATGTTGATTAAAAAAACCTAATTAACTGGTAAAAAGGGATTGTAGTGGGAGAAGAGGAAAAAAAGATGGAGAAAAGGGTAAATTACATTACATGAAAAGGCACAAAGACATATTGCAATAGAGGGAAAGAAGGGAGGGAGATGAGCATTGTTTGAACTTTATTCTCATTGGATTTGGCTCAAGGAGGGAATAATATAGTTAGATATAGAAATCTAACTTGCTCTATAGGCAGTAGGAGGGGAAAGGGGAAAGAAAAGGGAAGGATTGGATAGAAGGGAGGGAAGAAATAGTAAGGGAAAAGAGAAAGAAAAGGGAGAGAGGCTGATAGAAAGGTGGATAGATTGAGGGAGGCCTTGGTCAAAAGCAAAAGTCTAGTGAAGAAGGAAAAGGAATAAAGAAAAAAGACAAGCATAAACAGAGGTGGGGGTGGGAATGGGATGAAGAAAAAGACACAGATAGTAATCTTAACTGTGAATGTGAATGGGATGAACTCTCCCATAAAAGGGAAGCAGATAGCAGAATGGACTAAAAACCATAATCCTACACTATGTAGCTTACAAGAAAAACATTACAAGAAAAACAGAGGGATATAATCAGAATAAAGTTAAAAAGCTGGAATATAATATATTATACTTCAGCTGAAGTAAAAAAAAGCAGGGATAGCAATCCTGATCTCAGACAAAGCAAAAGTTAAAATAGATCTAATTAAAAGAGATAAGGAAGAAAACTACAACTTGATACAAGGCACCATAGACAATAAAGTAATATCATTACTACACATATATGCACCAAGTGGTATAGCATCCAAATTCTTAGGAGAGAAGTTAAGAGAGTTACAGGAAGAAAAATTATGGTTCAATATTAGGAAAACTATCAGTATAATTTATCATATCAACAAAAAACTAACAGAAATCATATGATGATCTCGATAGATTCAGAAAAAGCTTTTGACAAAATACAACATCCATTCCTACTAAAAACACTAGAGAGCATAGGAATAAATGGAGTCTTCCTTAAAATGTTAAGTATCATCTACCTAAAACCATCAGCAAGCATTATATGTAATGGGGATAAGCTAGATGCATTTCCAATAAGTTCAAGGGTGAAACAAGGATGTCCATTATCACCACTCAATATGGTAACAGAAATGTTAGCTTTAGCAATAAGAGAAGAAAAAGAAATTGAAGGAATTAGAATAGGCAAAGAAGAAACTAAGCTATCACTCTTTGCAGATGATATGATGATATACTTAGAGAATCCTAGAGAATCAAGTAAAAAACTGCTTGAAATAATAAACAACTTTAGCCAAGTTGCAGGACATAAAATAAACCCATATAAATCATCCGCATTTCTATATATCACTAACAAAGCTGAAAAGCAAGAGATAGAAAGAGAAATTCCACTTAAATTTACTGTAGGTATTATAAAATATTTGGGAGTCTACCTGTCAAAACAAACCCAGGAAATATATGCACACAATTACAAAATACTTTTCACACAAATAAAATCAAATATCAATAATTCGAAAAACATCAGTTACTTATGGGAAGGCCAAGCTAATATAATGAAAATGACAATTCTACCTAAATTAATTTACTTATTCAGTGCCATGCTAATCAAATTATCAAAAATTTATTGAGCTAGAAAAAATAATAACAAAATTCATCTGGAAGAGCAAAAAGTCCAGAATATCAAGGGAATTAATGAAAAAAATGCATAGGAAGATGGCCTAGCTGTACCTTATCTAAAACTATTATAAAGTGGCAACCATCAAAACTAGTTGGTACTGGCTAAGAAATAGAGTGGTGGATCAATGGAATAAGTTAGGTACAGAAGACATAGTAGTTAATGGCCACAGTTATCTACTGTTTAATAAATGCAAAGGCCTCAGCTTCTGGAATAAGAACTCACTATTTGACAAAAACTGCTGGGAAAACTGGAAAATAGTATGGCAGAAACTTATCTTACACCATTTACCAAAATAGGTACATGATTGAGATATAAAGGCGATATTATAAGCAAACTGGGAGAGCAAGGAATAGTTTACCTGTCAGATTTATGGAGAATGGAAGAATTTATGACCAAACAAGTGATAGAGACCATCATGAAATGCAAAAGGGATAATTTTGATTACATTAAATTGAAAAGTTTTTGCACAAACAAAGCCAATACAACCAAGATTAGGAGGGAGGCAGAAAACTGGGAAAGAATTTTTACAACCAGTGTCTCTGCTAAAGGCCTCATTTTTAAAATATGTAGAGAACTCAGTCAAATTTATAAAAATACAAGTCATTCCCCAATTGATAAATGGTGAAAAGATATTAGCAGATAGTTTTCAGATGAAGAAATTAAAGCTATAGTCATATAAAAATGCTTTAAATCACTACTGATTAGAGAAATACAAATAAAAACAACTCTGAAGTACCACATCCCACATATAAGATTAACTAACATGACAAAATAGGAAAATGATAAATGCTGACGAAGATGTGGGGAAATGGGAACACTAATTCATTGCGGAGTTGTGAGCTGATCCAACCATTCTAGAGAGCAATTTGGAACTATGCGCAAAGGGCTATAAAACTATCCATACCCATTAACCCAGCAATACCACTTCTAGGGCTGTATCTCAAAGAGATCAGAAAAATGGAAAAAGGACTCACATGTACAAAAATGTTTATAGCAGCTCTTTTTTGTGATGGCAAAGAATTGGAAATGGTGGGGATGTCCATCAATTTTGGAATGGCTGAACAAGTTGTCATATATGAATGTAATGGGATATTGTGCTATAAGAAATAATGAGCAGGTGGACTTCAGAAAAACCTGGAAAGACTTATATGAACTGATGCTAAGTGAGATGAGCAGAACCAGGAGAACATTGTACACAGTTACAGCCAGTACAGTTTGTTAGACTTAGCTCTTCTCAGCAATGCAAGGTTCTAAGAGAACTCCAAAAAGCTCATGATGGAAAACGCTATCCATATTCAGAGAAAGAACTATGGAGTCTGAATCCAGATTGAAGCATACTATTTGCTTTTCTCTGTTTTTGTTTTGTTTCTTCTTTCTTGTCGTTCATCCCATTGATTTTAATTCTTCTTTACAACATAACTAATGTGAAAATATGTTTAATATGAATGTATATGTAAAGCCTTTATCAGATTGCATGTTGTCTTGGGGAGGAAGAGGGAGAAAACTTAAAACTCAAAAGCTTGTGGAATTGAATACCGCAAGCTAAAAATAGATAAAATAAACAATAATTAGGAGCTACTTTGCTCAACTGTATGCCAATAAATTTGAGAATCTTAGTGAAATGGATGAATATTTATAAAAATATTAATTTCCTGGATTAGCGGAAGAGGAAATAAAATACTTAATCCCATTTCAGAAAAAAAAATTGAAGAAGCCATAAATGAATTCCCTAAGAAAAAAAATCTCCCGGGTCAGATGAATTTGTAAGTGAATTCTATCCAACATTTAAAGAACAATTAATTCCAATACTTAACCTCTGTTTGCCTAGGAGGCAGCTAGGTGGCTCATTGGATCTGATCTCTCTCACATCACTAGACCTGAATCAGGAAGACCAGAGTTCAAATAAGTCCTTAGACACTTAATAGCTATGTGAACCCGGGTGAGTCACTTAACTTCTGTTTGCCTTAATCTGCTGAAAAAAGGAAATGGCAAACCACTTGGCAAACTACCTTTGCCAAGAAAACCTGTGGTCTGTGGGGTCATCAAGAATCGAACTTGACTGAATGCCTGAATAGCAATAATGTGCCAAGCCCTGTGCTAAGTGCTATACAAATATTATCTCATTTGATCATTACAAGAATTCTGGGAGGTAGATATTATTATTATCACCATTTCATAGATGAGAAAACTGAGGCAAACAGAGATTGAATGACTTGCTCAGGGTCACATAGTAGCTGAGGCTAGATTTGGATGCAGATCTTCCTGACTTCAAACCTAGTACTCTTATCCACTGCACCACCCAGCTGCTTTCATGGATAGGAATGGAAACCCCAAGTAGGTGAAATATTCTTTCTATTTTGCAAGAAGGAGAACTGCAGTATGAAGGCTTGCCCTTAAAAAAGATATTTGAATTCCTGAGTATCTATGCTTCAACAGTAGGGTCCACTTCAAAGACAGTGGAGAAGAAAGATGAGGAAGGCATGAAGGACGTAGTCTATCTATTCAATGATTTTATCCTGATTAGAGTTATTTCAAGGACAGCCAAGAGAACCTAGTGACAAGTGGCATACAGCAACATGAACAGGTCAATTTTTGAGGAGTGAGAGACAGTAAAGGGTAGTTATCTCCAGAAGGGGGTTAGGGATATTTATAATAATAGGCTGTCACATCCCCATCCATTTTCCCTCTTACATAGCCTTACTTCAGGACCTACTGATGTTTCCTACTAGTCATAAGAGGGTGATTTGTCTTGTGTCGACGCCCCCTCATTTTGCTTTCAAACAGGAGGTTAACACGATCCTGGAGACGGAAGGCTCTTAGGATGTCGTCACAGAATGTTCGTCACTCCTCTGAGTCCACAGTGTAATTGAACATGAGCCTAATTGACTTACACATAACTGTGGGCAGGAAGGTCACTAATAGGAATAAATAGATAACAATTTTCCTGCTCACTTTAAAGTTTATAATTATCCTTATTAGATTGTCTTAAATATATGTTAGTCATCCATACCATTTGAGTCCTGACAGCACTATTTGCTTTTTCTGCAAATGTGTGTTTTTGACTTTTAAGTGGGCTTCATACAAAGTGATTTAAAAATAAATAAAAATTTATTCGTGTTCCTCACCAGAGAACAATGGAAAATACTGACCTCATCATCCCTAGCAGGTACAAAAATGTCTTTAATATCTACTCACTAACTACCTCCTCATGCACTACTCACCCTGGCACACTCATCACAGTGCCTAGCAGTGTGCTATATATACAATAGGAATGTAAGTTGGTTGTCGTCCTTTCTCAAAGAGGAACAAATTGACATTACTGTGTTTGAGTCAAGTTACAGTGTGTGTGTCCTACTGTGTCTGATCAGACCAATATGAGCTCAGAATGTTCTACCATAGGTTGGGTCCATGAGAACATTTTGGGTGGATTCTCTAAATTTGGGCACCTTGTATTTCTTTTGCACTACTTTAATTCCGTTTTGCTCGTAGGGCATAGCACCTTCTTTGATGAAAGAATGTCATGCTGAGTGGTCCTGTACCAGTGTCTCCTATGTCACATAATCAGTTCCAAAGTTCTTAAGAGAAACCTTGTGAGTGTACTTGTATTGTTTCTTCTGACCACCATATGAGTGCTTTCTCTGTATGAGTTCTCCACAAAACAGTCTTTTTGGCAAACAACCATTTTGCATTCAAACAACATGGACAGCCCACTGGAGTTGGGCTCTTTGCAGTAGTTTGAATGCTTGGCAGTTTAGTTCAAGGGAGGACCTCAGTGTCTGGTATCTTATTCTTCCAGATGACCTTCAGAATCTTCCTAAGACAATTCAAACAGAAGTGATTCAATTTCCTGGCATGGTGCCTGGATACTGTCCAGGTTTCACAGGCATTACAACAATGCAGTCAGCAAAATGGCTCTGTAGAGCTTCAGTTTGGTAGTCAGTCTAATACCTCTTTTCTCCCACACTTTCCTTCAGAGCCTCCCAAACACTGAGCTAGCTCTGACAATGTGTGCATCAACCTCATCATCTGTGTGTACATCCCTGGAAAGTACAATACCAAAGTAAGTGAACTTATCTACAGCATTCAAAATTTCTCCATTTGCTGTAACCAATGCAAGACATACTTGTGGATGAATAAGTCTATGCCTCATCTATACTGCCAATAATTAGTGAATTAATTCTGAATTAATTAATTCTTTCATCCCCACCTCCCCCTCTCTGTTTATGTTCCTCCACTCTCCTCACTTGATTGAGAATGATTGATGTACCACAGACAGACTTCTGTCTTAGGAAAACAATGATCTATATTTTCCTTGTGCATACTGCCCATGAGCAAAGGTTGGGGTAGGGTGGGTAGAGCAGAAGAGAAGTGAAAAGGAATATAATCCAGAAAGAAGTAGGAAAGTTAAATGGTCATCTGTAAAACAAAGAGTAATGTGATGCACACAGAATGCATTTTAACTAAATTAACTAAATTCAAATAGTCCTGAAGTCCTCTTCTGATGCCTAATTGTGACACGGAGGTGATCCTGACTTTTTGGAGGCTGTATAGCTATATTGGCATAATGGACATAGCACTCATTGGGCCTGGAGTTAGGAAGACTGGAGGTCAAATCTGACTGTATACTAGCTGCTAGTAATGGGCAAGTCACTCAACCTCTTTCTGCCCCAATTTTCCTCTTCTTTAAAATAGAAGCAATAATAGCATCTATCTCGCAGAGTTGTTGTGAGGATCAAATATGATAATATTGGTATAGAACAGCACAGTTCATGATACAGATGCTTGGTAATGCTTATTCCCATATACATCTTCTGATAGTTCTTATCTGAGGTGAAAGGTGAGTACAAGTCCATTGATGGACTGGACTCAATGTCTATTATCTGAGGATCAAACTAGCTAAATTCAGAGATATTCATCACCAGAAGGAGGGCTTCTAGGTGATTTTTCCTCCACTTTACGAGGTCATGAATACATGTCCTAAAGACATGGAGGGGTAATAGTCTCTATCTATGAAGGGGGATTCTCACGTCTCAAGGAAATAGCAGATCAAGTAAAAAGTCAACAAGTATTGATTGTGCCTCTCGTTTGCAAGGCACTGTGCTGAGCACTAAAGAAAAAAAGAAAGGCAAAAGTTTCTGTTCTCAAGGAGCTCACAATACTACAGGAGAGGGCATACTAACAACTATGTACAAACAAGAGAGAGTGAGAATAATCACAGAGGGAAGGTGCCAAGATTAAAGAGGTCTTGGAAAGATTTCTTACAGGAGACAGGATTTTAGCTGAGACTTGAAGGAAACAAGAGAAGTCAAGAGGCAGAGATGAGGAAAGACAGAAACACAGACATGCAGAGACAGAGCTCTAGGCATGGGTCACAGTCAGTGATGGGGCTGAGAGATGGTGTGTGTTCTGGGAGGAATAGCAAGGAGATTGGTGTCATTGGATTGTCGAGTGTGTGAAGGGGAGTAAAAAAAAGAAAGCAAATTTACATAACTCATATTTAAAATGAATGGAAAGTTGTACATAATAGATTTGCAATTTTGTGTGCAATCATTTTTTTACTATGCTATGCCATGGAAATGTTTGTTTTGTTCCATAAATTAAAAATAAAATAAACAAAATTTTAAAATAATAAAAAATAAAAAGAATGGAAAGGTAGAAAGGGACCAGATTATGAAGGATTTAAAAAACCAAACAGGAGATTTCATATTTTATCCTAGTGGAAGTAGTGAGCCAGTAGAATTTACAGAATTGGGGGTGACATGGTCAGTCCCACAATTTGGAAATATCACTTTGATAGCTTAGCAGAGGATGGGTTGGAGAGAAGAGTGACTTGAGGCAGAGAAACCAAGTAGAAGGTTATTTGCAGTAGCCTTGTAAGCAATTACTTCATAGGCTTTCATACTCTGATGAAATCACAGAATCATACGTTTAAGGCTTAGAAGTCATGGAATCTAACACCTGCTGCTTATAGAAGAGGAAACTGAAACCTAAGAAGTATTAAGTATACAGATTGCAATTAGTGCATGCAAAGTTTGAACTCAGATCCTTCTCGCTCCAAATCTAGTTCTCTTTCCACTGTACTATGTGAGTGCATCATCATTGTGGGTGTTACAAAAGGTCTATCAGTCATAATCCCTGCTTTCAAGAAGCTTATACTTCAGAATGTTTCTGCTTCCATCAGTCAGTAAATTGGCCAAGGGGGGGCGGTCTATGAGGGTTCCACTTTTACTCATTCAAAATCTTCCTTTCACATCTTCCCATTCCCTGCACCCAGGTTGTAATCAGGGTAATTATCTCCTATTTCTTACTACTTTATTGCTGTTGTCACTATTGTGTCCTGCATAGGCTCTGGTCTTGACTATGGAAACCCAAACTGAGCCTACCTTCAACACATTTGTTGCAGCCAAAATCAGGAACCAGAGTGACTTTCCAGACTAGGGTAGGGAACAGGCTTACCACAGGGAGTGACTAAGAAAAGAGTTGCCTAACTCTGGGTTGTGTCATTCCCTTTCCTATTTCTTCTTCATTTTTCGTTTGTTTGCTTGTTTTAAATTAATGTATTTATAGTTTTCAATATTCACTTCCACAAGATTTTGAGTTCCAAATTTTCTCCCCATCTCTTGCGTCCCCCACTCCAAGACAGCATGCATTCTGATTACCCCTTGTCCCAATCTTCCCTCCCTACTATCACACACCCCCCTTCTCTTATCCCCTTCCCTTCTATTTTACTATAGGGCAAGATAGATTTCTATACCCCATTGCCTGTATGTCTTATTGCCCAGGTGCCTGTAAAAATAATTGTTAACACTTTTTTAAACTTTGAGTTCCACATTCTCTCCCTTCCTTCCTCCCCACCCTCCTCACTGACAAGCAATTTAACATAAGTTATACATGTGTAGTTATGGAAAACAGCTCCATAACAGTCATGTTGTGAAAGACTGTATTTCCCTTCATCCTATCCCACCCTCCATTTGTTCTATTCTCTCCTTTGACCCTGTCCCTCTTCAGAAGTGTTTGTTTCTGATTACTCCCTTCCCCAATCTGTCCTCCCTTCTGTCATCCCCCCTCTTATCCCCTTCCCCCCTAATTTCTTGTGGGGCAAGATACCCAATTTAATGTATATATTATTCCCTCCTTAAGCCAAATCCAATGAGAGTAAGGTTCAATCATTCCCTTTTACCACCCCTCTCTTCCCCTCCATTGTAAAAGCTTTTTCTTGCCTCTTTATGAAATAATTTACCCCATTCTACCTCTCCCTTTCTCCTTCTCCCAGTAGATTCCTTTCTCACCCCTTAATGTTGTTTTTTAGATATCATCCTTTCATATTCAACTCACCACGTGACCTCTATATGCATACACACATATATACATATGTGTGTTGTGTGTGTGTGCACACATACATATATAACCTCCAACTACCCTAATACTGAGAAAGATCTCATGAGTTACAAATATCATCTTTCCACATAGAAATGTAAACAGTTCAACTTTAATAAGTCTCCTATGATTTCTCTTTCCTGTTTACCTTTTCATACTTCTCTCCATTCTTGTATTTGAAAGTCAAATTTTCTATTCAGTTTTGGTCTTTTCATCAAGAATGCTTGAAAGTCCTCTTTTTCATTGAATATCCACTTTTTCCCTGAACTATTATACTCAATTTTGCTGGGTGGGTGATTCTTGGCTTTAATCCTAGCTCCATTGACCTCCAGAATATTGTATTCCAAGCCCTCTGATCCCTTAATGTATAAGCTGCTAAATTCTGATTGTGTTTCCACAATACTTGAATTGTTTCTTTCTGGCTGCTTGCAATATTTTCTTCTTGATCTGGAAGCTCTGGAATTTGGCTACAATATTCCTGGGAGTTGTCCTTTTGAGACCTCTTTCAGGAGGCAATTGTTAGATTCTTTCAATATCAATTTCCCCCTCTGGTTTTAGAATATCAGGGCAGTTTTCCTTGATAACTTCTTGAAAGATGATGTCTAAGGCTCTCTTTTGATGATGGCTTTCAGGTAGTCCAATAATTTTTAAATTATCTCTCCTGGATCTACTTTGCAATGAGATATTTCACATTGTCTTCTATTTTTTCATTC
This sequence comes from Phalanger gymnotis, assembly GCA_028646595.1. NCBI lineage: Eukaryota > Metazoa > Chordata > Mammalia > Diprotodontia > Phalangeridae > Phalanger > Phalanger gymnotis. The sequence continues at coordinate 732,446,502 of CM053622.1, read as the reverse complement.
TTTTGGTTTTGTTTTATAATTTCTTGATTTCTCATAAAGTCATTAGCTTCTCTTTGCTCCATTCTAATTTTTAAGGAGTTATTTTCTTCAGTGAGCTTTTGGACCTTCTTTCCAATTTGACCAATTCTGCTTTTTAGGGCATTCTTCTCCTCATTGGCTTTTTGGACCTCTTTTGCCATTTGGGTTAATCTATTTTAAGGTGTTATTTTCTTTAGCTTTTTGGGGTCTTTATCAAGTAGTTGACTCATTTTTCATGATTTTTTTTCATCACTCTCATTTCTCTTCCCAATTTTTCCTCCATTTCTATTACTTGATTTTCAAAATCCTTTCTGAGCTCTTCCATGGCCTGTGGACAATTCATATTTTTTTTGGAGGCTTTGAGTGTAGGAACTTTGACTTTGTTGTCTTCTGGTTGTATGTTTTGATCTTCCTTGTCACCAAAGTAAGATTCTATAGTTTGATTTTTTTCCACTGTTTGCTCATTTTCCCAGCCAATTACTTGACTTTTTAGCTCTTTGTCAAGGTAGGATTCTGTTCTCAGTGCATAGGGTGTATTGTCCCAAGCTTCAGGGGTTTTGTGCAGCTCTTTTCAGAGATATTTCTAGGGACCTGTAAATTTTCAGTTCTTCCAAGGTGGTATGATCTAAGAAGACATGTTCACTCCTCTCCTGGCCTATACTCTGGTCTGTGAGTGACCACAAGCACTCTTTTATACCTTGGAACTGTAAGGAGGATGCCTTCCCTTACAGCCACCACAACTCTGCCATGCCAGCACTCCTCCTTGCCCCAAGACCACTACCCAGGACTGCAACCCAGATTCAAGCAGGGTAAAGCAAGAGAATCCTGCCTCAGTGCAGGCAAAGAGATCCCTGCAATCTTCCTCTGCTGAGCTTCTGGATCATCCTACCACCTATGGGCTAAGAGCTTCAGAAGTAGTGGCCACTGCTGCTGTTGCCCTGGGGTTGGACACCACTCCTCTCTCACACAGTTCTGACAGACCTTTCTTACTGACATTCTAAGTTGTCTTTGGCATTTGTGGGTAGAGAAGTCTGGAAACCACCACAGCTGCCAGTGATTCAATGCCCTTGGGCCTGCTCCAAGTTTGCTGAGGCCCATCTGTGCTAGTGCAGCCCATGCTGGACTGTGCTCCTCTCCCAAACTGGTGCAACAGACCTTTCCTGTCAAACTTCTAGGTTGTCTTGGCCTGGAAATTTGTTTCACTCTTTCATTTTGTGGGTTCTGCTGCTCTAGAATTTGTTTAGAGTCATTTTATAAGTATTGGAGGGGGAGGGGGACTAGAGGAGAATTCAAGCAAGTCCCTGCTTTTACTATGCCATATTGCCTTTGCCACTCCTGTTTCTTCTTGAAAGATTCTCAGAAGGTTCTAATGTTCCTTAATCTTATATTCTAGGCAGAGTAAAACCATGATTAACAAGAATATTGAGCAAATAGGGAATGGTGGTTAATGAATTCTAGAAAGTCAGAATGAACCAGAAAATCAATCTTTTTGTTTTCAACTCTTTCTTAATGTTTCCATCCCTTTACCTGCTTTAGTCAAGTAAAGTAGGACAATGAAATCACTTTTTGGTCACTGAGGATCTTGCTGGGCTGGAGAGTGATCCTCCATTTAATTTCTTGACTGTTAAAGATATAAATGGTATAAGATGGGCCTGAAGGTGTGCTGATTCTAGAATATAGATTAAAAGAGTTTTTTTTCCCATTTAAATCAATCATATGAGCTTAGTATCTCATAAAAGTGGAATAAAGACAGAATTATGGTTTCATTCAATTCAATAAAATAATTCATTTCAACGAAAATTATTAAGTACCTATTATGTGCAGGGAGGCATGGTACAGCCTCTGGAGATCCAGATTTTGTATAGACATATATATATATGTATAGACATATATATATGTATATATATATATGTATATATATATATATATAAACCTCATTTTCTGCCCTCAAGATGCTTACAATTTAGTAGGATAGATAGATAAGATGTATATGCATACTCAAACAGCATAAATTACTTTATAAGTGAATAGAAGAGGTACAGGTACAGTCAGGTGATTGTGAGACATCTGTGTTTTTCTAATTTGAATATTTCCCAGAACTGCAAGGAATTCTTGTTGAATTGTATCAAATCAGATATTACTCCATTTCCAGTCATGTTTCAGCAGTGACTCAGAGTGAGAAAAGAAGCAATAAAATCTTTCAACTTTGTTTTAGCACCAAATCAATATAGTGATGCTCTAGGACAGACATGCTTGTTCAACATGTCTTTATGACTCAAGAATCTCTCTTTATTCATTTAGAATTGGTAAATAAATCCTGAGATGATGCGTGCGTTTGATGTCCAATTTAAGTCATCCAGAGAGAATAGGATCTACCCACAGCTGCCTTATTTTTAGTGACTATCATACAAAAACAAACATCTCAGAAATGTCACCCACTTAGTAGAGACATTTATTCTCTTTTATGTTGGCACTGCACGGATTCCTGTGTCAGTCGCTTGTGCTGTTCTTGCTGTCCAAATAACTGAAAATGAGGGATTCAATATTTAGTCTTAATGCACCATATTCAACCTTTGTCCTCCTCATTATTCCCCACTATATCACTCCATCATAGAATTACTGATTCAGAACTGAGAGGGACTTTAGATGTCACTTAATATAACCCTCTCATTTTACCAATGGTGAAAATGAGGTTCAGAGAAATGAAGCCACTTACTCAGGACCACATATGTACTAAGTAGCAGAACCAGGATTCAAAGCCAAGTCCTCTGACACCAGATCCAGTGCTCTCTCTTTGGGATGGGCTCTGCTTATTACTTTTTCTCCTAACTTTTCATTACAGCCATATCCCACCTCTAAGCATCTATTGCTACACATTATTGTACTCCATTACTACCCTGACCCAAGAACCTGCTCCTTTTCTCTTCAGATTTTCTTTTTTTTTCTGAGTACAATCAGTTTATTAGCAAGGCTAGCAATTGCATATAAATGGGCTCCAAGACTCCTCAATAGCCAGAGATGCATATTACAATCAGAGCAGCTTTTTATATAGTTGGTTACATAAAGCATCAATGATGTAAACTAAGCTAAATTTGTGACTGGTTTTACACAAAGATGAACATTGGGCTTACATTTGGCTTGACTAAGTGAAGGGATTTCCATGACCCATAGCAATGGGAAAAACACGGAGCTGGTCAACATCCTCCGGAAAATATCATGTCATTCACTACCTAACCCTAGAGTGGTCCAGTGCTAGGCAAAGCATCTCATTACCATGTTGGCTTACCTTCCTTTTCCCCCTTCTTCCCTTCTTTTTATTCTTTTAAATTAATTTATTTATTTTTAGTTTACAACATTCAGTTCCACAAGCTTTTGAGTTCCAAATTTTCTCCCCCCTCCTCTCCTCCCCCCATCCTCCTCCCCAAGAGGGCATGCAATTCAAATATAGGCTCTACATATACATCCACATTAAACATATTTTCACATTAGTCATATTGCAAAGAATTATAACCAATGGAATAAACCATGAGAAAGAAGAAACAAAAAGAAGAGAAAGCAAATAATTTGCTTCAATCTGTATCCAGACTCTGTAATTCTTTCTCTGGCTATGGATAGCATTTTCATTATGAGTCTTTTGGAGTTGTCCTAGAACCTAGCATTGCTGAGAAGAGAAGAGTCTATCAAAGTTAGTCATCGCACAATGTATCTGTAACTGTGTACAATGTTTTCCTGATTCTGTTCCCCTCGTTCAGCATCAGTTCATATAAGTCTTTCCAGATTTTTCTGAAGTCCATCTACTCATCATTTCTTATAGCACAGTAGTATTCCATGACATTCCTATACCACAACATATTCAGCTATTCCCCAGTTTATGGGTATCTCGTCAATTTCTAGTTTTTTGCCACCACAGAAAGAGCTGCTGTAAATACTTTTGTACATGTGGGTTCTTTTTCCATTTGTATGATCTCTTTGGGATACAGCCCTAGAAGTGGTACTGCTGGGTCAATGGGTATGGATAGTTTTATAGCCCTTTGGGCATAGTTCCAAATTGCTCTCCAGAAGGGTTGAATCAGTTTACAACTCCACCAACAATGCATTAGTGTTCCAATTTTCCCACATCTTCTCCAGCATTTATCATTTTCCTGTTTTGTCATGTTAGCCAATCTGACAAGTGTGATATCATACCTAAGAGCTGTTTTGATTTGCATTTCACTAATCGATAGTGATCTCTTCAGATTTTCTTAAGTGGCTTTACTGATATCTCTCTTTTGACCCTATACTATTTTTATCTACATCTGTATATATGTATGTATATATATTAATATATATGTATGTATATTTGCTACTTTGATAGATCTGTGATCTCATTAATTTGGGTGCTCCCTCTAACATACAAATGAAGACCCATTGATGTATCCTCAGCCTGTATAGCTTTCATCCATATCCTTTGCTAAATCTTCAACAAAAGATCCTCTCAACACTCTAGAGGACTTCCTCAAGATCTCTTAACGTTACTTGTATTGTTCCTTTGCAGCATTGCTCTTTTATATGGAGCAGTTTGTTGTTAAGAGTTCTGTGAGAAAGCAACTCTGACTCAGAGTTCAGAGAAAGCTGTTGCTCAGTTCTGTAAATGACAAGCTGCGGTATACTGAAGTGATATGGGCACCACAACTACACTGTGATATGAGACAAATATAACTTATCTGAGTATAGACAGAAAATGAGGATTTGGTTGCTATCGATAAACTAAATTGTAGCTATTCATAGAGAGAATTCAGAATATGAACTCAGAAAGATAATGAGAGAGAGAAATTTCAAATCTGTAACAACTTCATTTGAAAATGAAGGATATTATAGCTTTTGTCAAGCAATAAGTCATATGAACAGGGAAGCCTATGATCTTAGAAGAAGAGAATCTGAGACATCAACCAGCTGTTCATCTGGTGTTGCTGGTATTTCCTACCCAATGAGGTGTTAGTCAAGCACAGCATAGATCAGCTCCGCTTCATAATGGAAGCATCTGTTCAACATAAAAGTTACATTCATCAAGGAACTTTTATGGACTGCTCCCAAGACAGAGGAAAAAGTACCAAAGCTTACTCTTACAGAGTTGTTAGCACATGGGGTTTCAAACTCATATGGCTTCTTAGAAAGCTTCTGCAAATATGTCTCCATTCTCCTCAATGGATACTGAGAGTATTGGTGGGAAAGTGTCACTCAGGTTTATATGTGGTTTGTGATGTATTTATTTTTCATGCACTTGCTTTAACATATGAATACCTTTTCTTTTTCCTTATTGATAAGTAAATTATGCTTAAGATTTTAAAATTTCATTGTGAGTGGCTGGTTTTATGTAAATGGAAGTCATCAGTGGGGAACTGAGAACAGTAAGTATAGAGATTTTATTTCCCCATAACAATGTAGTAAAGGTCCTTCTCTGGGAATCTACAATTGTCAGTGAGAGCAGGTGTGTGTGAGGGAACCAGCCTAGAGGATAAGTATGTGTCCACACACCTTCTATGAGAGGTTTGAGATGCTACAGTGTGTTTGGTCATCTCATGCACCCGTTATACATGGATGACAATGGAGATCAAAAGGTTGTTCACCAAATATCCCTTTGGCTATGTGAGTATCCTATTCCATTTCTCCTATGTAATTATTTTACTATACTGTAGCTTGTTCATGACTATCATGTAATTCTCTGTTGCCATTTGTAAAACTCTCAACCTTAATTCTTCAGAGATCATAGTTTTCCATTACCTACATATCTAAAACATCATTGGAAGAATGTTGTCATTAAAAATTGGACCTTTGTTTCTGGGAGAGGATTGAGAGGCACTAAAAAATCTACAGTTTCCTTAAAGCGATACGTCCCCTTCTCTTATATCTGTTCAACTCTGGTCTCAGTTCATTGTCACTTCTCAACGTCTATCTAAAATATATGTGAGAGACCAACTTTATTAGTTGTTAGTACTACTATATATCAAAATCTGGACAATGGGAACACTTCATTTGTAGAAAATTAGGCCACACTTAATACTTATTTGAATAACACAAAATTTGACAGTGCAAATTATAAAATATCAAATCATATTTAACATGAGCCAAAATTCAGTTAATTTGGTGCATGGGAGCTAGTCAAGGATTTTAACACATTACTATGTCTTCAGTCTGCACTTGCCTATTGTTGTATGTAGGTATAATATGCTTCTGAAGTGTACCATATTACCAATAGATTTGCTTTGATTTTTTTAAAGATCTCTTAACAAAATGGAAAAAAGAATACTTCATCTGGAAATACTAACAATACAAAAAAGTCTTGTTATTACATTAGAACAAAAATATAATATAATTATAGAGTAAGGAGGAAGTCATAGTAATTCTAAAATAAGACAAGATACCAGAATATTATAAAACATATAGGCAAAATTGTTGGATGGAGCCAAGATGGCAGATTAGAGGCAGAAACTAAGCTGAGCTCTCTCAACATTCCATTCAAAAGAATTTTAAAGTAACACCTCAAATCACATTTTGAAGTGGTAGAGACAACAAAAAGTCAGGGTAAGACATTTTTCTGGCATAAGAAAACTGAGAAGAGTGATGAGACAGGTCTGTGAAACCAGGATGGAGGCCTGTCCAGAGTCCACACACACGGTCGCAACAGTAGTGGCAGTAGCAGCAAACTCTTTGGCAATTCTCAGCCCAGATATGGTAAAGAGGTCAGAAAGATTATAGGAGACCCTTTCTGGCCCTGGGGAGAGATGGCATTAATTGACAAATCAGTTAGTCATATGCCATTCTGGATCTCAGTTTCAGGGTGCAGAAGAAAGTTTGTGGTTGGTCACAAGGGAGTAAAGGGCCCTAGTTATAGATCCAGGGCTAAGAGGACCACTAGTGTTTATGGCTTCAGGGGAACAGGGATCCTTCCTGCATAAAGAGGAGAATACAGACAAAGAGATAAGTTACCATACCTCACTCCAGATTACCTCAGTTTAGAAGCATCAAAAGTTTGCAGACCGTCAGAACTTGCACTCAAAATGACAGCACAAAAATAGCCTGAAGCTTGGAACAGTGCCCCCCCCTCCATTCTCAGTTGAGCAGAGCAAAGTTTGAACAAAAAGTTCAAATTCAAGAAGTAGGCAGGAAAAATGAGCAAACAAAAAAAGAATTTGACCACAAAAAGCTCTTATGGTAGCAGGGACCAAAACACAAAGTCAGAAAAGAACAATGTGAAAATAGCTACAAACAAAGCCTGAAAAAAAAATCTAATTGGATACAGGTTCAACAAGTGTTCCTGGAAGAGTAATTGAAAGAGATAAAAGTAGTAGTGAAAAATTGGGGGAAAATGAGAATGATGCAAGAAAATTTTGAAAAGAGAATTAACACCTTGGTAAAATAGACACAAAAAATACTGACCGATGCAATGTTTTAAGAAACAGAATTAGCCTAATGGTAAAAGAGGTACAAATTAATCACTGAAGAAACGAACTCCTTAAAAAATGGAATTGGTAGCTGAAAAAAGAGGTACAAGAGCTCACCGAAGATAATAATTCCTTTACAATTATAATTGAGCCAATGGAAGCCAATGATTCTATGAGACATCAAGAAACACTAAAACAAAGTCAGAAGAATGGGGAAAAAATAGAAGAAAATTTAAATCATCTCATTGAAAAATCAACTGACCTGGAAAATAGATCAAGGAGAAATAATCTAAAATTTGATGGACTACGAGGAAAAAATGATTTAAAAAAACAGCCTAGACTCTTACTTCAAGAAATTATAAAAGAAAACTGCTTCAATATCTTAGATCCAGAGGGCAAAATAGAAATAGGAAAAATCCACTGATCGCCTCCTAAAAGAGATTTCAAATTGAAAACTCATGGGAATATTACAGCCAAATTTCAGAGCTCCCAGGTCAAAGATAAGTACCCAGAAAGACACAATTCAAATATTATGGAGTCACAGTCAGGATCACACAAAATTTAACAGATTATGCATTAAAGAAGTGGAGGGCTTAGAATATGATATTCTGGGGGGCAGAGCCAAAATGGCAGCTGGAAAGCAGAGACTTCCTTAGGTTCTCCCCCAAATCCCTCCAAACAAATGTAAAAATGGTTCTGAACAAATTCTACAGCTGTGTAACTCATGAAATAGCAGAGGAAAGTGAGTCTCCAGCCCAGAATAGCCTGGATGGTTTCTGGGAAGGGTCTATTGTACCATGCTGGGAGCAGAGCAGAGTGCAGCCCAGCATGGACCATGCTAGGACAGACCAAACCAGGAGTCAGCTGGAGCAGGCCTTAGGGTCATGAATCACTGAGCTGTAGCAGTTACCAGACTTCTCAACTCACAAACACCAAAAACCACAGAGCAGGTTAGTGGGAAAACTGCTGGATTGGGGTGAGAGCAGTCTGGCCCCAGTCCTGGGGGCAGTAGAGGTAGTTCAGGGGTGGCAGTGGCAGCAGCAGGAAGGTCCTGCAGTTGCTTCCAGAGTCCCTGGCCCATACAGTGGGAGGAACCAAGCAGCAGATCAGAGCAGGAGGGCAGGGAGAGCTTTGCTGGCTCAGAGTACCCTGTTTTGCCCTGCTTGGATCTGGGTTAAGGACCTGATTGGTGGTTCTTGAGGGAGGAGGAGAGCTGCTGTGGCAGTGCTTGATGAAAACAGCAGTGCTTGGCCCCTAAAGCTTGGGACAAAGTACTATCTACTCTACAAGCAGTCATTTCCTGACAAAAAGCTCAAAGGTCAAGTAGCTGGTTGGGGACATGACCAGGCAGAGCAAAAGGACTCAGACTCAGACTCAGACTCAGACCCAGACTCAGGCTCAGATTTTAGAATCTTTTTTTGGTGACAAATAAGATCAAAACATACAGGCAGAAGAGGTCGACAAAGTTATAGAACCTACATCGAAAGCCTCCAAGAAAATATGAATTGGTCTCAGGCCAAGGAAGAGCCCAAAAAGGATTTGGAAAAGCAAGTAAGAGAAGTAGAGGAAAAATTGGGAAGAGAAATGAGAGTGTTGCATAAAAACCACGAAAAAAAAAGTCAATGACTTGCTAAAGAAGACCCCCCCCAAAAAAAAACTGAAGAAAATAACACCTTAAAAAATAGACTAACTCAAATGGCAAAGAGCTCCAAAAAGCCAATGAGGATTCCTTGCAAGGCAGAATTAGCCAAATGGAAAAGGAGGTCCAAAAGAACACTGAAGAAAATACTACCTTAAAAATTAGATTGGAGCAAGTGGAGGCTACTGACTTTATGAGAACTCACGATATTATAAAACAAAGGAATGAAAAATAGAAGACAATGTGAAATGTCTCTGGAAAAACCACTGACCCGGAGAATAGATCTAGGAGAGATAATTTAAAAATTATGGGACTACCTGAAATCCATCATCAAAAAAAGAGCCTAGACATCATCTTTCAAGAAATCATCAAGGAAAACTGCCCTGATATTCTAGAGCCAGAGGGTAAAATAGAAATTGAAAGAATCCACTGATCTCCTCTTGAAAAAGATCCCAAAAAGAAAAATCCTAGGAGTATTGTTGCCAAAATCCAGAGTTCCCAGGTCAAGGAGAAAATATTGCAAGTAGACAGAAAGAAAAAAATTTGAGTATTGTGGAAACACAATCATGATAACACAAGATCTAGCAATTTCTACATTAAGGTACCAAAGGGCTTAGAATATGATATTCTGGAGGTCAAAGGAGCTAGAATTAAAACTAAGAATCACCTACTCAGCAAAACTGAGTATAATGCTCCAAGGCAAAATATAGACTTTCAATAAAATAGAGGACTTTCAAGCTTTCTCAGTGAAAAGATCAGAGCTGAATAGAAAATTTGACTTTCAAACACAAGAATCAAGAGAAGCGTAAAAAGGTAAACAAGAAAGAGAAATCATAAGGGACTTACTAAAGTTGAACTGTTTCATTCACATTCCTACAAGGAAAGATGATGTTTATAATTCATGAGACCTTTCTCAGTATTAGGGTCATTGAAGGGAATATATATAAGGAATGGAGGATGATAGAAGGGAGGGCAGATGGGGAAGGAGGTAATCAAAAGCAAACTCTTTTGAAAAGAAACATGGTCAAGGGAGAAAACTGAATAAAGGGGGATAGGACAGGATGGAGGGAAATATAGTTAGTCTTTCACAACATGATTATTGTGGAAGTGTTTTGCATATTGATACATGTGTGGCCTATGTTGAATTGCTTGCCTTCTTAGGGAGGATGGGCGGGGAAGGAAGAGTGGAGAGAATTTGGAAATCAAAGTGCTAAAAGAAGATGCTCAAAAAAAAAGTTGTTTTTGCATGCAAGTAGGAAAAAAGATATACAGGCAAAGGGGTATAGAAGTCTATCTTGCCCTACAAGAAAGTAAAGGGAAAGGGGATGGGGGGGCAGTAATGGGGCGACAGGAGGGTGGGCTGACTGTGGAACAGGGCAATCAGAATATATGCCATCTTGGAGTCGGGGGGAAGGGTAGAAATGGGGAGAAAATTTGTAACTCAAAATCACATGGAAATCAATGTTGAAAACTAAAAATATTAAATAAATCAATTATTCTCTAAAAAAAGAATATGATATTCTGTAAGGCATAAGAGCTAGAATTACAAATAAGAATAATCTACCCAGCAAAACTAAGTAAAATCCTTCAGAGGAAAGATGGATATTTAACGAAATAGGAGACTTTTAAGCATTCCCAATGAAAAGACCAAAGCTAAAAAGAAAATCTGACATTCAAACAGAAGACTCAAGGGGAGCATAAAGACATTAAACAATGAAAGAGTAGAAAAGCATAAGACATCCAAAAACATGAAAGGATGAGAAAGAGGGATGCACTGGGAGAAGGGGGAAGGAAGAGGTACAACTGGAAAATGTTTTCTCACATAAAAGAGCCACACAAGGGAGAGCTTTTACAATGGAAAGGAAAAATAGGCTGCCATAGGGTGGCAATGCTTGAACCTCAGTCAGTGGAATTGGTTCAAAGAGGGAAGAGTATATGTGTGTATACATGCATACACATATACATGTATATTCATACACACAGATCTATTTAGAAATCCTTCTTACCCAATAGGGAAATAGGCAAGGAAGGGATTAAGAGAAATGGGGGGGAAGGATCATAAAAGGGAAGACATATTAGAGAGCCAGCGATTAAAAGCAAAATCTACTTTTCTGGAAAGACAGGATAAAAAGAGAAAGAAAAGAAGAAAAGATGAAAATGGGATGGAAGAAAATACATAGTAATCATAACTGTGAATGAGATGAGCTCACTCATAAAATGGAAGTAGATTGCAGAATAGATTAGAAACCAGAATCCAAAAATATGTTGCTTATAAGAAGCACCCTTCAAACCAAAAGACACACAGAGTTAAAATGAAGGGCTGGAGCAAAATCTAATATGGTTCAGCCGAAGTAAAAAAAAAAAAAGGCAGGGGTAGCAATCATGATCTCAGACAAAGAAAAAGCAGAAATAGACCTAAATAAAAGAGATAATCAAGGAACCTACGTTTTGATAAAAAGTATCATAGAAAATAAAGTTATACAAAAATTTGTAGTTAAGTTTCTCTGATAAAAGCCTCATTTCTCAAATATGTAGAGAACTGAGTCAAATTTATAAAATAAGAGCTATTCCTCAATTGATTTATGGTCAAAGGATATGACCAAGCAGTTTTCAGATGAAATCAAAGCTATCTATGGTCATATAGGAAAAATGGTATAAATCACTTGGTTAAAGAAATATAAATTAAAACATCTCCAAAGTACTATCTCACACTTATCAAAAATGGCAGTGCTAGAGGGGATGAGAGAAAACAGATATACTAATGAATTTTTGGTAATGAGCTTGTACAACCATTCTGGAAAACAATTTGGCACTAGGCCCAAAGGTCTAAAAAACTATGCATATCCTTTGATCTAGCAATACTATTAACTAGGTCTATATTCCAAAGAAATCAAAGAAAAAGGAAAGGGACCCATAGGTACAAAATATTTATAGCACCTCTTTTTGTAGTAGCAAAGAATTAGAAATTGAGGGGATGCTTATCAACTGAGGAATGTCTGAACAAGTTGCAGCATATGATTGTGATAGAGTACCACTTTGCTGTAAGAAATGACAAAGTGGGTGATTTCTGACAAAATATAGCAAGACCTATATGGCCTGACACAAAGTATAGTGAGAAGAATGGGATAGCATTATGCACAGTAATAACAATGTTATAATGGTTATCAAGTGGGAAAGACTTGGCTACTCTGATCAGTACAATGATCCAAGATAATTTCGAAGGACTCGTAATTGAAAAATTTATCGAGAAATAGAACTGATGAACTCTGAGTACAAATTGAAGAATAATTTTCACATTTTATTTTTCTTGTTTATTTAAATACAGCATAGTTAATATGAAAATATATTTTGCATAATTTCACATATAAAACTGACATCATATTGCTTGCCTTTTCAGTATGGGAAGGCATGGGAGGGAGGGAAAGAATTTGGAACTCAATATTTAAAAAGAAAAGAACATAAAAAATAAATATATAATTTAAAACATACTGGCAAAATAAAAGATAAAGGCGAAATTGTATCAGCTTTTTGTGGTTTTCAAAGAATTTCAAAGAACAGAAGTTTAAAGTGATAGAAACTGAGTCTTTCAGTTCTATGGATTAAAAACTGCAATCAAAAATATGTTTTCCTTATTGGAGCAGCCATTCAGCTGCTTCAAGTTTGACAGTGAAAGAAAATGGAAATAAAATGGATGGTGAAGAAACTTATACTGAAAGAACTGGTTGGTTCAAGATGGTGGAGTAAAGGCAGTGACTCACCTAAGCTCTCCCACAAATCCCTCCAAATACCTTTTAAAAATGACTCTAAACAAATTCTAGAGCAGAAGAACCCACAAAAAGATAGAGTGAAAAAAATTTTCCAGTCCAAGACAACTTGGAAGGTCAGCTGGAAAGGTCTGTTGTAACAGGGTGAGAGAGGAGTGCAGTCTAGTGCAGAACCTGCCAGCAAAGCCCCAGCCCCAGGAAACTAGGAGTAGGCCTTGAGAGCCACTAAATCAGCAGAGGCAGCAGGAGTAGCTGCTTCTAGAGTTCTCGGCCCACAGATGGTGGGCTGAGATGACCAGAATACCTGGTCAGAAGGAGATTACAGAAGTCTTTTTGCTAGCACTGAGGCAAACGTCTATTGCTTTTGACCATACTCAGATTGGGGCCTGAGTGGCAATCCCAAGGTGAGGAGGAGCACTAGCACACCAGAACTTGTGGCCACGGTGGAGTGGGGACCCTCCTCACAGTTCCAGGGCAAGAAAGAGTACTTGTGGTCATTCACAGATGAAAGCAAAGGCCAGGGGAGTAGTAAACACCTCTCTTTAGATCATACCACCTTGGAACAACTGAAAACATACAGGGCCCTAGAAGCATCTCTGAAAATAGCGGCAAAAAACTCCTTAAGGTTGAGACAGTGTACCCTCTATCCTGGAACCCTACTTTAACAAACAGTTAAAATTCAAGTAATAGGCTGCGAAAATGAGCAAACAACAGAAAAAAAAATCTCTGAAAATAGGAAGTTACTGTGGAGACAAGGAAGATTAAAACACACAATCGGAAGACAACAAAGTCAAAGCTCCTACATCCAAAGCCTCCAAGGAAAATATGAATTGGTCTCAGGCCATGGAAGAGCTCAAAAAGAATTTTAAAAATCAAGTAAGAGAGGTAGAGGAAAAATTGGGAAAAGAAATAAAAGTGATGCAAGAAAGTCATGAAAAATGAGTCAACAGCTTGGTAAAGGAGACACAAAAAAATGCTGAAGAAAATAACACCTTAGAAAGAGACTAGACCAAATGGCAAAAGAAGTCGGAAAAGCCAATGAGGATAAGAATGCCTTGAAAAACAAAATTGGAAAGGAAGTCCAAAGGATCACTGAAGAAAACAATTCCTTAAAAATTAGAATGGATCAAATGGAATTTAATGACTTTATGAGAAATCAAGAAACAAAAAATCAAAGCCAAAAGAATGAAAAATGGAAGACAATGTGAAATATCTCCTTAGAAAAACAACTGACCTGGAAAATAGATCCAGGAGAGATAATTTGAAAATTATTGGACTACTTGAAAGACATGATTTTAAAAAGGGGCCTAGACATCATCTTTCAAGAAATTATCAAGGAAAACTCCCCAATATTCTAGAATTAGAGGGTAAAATAGAAATTGAAAGAATTCACCAATCACTTTCTGAAAGAGATCCCAAAATGAAAACTGTCAAGAATATTATAGGCTAATTCCAGAGTTCCCAGGTCAAGGAGGAAATATTGCAAGCAGCCAAAAAGAAACAATTTAAGTATGGTGAGCCACAGACAAAATAACATAAGATTTAGCAGCTTCTACATTAAAGGAACAGAGGGCTTCGTATATCATATTCTGGAGTGCAAAGGAGCTAGGATTACAACCAAGAATCACCTACCCAGAAAAATTAAGTATAATCCTTCAGGAGGAAAAAATTGGATGTTCAATGAGATAGAGGGCTTTAACACATTCCTGATGAAAAGACCAGAGCTGAATAGAAAATTTGACTATCAAATACAAGACTCAAGAGAAGCATGACAAGGTAAACAGGAAAGGGAAATCATAGAGGACTTAATAAGGGTAAACTGTTTTTGTTCCTACATGGGAAGATGATATTTGTAACTCATAGGACCTTTCTCATTATTAGGGTAGTTAGAAGGAGTATATACAGACAGAGGGTACCAGTGTGAGTTGAATATGAAAGGATGATATCCTAAAAACATAAAATTAAGAGGTGAGAGAGGAATGCAAAGGGAGAAAGAAAAAGGTAGAATGGGATTAATTATCTCACATGAGACAAGCAAAAAAGCTTTTTCAATGGGGCAATGTAATGTCATGTAGAAAATAATAGCGAGACAAGACCTGGGTTCAAGGTAAATTTAAGTGTAGATTTATTGGCCAAGCGCGGAACTATCTGGAGTTCATACTCAAAGTACACTCAAATCAGGCAGTCCTGAACTGAGATACTTACAGGCTTATAAAGTCAAAAACCACAATTACACAATGAGGGAGGGTCGCTAGCAGAAGCAATGACGTACAGAAGCAAAGATCAGCCGTTGGTTAGATCCATAGCTCAGGGCCAATTTTGGGAATATGGCACAAGGATACAGGGGTGCAACCATCCTGTGACAAGGGGATCCCTCCCAGGGTGGTCAGCTTCCTAGAATGGGTAGAGGGACCAGGGTGGAGGGACCTAGCTTGGTCAGCAGAATAGTTGCACCATAAACCAGGGTGCGGGGACCCTATCTGGCAACAGGGTGGCCCTTCCTTAAGATGAACTTATACCCTACCCTGAAACTGATCCTTGCACATAATTCTGATGTAGAGAGAATATACAGAATGCTGAATCAGGAGAAGGGGGGGCGGGGTCAGGGGACTAGCCTTGGGCAATCTACCCAGAACTATGCCTTAAGCTGTTTCAAGCCATTACAGAGTGTGGACAGAGACAAAGACAAAAATATAAAGTGGATTAATGGTGGGCTCAAAGGGGATTAATGGTGGGCTTCAGTTTGGGTGTTACATAATATCAATTGAATTGAGACTTTTTTTTTTACTGTTTTAGAATGATAAATTAATTAAGTGTCTTTGATTGAGCCTTACTAGGTGCAAAGCCCCAGGCCCAAACCCCTATCTACTAGGTTCTAAGCCTGTGTGGGCATGAGGCCCTCAGGGTCCTAAAGGGAGTTACTAAGACCAGAGCCAATCATAGGAGCCTGAGTTCTGGTTGCTCAGATGACATTTGATAATGGCTAAAGAGTGTATAAAAAGACGGAACAGAGCTATTTGCTGAGGCTCACACTCTTGGAAGTGTGTTGGCCCAGGACTCTGGGCAGCTGCTCTAAGGGCCTCCCAGCTCGCCCAGATGTTGATGGTTTCTTGGTAACTATAAATTGTATTTGGTCTGTTTATAATGTATGTTTATAACTTATTTGTATTTCCTCTGAAGTTTAGGTTGCTGGCTTTTTCCTCTGAACTAAGTGAATGAACTAAGTGTATGATATTGGTATGTTGGATTGAAATAAGATTGTTAACCCATTAACATTACTTTCCTTAGTAAAGCAGATCAAAGAACTTGTGCTGGCAGTGTTCTTCTTGTTGGGCTTCTGTTGTTGCAACAGGGGAAGAGTGGGGAGGTGAGGGGAAGTGAATGAACTTTACCCTCATCAGAATTGGCTCAGAGAGGGAATAAGATAAACATTCAATTGGGTATAGAAATCTATCTTACCCTACAGGAAAGTAGAGGGGAAAGGGATGAGAGAAGGGCATGGGAGTGATGGAAGGGAGGGCAGATTGAGTGAGGGGTAGTCAGAAGCAAAAACTTTTGTGGAGGTACAGGATAAAAGGAGAGAGAGATAATAGAATAAATGGGGCTCGGAGGAATAGGATGGAGGGAAATACAGTTAGCAATAGTAATTTTGAAAAAAATTTTAAAACAAGTTTCTCTGATAATAGCCTCATTTCTCAAAAATATACAGAACTGAGTCAAATTAATAAAAATAAAGTCATTCCTCAATCGATAAATGATCAAAAGATATGATCAGTTCTCTGTTGAAGTACTCAAAGACATGTATAGCCATATGAAAAAATACTCTAACTCACTATTGACCATAGAAATGCAAATTAATACAATTCTGAAGTACTGATGCATGCCTGTTAGATTGGCTAATAGGACAGAAAAGGTAAATGAAGTGTATAATTATGATGTGTATATAGTACTATTGTACTATAAGAAATGATAAGCAGGATACTTTCTGAAAAACCTCTAAAGGCTTACATGCACTGATACAAAGTGAAATATACTGTGTACAAAGTAAGAGCAATATTATAAGATGATCAGCTGTGAATGACTAAGTTATATTTATAACAATACAAGACAATTCTGTAGGACTTATGATGAAAAGTGCTATCCATCCACAGAGAAAGAACTGATGGTGTCAGGATACAGATCAAAACATACCTTTTTTATTACTTTCTTTATGTTTCTTGAGTTTTTTTTGGCCATGTTTTCTTTCACAACATGACCATTATGGATATGTTTTGCATGACTATATATGTATAATCTATATTGAACTGCTTGCTATCTTAATGAGGGGGAGGTGGGGAAGGAGGAAAGGAGAGAATTTGTAACAAAATTTCAAAAACAAATGTTAAAAATTGTTTTTACATGTAACAGGGGAAAATTTTTTTTAAATAAAAATTAAAAAATTGATTGGTTCAATCATTTTAAGAATTGAGTTCTATTGCATATAGTAGTATCAAAAAGGGCCTGTGTTGCCTCAGATTCAATCTAGTTCAGTAGATTGAATCTGGCCCACTTGTGAAAACAGGCATCACAAAGGGTGGGATTTCTTAAGACAACCCATTATGACAAACCCTTAAAAAAATTTTTCTTTTCCCTTGGCTGAGAAGGCTTGAGTCGAATTCTTTCAGCAGGACCCAGCATGTCAGTACTTTGGGGTGTCAAGCACCACTCAACCCCAAAGGAACTAGTTCATCCACATTAAAAATGTATTTATCAGTTGTGGTTGTTAAGCAAAATTGTCTCCTTAGCATGGCTTTTGTTTACTTTGAGTGAAAGTACTTTCAGCTGTTAAGTGCTAAGCCCCAGGCCCAAAGCCCTATCAGGTGTGAAACCTGTGTGGGTGTAGATTGATGACTTAAGAGGGGCCAACTCGGGAACCAATGGTCTCTGGTCGTTGAGGCGGGGCTTGAGAACGCAAGAAGCTCGGCTGCAAGGAAAAGTGAGCCCAGAGACAACTACAGTGGAAGCGGAAGCTGTGGAAACAGGAAGCTGCGGAAGCAGAGCTGACCCGTGTGTAGACCCAGGAGTGCGAGCAAGGACTTGAGGCCAGTAAAAATGATTTGGCCAAATACTATCTTGTTTTTCTGTGGCCTCCTGGTTACTCTTGTGAGGCGGGCTTTCTGGTCCTGGAGTCTTTTTGTCAAGATGTCAGAATGGGGAGGCTGGTTCACGGATCTGCTGCAGTGGGGCCTAAATAAATTTTTTGTTGTTTTCTACTTAGAGAATCTCTCGTACCTTGCGATTTCGAACCATTCAAACATATACATGATTATATTTGAGATTATAAATTCAGCCTTCCTACTACATCAGTGAATACAGCTTCTTAGATTACTTTCTTTAAAACATTAAGATATTTAGCTGCCACATCTTCATTTACACGGGCCATTTTTTTTAGAAGGCAGGAGAAGTAAAACATTTATTCAGACATGAGAGGATCAAATCCCAAAACCAACAGCTCCAACTTGACATAGCAGTGATTGTATCCCAAAACAAGTAAGTCCACTTTATCATAATAGCAAGGAAATTAAAATGCAGTATCATAGTAGGGAGCCAAGTCATCCCATAACGTTCCTCTCTATTGGGGTCTTCCCATAACACTCACTCATAAGTCCTAGCTATCTGCTTGCCTGTGTCCTCTCCTCCCAAAGATCTGAGATCTTGCAGTTCTGAGAGCCCTTGCAGTTCTCTCTCTCTTGAAGTTTTCTCTTTCAGCCCTTCCAGTTCTCTCTGAGCTTAACAGCTACCCTCAGGGTATATATCTATATCTATATATGTATATCTATCTATCTATGTATAGATAGATAGATAGATAAATATAGATATAGATACATGCCCTTTTTAGGACTGACAGTTTCATACCTAGTTAGCAAAATGGTGTGGGCCTTCCTTTTTTGAGATTTTTTTATTTTTAGTTTACAACACTTGGTTCTACATAATTTTGAGTTCCAGATTTTCTTCCCCCCTTCCACCCTGCCCTCCCCAAGATGGCATGGAGTCCGATATATCTTCAATGTATAACTTCGCATTGAACTTATTTACACACTAGTCAAGTTGTGACGAAGAATTATGACCAATGGAATGAATCATGAGAAAGAGGGAACAGAACCAAAAAAAAAAACCCAAAATAAAAACAAAAGAGAAAACGGAGGAAAAGGTGAGCATAAAGTGTGCCTCAATCTGCATTCAGACTCCATAGTTCTTTCTCTGGATGTAGATAGTATTCTCTATCGTGAGTCCTTTGGAGTTGTCTTTGCACCTTTATGTTGCTGAGAAGAGCAAAGTCCATCAAGGTTAATTGTCACAGAATCCATATATCTGTGGTTATGTATAATGTTCTCCCGGTTCTGCTCCGCTCACTCAGCATTATATTGTGTAGGTTTTTCCAGGTTGTTATGAAGTCCACATCATCACCATTTCTTATAGCACAATAGTATTCTATAACCTTCATATAACACAACTTGTTCAGCCATTCCCCAGTTGATGGGCATCCCCTCGATTTCCAATTCTTTGCTACTACAAAAAGCTGCTATAAATACTTTTGTCCATATTAATGTGGATGAACCAGTTTGTTCGGTTTTTTTTTTCTGGGAAAGGATGCCTTCTATAACTTATTCTTCTAAGAAAAAAGAATCACATAATACTTTTATTAGGAGATAATTCAGAAGGAGATTTTAAATTAAAAGACACATTATTAAATTAAAATCAATGCATATTTGTTGGTCTCAAAATTCTCATGGTCTGGGAAGTTATAAACATATATATATGATCATTTTCGGTTCTTTGGTGGACAAAAAAGAAACCATGAATGACCAAAACTGTTTATGAAGACTGTTATCTTAGCCCAGCTATTGAAAAATATTGCAAGGAGACACTAAGATTGAGTCTTTGTCATTGATTTTGCATAATGTCTAGGTCATCCACCTAAACTCTGTTCATTGTGTGAGGATGTCAGTGTGCAAATTTGCTTGAGATGTGGATAAAGCTCTTTGCTCCTACAAGCCTATTTGAGATTTAAAGAAAGAGATGACAGTTCAGCCTATACTGTTAAAATATTGTAAATGACAATGATGTCATGTTCATCATATTTTCAGTGTAGGATTATCATTAAATACAATATTCAAAATTCTTAAATGTTTTCATGAGTACATTGTAATAAACTTGAAACAGAAATACATGTTATGTATATTTTGTGATTATATTACAATGACAAACATAAAAATTTATTTTGAAATTTCTTCATTGCATATTTACATTGGACTGGAACTAGCTGCCATATTCAATGTAATTATAGCTTTGAATAATGTGACCATTTTGTGTAATTTATTATTTGTGCTAATCAGGGCCTAGCTTTATATCTTTATTTTTTACACTTTGGGGAGAAATCTTGTATTATTTTTCATGCACATGGAACACCTTATTGGAGGAAAGGCTTTAAAACAACAGTTTGTCCTCCCCAATGAAATTCTATTTTGTAGTCACCAAACAAAAAAATCACAGCAAGATCAGGTAGTCTGCACATATTTCAGGGAATTGTCTAACTGTAAGGAACTTGTCTGCCAGAGAACAGGATTTATTAAAACTTCCTACCATTCTTTCCTTAAACCTTCATCAAGGATGCCCTCGAAAAGCATATGCATATTATTCTCAGGGACAAAATTGTAGAGATAGGAAATTACGTATATGGCTCAGTTGTTTTTTATGTTTCTTAGGCCTTTTTCTGTAATAAGTTCTAAGGTTTATTTTTTCTTCCTCAAATTTCTGATATCCTGCCCTCCCTTAAATACATCCATAATCAATCTCGCAATGCTTCCAAAATCACGTCACCTGTATCATGGACTTCTTCTCTGCATATTTGATCAAGCCCAGCTTCTTTTACCATCTTTGTTACCGTCAGTGCTATTTGTGATCCTTCATACAGCACATCTACAACTACAGTGATAGAGCCTGAATATGGTGGCTCAACATAAGTGATGAAAATAATTTATGGAAATCTTTACAATTCTTGCATTTGTTCTCTATTCGGTTTCATCCTTAAAGGTTGTTGGGATGATTATTTATCTGAGTTTCTTTTTCAAGTTTCCTATAACATTGTTTTTCTTCCATTGCTTCTCATTGTGTAATAACAATGATAACAATTAATAATGATAATAGAAGAAGGGGAGTGTTAGCATTTATATGGTTCTTTTAAGTTTGCAAACCCTTTTACATAGGTTGTCTCATTTAATCCTTAAGACAACCCTGTGAGGTAGGTGATCATATTATCCCCATTTGGTAGATGAGAAAATTTAGCCTATATTGCTTAAAATCTTCACTATATTTCTATGCAAATTTTTACTTTGGCTGCCACGTTTCTTCATCTGATAAAGAGGTAACATTTTGTTGCTGAATGAAGCAGTTTCTAGGCTCTTTGGCATTTTGAAAATTGATTGGTTATACGTCCTTAGGAAATGGTGATAGTCTTTATCAATGTCCATTAATCTGTCTCCCATCTCTCAATGACAATGTCTTATTAAAAAAGATCAAGTTAGAGTCACCTCAATTTCAAAACATACATTCTCAGTTTCTCATTTTTTATAGTTTTGTTTTGACTTTAATCTTACTCTAATAAGATTGTCACCTGACTATTGAAAAACAAGTGTTTCCGAAATGACTTTCACATTGAGCAGTAATATTATGCCTATTAAAATATAATCAATGTCATCTCTGATGACATTATTTGGTGGGCTCCATATCCAGCATCTCATGAATTCTGTAAGAAAATAGTCATATCATATGGGTACAAAATTTCTAAATATTCTGAAACCTTTTTGGCAAATTCACATTTCTTACTCTTAAAACATATTTTTCACTGTCCTTCTCAATGCCAATCTTTGTATTAAAGTAATTGTGTATTAAAGTGTATGCTGATTTAATTTAGAGAATATTATTGATTTCTTTATAGGATTTCAGTACTTCCTAATCCTCTGTAATAGACATTGGCACAAATGGTACAATTATTTTTCTTTGTGTTTTTTTTAAAAACTTTTTTTGTGATTACTACAATATGAAATGATAAAATATCCTACGGAATGTTGCTTCTTGTTGCTCTTCGATGCATAATAAAACCAATTCAGTAAACTCCCTTATCTCTCCTAGGAGAATCTATAACCCTTCCTTCCAGTTAGCTGGAAACTAGTTTTCTCTTCTGGTTAAATTTATAAAGAATGTCAAGATTGATACTCCCTAATGTCCTCTGGTGCTTTTAAATCACAGCACCTCTACTCTGGCCTCACTTTCTTCTTTTTCAGTTTTTAACCTATAATTAACCAGTTTGACTCTACACTATCATCTTCTTTCAAATATCTTGCCCCCCTTTCCTAGCACTTGATTCACAGCTTGATAAATCCCAACCTTATATTACTCCCACCATCTGCTTCCTTCGTTGCTACTCACATGCTGTGAAATGGAACTGGAGGAAGTCATTCAATCTCACCGATTCAGTCTATTACAAATTTATCTCAAGAGGGCTCTCAATGAAGCAAGGCAGTTTTATTCATCACTAACTGATTCCCTATCTTACCATCCAAACCTACTTCCTCGAGGTTTCCATGTCACCTTTGTCCTGACTCTCTCAGCTAGAGAATCTTGCCTTATCCTGTATAGAGAAAATAGAAGCAATCGACCGTGAGCTGCCTCTTTTTCCCTTCTCTGTATCTCAAAACCCATTGAAATTATCCCCATTATATTATCTTCATTTACTCTATTCTCTAAAGAAGAGATTCTCTCAACTCCTTTCTATGTACTAGTTCTTCTCTGATGACTGAAAATGCTCATCTCTTCAAGCTTAAAAAATCCACATTAAATCACATTGAAACATTTTTTTCAGACATGGACAATTTGTTTTGACTATGCCTATTTGGTACATTGCTTGTCTTTCTTTCTTTCTCTTTTTTTGTATTTATTTAGAATTTTATTTTTTCCAAGTTACATGTAAGAACAATTTGGGGGAGAGCTCAGGTGAGTCCCTGCCTTTACTCTACCATCTTGGCTCTGCATCCAGCTTCTTTCTTTTTCAATTAAGGAGGTTGCAGTGGAAGGGACAGAAGATTAATTTCTGTTAATTGAACAAAAGAATTAATTTAATTTAAAAAATCACCAGACCCTATTATCTCCTCAAGCTATAATCCTGTATCCTTACCCCACTTTAAAATTAACTCTAGAAGTAGCTTTCTTTATTCTTTGGCCCCTACTTTCTCTCCTGTTATTTACATCTTTAATCCTTTGTAATATGGATTCCCATGTCATCATTCAGTTGAAACTATTATCTTAGAAGTTATAACTGACTTCATACTTGCCTAATCCAATGGCCTTCCCTCAATCCTCATACTTCTTGGCCTCTGAAGCATTTCATCATGGTGACTACTCTTTCCTGCTATCTATACTCTCTCCTTTGGGTCTCATTGACATCCTTCTCTCTTGGTTCTCCTGCCAATCTGATTGCTCTTTCTCAGTCTCCTTTGAAGGTTCATAATCCATATTCCATCCCACTCCCCTTGTATGTGTGCTTTGTGCTAGGCTCTATCCTGAATCCTCTTCTCTTTTCTCTCTATACTCTCTCATTTGTTAATCTCCCGTGCTGAGGATAATCTTGAGATTAGAATCATATTGATAATCTTTTCTGCTCCTTTGGGTTGTTATCATCTCAATGCATATGCTTTCCTGATTCATAATCCAGCCCTAGTCTCTCTCCTGGGCTCAAGTATTACTTCAAATCGGATGGTCCATAGATATTCCAAACTCAACACATTTAAGAAAAATATTTTAAATGTGTGTATACATGTATACACATATATACACACACACAATATATATACAAATATATGTGCAAATATGTATATATATATATATATACATATATATATATATATATATATATACATATGTGTGTATATATCCCCCAAACTCCATACTTTTTACAGTCCCGTTCCTGTTAAGGGAATAACCATCCTTCAAGTCACTTGGTTCACAACCTTGACCTCATCCTCAATTCCTCACATTCACCCCACATATCTAAATAGTTGCCAAGACTTGTCTCCACAGCATCTCTTACATGTGTCCCCTCCTCTCTATTCACAAAGACACAACCCTATTGAGGGCCTCATCACCTTTTGTCTGGACTATTGAAATAACCTTCTTAACTTCAGTCTCTCCCCCTTGCTAAACTGTCCTCCAGTCAATTGCTAAAGAGATTTTCCTACAGCACAGATCTGACCATGTTACATCCATCCTTATAGCCACTTTAGACTATTACCTATAGAATCAAATATAAATGTCCCTTTTTTAAAAAAAAAAAAACATCAAGCTTCTCACAGCCTAACTCCAATCTAGCTTTCCAATCTTCTTACACATTACTCACTCCCAGCACTCTGACTGAGCCATACTGTCCTCCTCACATACATGTATCTCTGCCCTTGTATTAGCTTTCCCTCATTGTTGTAATGCAATCCCTCTTTGCAGTGCCAATGCAATACCCACAGCAGCTATGGCTGTTATGAATGTGCTGGCGTAGTTCTGAATCACAAAATATAACAGACTCTCTTCTTTGAAGGAGAAACCAAAACACTTATTCAAACACCAGAAAACCAAATCCCAACACCAGAAAGCCAAATCCATCATAGCAACAAAGAAATTTATACATAGTATCAATGCAGGCATCCTCAAGCCTTCCCTCTGTTAGGGCCTTCCCACAAACAGGGGCAAAATCGCTCCCTCTCTCACTCATGCTAGCTGCTGTCTGTGTCTCTCTCTCTTATCTCTGACTGCTCTCTCTCACTTCCTATCAGTTCTGCTCCACCATTCTTGCTCTACGCCTTCCTGCTCCACCCTTTCAGCAAGCTCCTCCCACCACAAGCTCATGTGACTCAGACTTCCATGTAACTCAGACCAGTCACGTGGGCTTATTAATGGATGGGAAAGATTTTCAAATTCTATTAATATGACACTCTCTATTTCAGCTTATTAGAGTCCTTAGTTCACTTCAAAAGTTAATTCAAACACCACTTTCAACATGAGGCCATCACAGCTGCTAGTGCCTCCCCTTCCTTAACTTACCTTCCCCAAATTAACCACTCTCTGTCGGGCACTGGGCTAAGCCCTAAGAATACAAAGAAAAGCAAGAGACAGTCCCAGCTTTCAAGGAGTTCCTTGGTTTTTGTTCACTTAAAGAATACCTACACTCTACAAATTATACCTGTTATTGTTAGTTATATGGTTTAGTATACAAGGCAAAAGGTTAGGCCCCCACTGAAGTCCCCAGGAAGGGTATAATTTCATTTACAAAGAAAAAGACTCACTGAACCTCATCCCACCTACAAATACCTCTTTTGTCCTATAAACACCCCAAACACCAAAATCATTGATTCATTTCTTTGATTTAAACCTTCTTATCTCTAATCTAATGTAAATACCCCTAGCAATGGGCACACATAAAAGTGAAACAGTCACTAGCAAATCTGGGTAAAAGAAGTTAACAGAAGTCTTTCTTGACTCTACATTTTAATACTGGAAAAGAATGAGAGACTACTAATTAGAAGAGCATAGAGAGAGTGAGAAGATTTGGTTTAAGAATTGACGTCGCGGAGTAAGGGATTCTTAACCTTGGGACTAAGGGTCATTTGAGGGGGTCCGTGAACTTGCATGCGGAGAAAACATTCCATTTTTATTTGCAGTGACCTCTATCTAAAATTTAGCATTTTCTTTGGTTATTTAAAGAACATTAGTCTTAGAAGGGGTCAGTAGATCAATAGGCTTCACCAGACCAACCAAAAGGTCCAAGATACAAAAAGAGATTATGATCCCTTGGCTTAGGGGGAGAAAAAGAACATAGGAAGAAACATAAAGACATTGAATTATAGAGCTATAAGGGACTTTAAACCACATTTATTCCACCTGACTTTTTCTAAATTAAGTAAATTCTTATTAAGTACTGACTAAGTTTAAGGCAGAGAGGTAGCCTCAGTCAGAAAGAGCTGAGTTCAAATGCCTCCTCTAACACCTTGCCTGGGACTACCTTGGCCAGTCACAATTTCTCAGTGCCTCTTGTAACTCCCATGCTATAACTTGTAGAAGAGTGGCTGACCTGCATTGGTAAAAGGAATTTCCTTCAGAGGGTACACCCTATACGAATTAAATCACAAGTCCAAACAAACCAACCGAAGATGTGAAATAGTGTGCTAGGCTTTAAAGATACAAAGATAAAAACTAGACAGTCTCTTCTCTCAAGGAGCTAATAGTCTATATTTGTTGACATAAATCGACATAAGTTTATTGACAAAGTCAGCAAGTCGATAAACATTTATTAAGCACCTGCTATATGCCAGGCACTCAATAAACGTTTATTAAGCTTCTACTATGTGACAGATACTGTTCAAAGTACTTAATCAAGAAAACTATGTTAGCCTGTTCTGCACCTAACTAAGTATACCATTATCTAGCATAGATTTCTTCACTTTGTTCATAAGGGCAATTAGGTTTTGCAGTGGACAGAGCACTGGACCTTGAGTCAGGAGGATTTGAGTTCAAATCATATACTTTCTAGCTATGTGACCCTGGGCAAGGAATTTAACCTCTGCCTCAGTTTTCTCAACTATAAATAGGGATCACATTAGCACCTACCTCCCAGGCTTATTGTAAAGATCAAATGGGATATTAGTAAAGTGCCTAGCATAGTGCCTGGCACATTGCAAGCACTTAACAAATGCTTGTTTCCTTCCTTCTTTCCTTCACATAGGTATTCTAAGAAAATTTGTCAAATGTTTACTTGAAATCAAGACTACTATATACATAAACTCTGTCTTATTATAGGTGAGGAAAACTGAGGCCCAAAGAAGGTTAGTGCCCTGACCAATATCACACAGCACGGATAGGACTAAAACCCAGGTCATTTGCTTTCCAGGCCACAGCTCAAAGCTGAGTGTGGCAGTATAGGATACACCATCAAGCATATGCTAATCACATCTTTCGACTTCACACCAATTCTAAACTTGAATGTCACACTATAAAATCAACTGAACTACATAAATTTCAGAATCTACCACTTGAAAATTGCAATATGTACTAGTCATGCATAAGGCCTCTTTGGGGCTTCAAAAATAGCCACGTGAAGGATTTAATAAAATCATTCTGAAATAATTTCTAAATTATACATGCAGAATATGTGAAACATATATATATATATATATATAAAATCAAAGGAAATGCTACCAGATAGTCCATTAGAAACCAAGCAATATTGTTGTAAAAATACTTAAATTTTTTTTGCTTTATGTGGAAATGTCTGTCGAATTAGTTATTTTTAGAGATATACATAATGCAGTTCTTTACATTATTTAGCATCCTGAGCCTGTCCTTGTTGTTTATTAGCTTTCTTGAAGGGTAGTAGTGCCAGGACCAGTGGGTTTCCTGGAAAAAAGGAAAACTCTTCATGCCAGGTAGGGTCAGAATTCTGTGATTACTAATTCAGTTTAACCACACCAGCATGATGACAGCTTTAAGGGAACAAACAGAACTGTCTTAAACAAGTCAACAAATTCATTCATCAATTATCTACAAAATATTTAGTGAATGCCTACTATGTGTCCCATTCAATAATAATCACCACAAAAACATTCATTGAAGTCCCACTGTGTGCATAGTACTGAATTTGATACTTGGGGAGAAGAATGAGGAGATTTATAAATAAAAAAGCCAGTAAGTCAAGTCAAGAATTATATATTAATTGCTTACCACATGCAAGACACTGTGTTAAGTGCTGGGAATACAAATACAAAGTAAATGACAGTTCCTGCCCTCAAGGAGCTTACATTCTAGTGGGAGGAGTATACATAAAAAGAAAATGAAAAGGCATTTAGGGGCAAGAGATGAAGGTATCCAGTGCAGAAACATGATAGAGAAGGTTAAGAGAGTCAGGAGCCCATCTTGCACAGGAATGAAGACATGGCTGGCATGGGCATCTTCCTTAAAATGCAGATTCTGGGAATAACAAGCCAATCTGAGAAAGATGCTTCAGGGTTGGAAGGTATTTCTAAAGTGATGGGTAGTCCAGGTGTGGAAGGAGTCTCTGTGATAAAGCGGTTTCTATAGCATGATAGAGAAAGTCTGGCAAAAAGTCAGGAGAATAGCCATTGATTGGTGGGGGCACGGGGTACATATGAGGGGATGTTTTGTTCCCCGTCCTAATTCTCAGGCCAAGTCCTATGTCTCAGAGATTAAAAAAAAAGAATGACATTGTCTTGACCTTGAAGAATTTACAGTGTTGGCCATTAGGATATTATGACTACACTGCGCATCACAGAACTTCATAGGGAGGAAGGCAACGGGTACAATATGCACCAGATGTAAGAATGGTTACCAGAAGTAATAGCAATAGAAGCTAAGATGCTACAAGAGGAAAAGAGCTTCCCAGTACAACGAGGGGATTATTAGCAAGAGCTGTTAGGACTTGTTTTGCTGCAGTAGACTGGACAACAGTTAACTGAAAGTGTGCTTGGAGAGGTACCCAGACTTCCATGCCAAGAATAATGGCCATGGGACCAGAGCAATCACGGGCCAGCACTGAAAGCTGGATTGATGTGGCCCTTGTGATGACTTAATCTCACTAAAAGGCTAGACACTGTAGTGTGGGCAAAGGTAGCAAGAGCTCTGCCAATTACCAGGAACAGCTATTTCCCAGAAGCAGTAATTGATAGCAAGACTTTAGAAGACTTTGCCAGAGCACTGGCTCGTACTGGTGATCTCGAGACTGGTTTTGGACAAGCCAAAGCAAATAAACTACACCAGAAAGGGAAGAAGACTACTTAGAAGACTAGGAAAGCAATACAGAGATGGGGGAGCTCCCATACTTAGGTTAATCTTGGAGTTATGACCGTGTTCATTCTCATGCAATACTTGGTGTAATTTCCTAGGATTTCTGGAAGATTGGTTTTGTTTTATGTTTCTCAGGGAGCAGAGATCCCAATTGTTAAATACTTATTTGTCTTTTATGTCCATGGGTTGGGGAAGCAAGATAGAATCATGACCTGATACTGTCAGGTTACAAGAAAAAAATAACTTATAATTACTTTTTACTATTTGGGGCTTGCTCAGTGTTTATGAACTTGAGGCTTTCTCTATTTTATAGTGAGCTAGGAAGGCAGTCCATGGTATTCAGTCTATTTCAAGCCTTCATTCAAATACATTTAATGACTTGTAAAGGTACAAAAAACACAAGGAGAGGAAATATAACAGAATGTTTCAGCTGGACAAGAGAAAGAGACGTTAGATGCTATCGAGTCTAATCTTTCATTTTACAGATGAGAAAATTGAAGCCCAGGGGGTAGAATAACTATATAACATGCCTTTTTCAGGCAGTAAAATATAGTGTTGATTCCATATTCTAGGGTATTGTGCAAAGAGGCATCTCCAAGAAGTTAATTTAGAATAGGGTTAATCCAAGAAAAAAAAATTCTTTAGAAAGTTCTCCGAGACCTTGGTTGGACAAATAACCTGGAGAACTCACAGAATCGTAATGTATGACCCTTGCAAAAGGCATCAGAAGCCAATCTAGTTCAGTCCATATAGGAAGGGAATTCTCCCTATAAAATAACCAATAAGTATCTACCTGTCCTATGTTTGAAGACTTTCAAAGAAAAGGGATCCTCCTGAGAAAGTTCATTCCAATTTTGGATATCTCTAGTTCCTAGGAATCGTTTCCTGACCTCTAGCCTAAATTTGACTCCTTGAAATTTCCAGCCATTGTTCCTGGTTCTACGTCTGGGACCAAACAGAACAAATCTAATCTCTCTTCTATGTGACGGTCCTTCAGATACTTAAACTGTGCTTTCATGTCCTACTCTCCTATGCCTCTACCGTGCATTCGCTTCTCTGGGCTAAACATCCCCAGTTTCTTCAAATAACCTATATATGACATTGACTCAAGGCATTCCTCCATAGGCATTTTCCCTTTCTTGACATTCTTCACTTTATTAATGTACATCTTAAACTATGGTGCCCAGCATTGAATATAATACCTCAAATGAGCTCTGATAAGGGCACAGTATGATGGGACTGTCACCTCCATATTGTTCCCAGCAAAGTTCTGGATGCAGTCCAGATTTAATACAGTCCAAGATTGTATTAATTTTCTACCTGTCACATCACGCTGCTAACTCATATTAAGTTTGCAGTCCATTTAAACTATTGCTTTCCCCATCAAGTACTGGTGAACTTGATTTTTTGTACCCAAAGTGAAAGATTTTACATTTGTCCCTAGTGAATTCCATCTTATTATATGAGGCCCAATGCTCTGGCTTGTCAAGATGGTTTTTTTTTAATTCTATCATTCAGTGTGGTAGCTTTCCCTCCTGGGTTTGTGTCAGATGTAACTTTCTTTAGTATATCAATTTATGACTTTATTCAAGCCATTGAAAAAACATTAAACAGCACACAGCCCCATACTACTGTACTAGACCCTACCTTCTGATATATTGACATTGAACCATTAATGATTATTTAAATTCTCAACCATCTAAGCTTATTACCATCTGGTTTACAGATCTCCATTTTCACAGAAATTGTATGGACTACTTTTTTAAAAGTTTTGCTATAATTTGAAAGTTTAGTAACCCTGTCAAAAAAAGGAACTGTAAGGTCAGTATGACATGACCCACTCTTGAGGAAACCATACTGATTCTTTGTAATAATTGCTTTGTTTTCCAGATATTCAATAACCAATTCTTTGTTGACCTGTTCTAGATTTTTCTCCCAGTAATTGAAGTCAGACTTACTAGTTTACAGACCCTGATTTCTTCTCTTTTTTGAAAAGTGGGACAATATTGCCCTTTTCCAATTTTGTGGCACTTCTCTGGTTTTTCATAATCTTTCAACAATCACTAACGTTGTGTCAACAATTCACAATCCATCAACCAACTAGGACTATTAAGTAATGATTATATACCAGGCACTGTGCTAGATATTGTGGGCACAGGTACCAAAAAACCCCAAAGTTCCTTACTTTCAAAGAACTTACATTCTATCAGGAAACACAATGTATACATATATGTGTATATGTACATGTTTATATATATATATATGTGTGTGTGTGTGTTTGTATGTATATATGTACAAGAGTATAATTATATACAGAGGGAATAAAAATAAACATAAGAAAATTAAATACAAGAAGATAAATTAAATGTAAGATTCCCCCTCACCATTGCTTGTATACTTCTAGGACATAGGGACTGAATCAGGACCACATAATTCATCTGTGGAGTACTTAAATAAATTAAAATTCTTGAAAGGATATTCAAACTCATCAATATAGCCATGGGTGCTTTAAATCAGAAGTCCTTCTTGAACTAGATAGGAACGTACAAAGTGGCCATAAATCCTTCATTTCAGATTGATACCCTGGAGACAGCTGTAGGAACTCTAAGACGTTTAGAGTTTCCCTTAGGTTTAGGTCAAGAGCTAAGATTAGGGGGTCTCCCCTTTATCCAGGCTGCAAGAGATATCTGTGGC
Source organism: Phalanger gymnotis (assembly GCA_028646595.1). Taxonomy (NCBI): domain Eukaryota; kingdom Metazoa; phylum Chordata; class Mammalia; order Diprotodontia; family Phalangeridae; genus Phalanger; species Phalanger gymnotis. The sequence continues at coordinate 732,415,087 of CM053622.1, read as the reverse complement.
AGTCAGATGTTGCTGAGGATAGAAGACAGGACTTGGAGTTAGGAAGATCTGAGTTCAAATCCTTCCTGAGACACTTGTATGCTTTTGACCCTTGGCAAGTCATTTTAAGTGCTATATGCCTCAGTTTCCCCTTCCATAAAACGAAACTAATGATATCACCTACTACATAGGGATTTTGTGAGGATCAAATGGATTAACATATGTAAAGCAAGTTGTGAACTTTAAAGAGCTCTATAAATGCAATGTGTCAAGGCTTTTCCTCCACATATAGCATGGGGGATGTTGTTGTGTGGTTCAGAGGGTGGTAGAATAGATATTTCTCTTCGTCACCCCACCACTTCTCCAAAGGAGACTTCATTTCCTATCAGAAAGGGTAGAAACTTGGACACTCTATTCTCTTCAAACACAGGGGATACATACAAGGCAACAATTGTTTCTATCTGCTCCCTTAAATATTATTAGTCTAGATAATGTGATTCTCAGGGTTCAAGCTAAACTTATGATTGCTATTCATTAATGGGGAAGGGAGATGCTAAGCCTCATATCCAAAGCTTGACTCCATTCCCATCAAATAATATTTCCACAATGAACACATATAATAACCAGTAAGAAACCCATTTTTCCAAGTCAGCAGCAAAACAGAAATCAGAAAAACTATATGTAGAAGAATATATGCCAGACCATACAGAGTGAAGGAGCTCTCCCATTGAGAGTGAGTTAACTCAGCTCAACCAAAAGAGAGTCCCAGATCTCATCCAAGGAAAAATCTCCCAAAGTTTCTAGCTGTGGCTAGGGACATGATGGAGACTCCTCTCATGTAGGCTTGTTACCAGAGTCTTATTTTGAAGTGGGGTCGCCATTGTCAATATCTCTATATACTGGATGCCAGAGGTGACTTCAGAACCCAAAAAAGAAAGTCTGAAGACTCAAGAGGCCGTCTCTTTCCCACTCTCATCAACTCCAACCTCCCACTTGTACAGGCTAAGCATTGATTATCAATGAAGACAGAGTCCCAAATCAATGGGCTTTATATTCAGGTTACACTAGCTAAAATGATGATGGTGATGATGATGATGATGATGATGATGATGATGATGATGATGATGGTGACAATGATTTTTAACAAGATTTTTAACAAATGAAAATCTGGCCTTGAACTCTGGTGTCTTCTCCATAAATCTTTGTGCATACATATTTTCCCCAATGTTGAAAGCCGAGACAACTGTGAGGGAGGGATTTGACAAAGTTACTAGTAGCTAGAGAAGAAAGAAATCATACCCTGGTAAACCAGATGGAGAAAATAAGGAAACACATTCATAATTTTTCCCCAAAAGACTTCTAGTATTTCTAGTGAGATAGAATATATTTCCATTTAGGTTTACTGTATACCGATAGCTCTCCCTCGTCTGGGCTTGATCCTAAGGTATTTAATATAACAGTGGAATCTCTTGGAGGGCTTCAATATCCCTTGACTCACCAGCTCAATGGGAAAAGTTAAATCTCATGCACCAAATATACACTTCATCTGGTCAATAGCTCTCTGGCCCTTTAAGCTCTAAGAAGTGAATCCTATTATATTATTTTAGAAGACTAGCCTGTGAGATGCTTGATCTTTAATTATCCTGGGAACAAATCACATCCCTTGGTATCTTTGAACTCAATCAGCAATAAGGGGATTTAGATTTAAAGCCAGGCTTTTGGTAATAATTGAAAGTTAGGGCTTGGAAAGAGAAACTGGTAAGTAAGAACGAGCTGGGGGTGCAGGGGTGGAGGGCAGTGTGGTATACAGTAAGTTCACTGAAGTAGAAAGCAAGAAGCTGGTCTTGACTCCCAAATCTGCCATTAACTAATTCTGTGATGTGGGTCAAATCCCTTTTCTCTCCCTGGGCTCAGACACTTCACACATACTGGCTGTGTGACCTTGGGCAAGTCGTTTAACCCCAATTGCCCTGCCAAAAACAAACAAACAAAAAAGACTTTAAGTTATGGGGAACTCGGTATCAATTAAGGCTACTGATAAAGCTACAAAAACAAATGCGACATATTCCCTTCCTTGAAGGAGGAAAACACAAATTCATTCATTCATTCATCCATTCAACAAGCACTTATTAAATACTTACTATGCCATGATATGAATAGCCATAATAAAAATTAAAAAGTGCCTAGGAGAGATATTAATAAAGGTCTATGAGACTATAGGGGAAGGAGAGATCACTTTCTCTCATTGCCTTAACTACGATCCAATCTTTTTGGACAATCTAGAGAAAGGGGTCAAAAAGTCTTTAAAATTATTATTCTGTTTACCAGAACTATCACAAAGCGTGGTGAAGGGAAAAAAAGAGGCCCTTAATTCATTCTTTCCTCTTTTCTAAGAAATATACATTATTTTCCTCTGAAACCTTCTGTTAGAGTTTCCCCTACAATGACAGCATGCACTAAGGTGGAGAATTCAAATGTGTCTGCTGGAGTCTAATCTGATCAAGATCTGGTTTTAGATAAAAATTACTAGGAGCCATCAAAATTGCTATGGAATGTAATGTATCTATTAAAATTCTATAAAAGCAAGATTGAAGTTGGTGCTTTTTTGAGAAGAAAATTTTAATTTGGGAATTGCTCATACATCAAATTCATCCTTCTCTACCCAACAAATACCACCCTACCCCACTGCAATGTTTTTTTACTACCATAGATGCCAGTCATCAAAATTTGGGTGGTTATTACAGAAAAAGGGCACAATTACATTTCCCCTCAAAAGGAGGAAGTCTCTTTGGTTGTTTGTGTTTCAAGTCTTACTACCTTGCATATTTTTTTATTTTTAAATAAATTTAATATCACACTATAAATTATCTACATTTCTATAAAAGTAGGGCTGACAGATTCTTGTACCCATCTCCCTGGAAAAGAGTATAGTTTAACCAATTACATATGGTAATTGCTAACAATCTCCCCATAATCCTATAATACAAGGAACTTTGAGTATTAAGAAGAGCAAAGGATTCTTTGCAGGCTAAACCTTCTGCACTGCTAGGGGAACACTCACCTGGTTATTATATCAGTAACTGCCAGAGGACACCTGGGGAAATTGTTCTGGCTATGACTAGAGCTAATCGGTTAATCTCTGGATTGTCAAGAGGGCGATGGCCTCAAGAGGTAAACCTATGATCCTGGAAAATCCTTAGGAAAGAACAAAAATCAATAAGAGATCCCTTCTTCCTGATTTAATATTACTTAGGTGCCCTTCACTACTCTCTCCTCTTTCATCCCAGCTCATAGAAAGAGATGGTTCTTCTACTTACCAACATAAACTCTTTGATATGTGTGAGTGATCCCCTTCCTATCTTGTTTTACCCAGCAGATTGCTACCTTCATTACCTCTATCCTGTTATTTATCTTCAATCTCTCTTTGTCTCCTGAATGCTTCTCTACTGTCTTGGGTGGTTGCGTGTGGTTTGGCCTTCATTCTCAAAGAGGGCCGTGACACCTGGGAGATGATGGCATGACTTGCAATTGAATTGAATTTGCATGATGGAGAACTGTGCAAAGTCCCCAGCCTCACTTTTTCCTCCAGAGTCATCTGGGTCCAGTGGCCAGATATAGATCCGGATGACTGGATATGTTTCAGCACTGTCTACAAACATGTCCATGATCTCCCATCCTCAAAAAACCTTTACTTGATTGGTCCATCCTCATATGCTATTGTCCTATATCTCTCCTCCCTTTTGTGGTTTGAGAAGGCCACCTATAATTGATGCCTCCACCACTACCTTTCCTCTACTCATTTCTTAATTCTTTGCAGTCTGGCTTCTGACCTCATCATTCAACCAAAATTACTCTTCAAAGTGACCAATGATCTTTTTGTTGCCAAATCTAAAGGCCTTTTTTTCTAATCCACAGTCTTCTTGACCTCTTTACAAACTTTAACACTATTAGTCATCCTCTTCTCCTTGATAAACTTTTCTCTCAAGGTTTCTAAAACATTATTCTACTTGGATTTCCTTCCTATCTTTTGACTATTCTTCAATCTCCTTTGCTGGATCTTCATACAGGTCATGCCTACTAAAGGTACATGTCTCCTTGGTCTCTGTACTGGCCCTTCTCTTTTCTATTTCCTTTCTTTCTCTTTTATCTTTTCCTTCTATGCTATTTTACTTTAGTGATTGCATTGGCTCCCATGATTTCAATGATCATCTCTAAGATAATGAGTCTCACATGTTACCTATTCAATCCTAACCTCTCTCCTAACCTCCAAATTGGCATCTCCAACCATCTATTAGACATCTCAAGTTAATGTCCCATATACATAAACTCCAAAACTGAACTCATTATCTTTCCTCTCAAACACTCTTCCCTTTCAAACTTCCCAATTACTGTTGAAAACACTCTCCTAGTCTCTCACAGTTGAGAACTACATGTGATTCTCCACTCCTCACTACCCGTCAGCCCCACTCACCCATATCCAATACATTGCTAAGTCCTAGTGATTTTTCCTTTATACCACCTTTTGTTTAGTCCTCTTTTACTATTCTGACATTGCTACCACTCTGGCACAGGCCTTTATCATCTCACACCTGTACTATTGCAATAGCCTGATGGTAGGTTTTCCTTCCTCCTCTCCCCACTTCAGTCCATCCTCCACTCATTGGCCAAAATAATCTTCACGAAGATCAGATCTGACCATGTTATTCACCACTGATCAACAAACTCTAGTGGCTTTCTATCACTCCTGGATCAAATATGAAATCTTCTGCTTGGCATTCAAAGACTTTCACAATCTGCCCCCGTTCTTTCTTTCTTATCTTCTTATATCTTACTCTCCCTAATCCCCATGCATTCTACAATTCAGTGGCACTGGCCTACTTCTTGTTTCAGGAGCAAATGACTCTAGGCATTTTCACTAACTGTTCCTTATGCCCGGAATACATTTCTTCTTCACCTCTACCTCTTGGCTTCCCTGTTAAAATCTCACCTTCTACAAAAAGCCCTTTCCAAATACCCTATATGTTAGTGCCTTTGCTCTGTTATTTATCACCAATTTGTCCTGCATTTATCTTTTTTGCCCATAATTGTTTTCATGCGGCCTTCTCTATTAGACTGTGAGCTCCTTAAAAGTAGAGGTTTTCTTTTTTCTTCCTTGGTATCCTCAGTGCTTAGCACAGTACTTGACACATAGTAGGCATTTCATAAAAGCTCACTGACTGGATGCCACGGAGAAGAGAACCAGTTCTAATAAAAAAGATAAATGTACATTAGTTCTTGCTTTTACAAGACTATATCGGTCTTTATTTAACATTTCTCTGACAAAATACAAGGTTGTATTGATTTTTAGAGTGTTCGTTTTTTACTATCTCAAAGTCTGCGATCTTCATACACAGTTCTATCTCCTGTTTCTGTTATTGTACTAACTGCCCCCACCTCATTCTTGGAATGTATTCCCTCCTCATCTCTGTCTCTCGGAATATCTTGTTTTATTCAAATCTTTTCTTAGAACATAGCCTTCTAATGAAGCCTTTTCTTATTCCTCACCCACATACAACCCAGTCACTGGTGTGCTCTGCATTCTCATAAATTTGCCTGGTATTTATATTTTGCATAATTTTGTGTATACTTACTTTTATACATGTTGTTTCAATAATAGAAGGTCAGGGACTGTTTCATTTTTTCTTTGCATGCCCAGTGCCTAGCACAGTGGCTATTCACAGCAGATACTTAATAAATGCATGTTGATTGACCAATTGGTTGAATGATTCCGTTCATACTCCTTTTATACTACATTTTATTTTGGTTACCCATTCTACCATAAATTTCCACTGCTCCTATTGTTAGGTATTAAAATCTGATTTGTGAGCTTTAATTTTTTTTATCTGTTCCTTTCTGCCTTTAGTCATAGTTGTATTTTATTTCTAGCCAGAAAAATATATCATCATCTTACCTTCCAGAAGAATATATTATGTCCCTGAGCAATAGTGTATTCCTCTCGATTCTATACTCTATACCTCACACCCTGCTTTTAGGCCCCTTTTTCTCACACCTCTTGCAGGTACCCTAGTGGTGGCCTAGGTTACTTCTGAGCTGAAAAAGACACAGTTATCATGGCGTAGCCCAGACCCTTATAACCACACTGTTTCCCTATCCGTTCATTCATTTATTCCTTTAACAGATATCTATAGAGTGCTTACTATGTGTACAGTGAGTACTCACTATGTGTAGGCAACACCCTAGGCCCTGTAGGATATGTGATACCTCTCCTGGCTCACTGTTTTATTTAGATTACCATCTATGTTTTGTTTAAATTACATTCTGGAGTTAGTGAGTTCCCATCATTGGAAGCCTTCAATCAGAAACTGGATGCTCAATTAATTATTGGGGTGAGAGCTTCAGGTGAGATTTGTACTAGCAGCAGCTTGACCTCACCAGCTTTACATAAACTCAAGGAAATGAACTGTTCAGACTGAGTTGAAGGATAAGGTAGCAGAAAACACTCACTTGCTACCTGATCAAATCAGCTATTTGTTGGCCAAGGATACATATAGCTATTTCTACAATGCATTCACTTCCAGGACCCAGCACTCCTGGAAATTAGTAATATGTGCTCTTTTTCAGTACCCTACATTGTGATAGTGATTTCCTATGCCATAAATCAATTTAAATTAATGAAAATTTCCTTTTTCCTCTATTTGCCCATTAATTATTCCTTTTTGTGAAAATATGAGTAAATATACCTCTCTGCTGTTTATCTCATGCTTTGTTTTCTGATTTTGGATAAAAGGTATTTTAAATTTGACTTTTAAGTACAGGCAGAAATAACATAAAGTTTGTTATTAATCCTGAAGCTACTGCTTAGCCCCTCTGACACTTGGACCCTACTACAACCTTGAGCACCAAATTCTTTATATTGAAGAAGTTTTCATAGATTATACCTTTTGTTTTTTATATTTAAAAATGTTTTGTTATTTGCTGCTAGTTTTGATAGCTAAAACAATCTAAAAATAAATCTGTAGATTTAAGTGAGTTTTGGTAAAATGAGGGGATTTCATACTACCAAACATTTCTTTTAGGGCAGTTTTTCTCTTACTTGCTTGATTCAAGCACTCTGTTTTCTGTTAAAACTCTAGTTTTCATTGAGGACCCAAAGGAATTCCAATATATGATTATAAGGCATGTCATATACCATTTCATTTTATGACTTCTGAAGTTTAAGGAAACTAAAATAGTTGATCTGTTAGGCTCTTAACTCACTTAATGGCTATTTAAGGGTAGAGCTAACATCAATGTGAGAAAGAGGCAAAAGAAGAGAGGAAAGGAGTCCAACACCAATAAAATTAATTATGAAAAAGTTCTTGCTTCAAAGAACTTTAGTTCTGTTCTCCCAACTACATATTATGGATTCATGCAATCTATTACCAACATAAAATGAATATATTTTGCCTTTTTTATTCCTGTAAACAAATGTGTTTTAATTAAAATATCAAATATATTAGAAAAAAGAAATTAGAAATATGTATGGGCACAGATATTGGAGAAGAATTTCTTCCAACTGGGAAATGATGTCCCCAGGCTAAGGACAACCCGGAGAATCATGCTTATGCAAGCCTTGTCCAGAACCAGCACTTCAAACAAATACATAGTTGGTAAAAGTACCGAAGAATTCCCTCAAAGGCATAGACCATTATAAAGTACGGCTTAAATAAGTCGAACGGGAGAAGTGAGAAATTGTACAATATACCTCTACTATATAAGAAATCCCAGGAATATAGTGAGAGTCAAGACACAACAATTCAATGCTATGAAAGAGACAATCTGTTAAAATAAATCACTCTGAGGTCCCTGACCAGCAAAGCATAGATAAACTCTAAGGTTTGGTAGAAAAATCATTGATCCAGGAGTTATAGGACTCAAGTAAGAGACCCAGCTCTGCCACTTAGCTTGGGTAAATTACCTATACTCTGTGTAGCTTCCAGAGGCCTGGACTAAACAATCTAAGACTGCTATCAACTTTAGCACTTAAGGAACACTTTGTAATACCATTCTTTTGTTTCCCTGGTACTTAATAGCTTGTGGAAAGAGTGATGGGCCTAGAGTCAGGAAGACTCATCTTCTCGAATTCAAATCTGGCCTCAGACACTTACTAGCTGTGTGACCTTGGGAAAGTCACTTAACCCTGTTTGCCTGAGTTCTTCATCTGTAAAATGAGCTGGAGAAGAAAATGGCAAACCACTCCAGTATCTCAGCCAAGAAAACTCCAAATGGGGTCACACGTAAGTTAAGTGTTGTAAGATAGTGGTACACAAAGAGTTGATTGCAAGCCAGTGTTTGTATCATAGAAAGAACACTGAATTTGGAGTTTGACTTCCAGTTCTGCTGTGAATTACCCTCAGCTGTAAAATAGCATAGTACAGTATAGTAATAGTTGTAGTAATAGTAAATAGAATAGTAATAGTTGAATTTTAATGTTCCTTCTACCTCTACATATTATAGAATACTATTTTTGAATACTGATGTAAGTGGTGCAGACAATAAATGTGTAAGGGCTTGATATAGTGTAAAGTTACGGAACTTTCTTGGTCAGCCTAATGAGCTTACAGAGTAATGAGTGTTTAGAATTCTGGTTTCATTTCCAAGTGAAAGGTATAGACATGATCATTTGCTTCATTCTTAAATTAGTTTAGATCAATTAAGAATGATTTGTTTGGCTCAGATTGTTACAATGGGAACCACCCCCTTGGTCTTGCCCCCAAAGGAGTCTTCACTGACACCTCAATCAATTTGCCTCTGCTCTTTTTCCCCCTTTCCAATTTTGTAGGATAGAGGGAAGAATAGAGGAAATAGAAGTAGACCTAAGTCCCAGGGGATTATCTCTCCACTCTCCTCCACCAGTGGCTGATAATACCTGCCTCGGGGCAGATAAAGATGAGGACTATATTTATTCTTACCCTTCCAGACTAAGAGAAGGATTCCTAGAACCTAACTTCAAGACCATAGGCTTCTAGAAATTCCTGGGATTCGTGGGCAATACCTGTCTCAAGAATGCCTTTCTAGCAAACCCAAGTCCCAGATCTCTAGGACTGGCCTTCTAAAGAATGAGATCCTAAAGCTGGAAAGGTGGCAAGAAACTAAAAGTATGATATGCAGAAGCCAAAGAACTATACTCTTCCATCCACTAGTACTATGAGTTGGTTTTATTTTTGCTGTATTTTTCTTAACATTTTGGGTCCATCAAAAAAAGAACCTGTACCTCTAGTAACTTAAGTATATCTCCCTTCCAGGGGAATTCAAGCTATCAGACTAGTGGCATAATTCTCGCTGGCCACATGGATATCCAAGGGTAAAGGTGCAATTCACCAGAATTTGAGACTGACATACCATACCTGTCTAAGTAATTCCAAGTGCATTTTCCTTCTGGGGATAGTCCTTGCCCTTAAGGTGGTAGCATAAGGCTCAATCCATGTCTGGGTCCTTGTGATAACAAAGGAACTCACCAGAATCTTGAGAGAGGAATGTCAGGTTTGTCTTCCTAATAACCCCAATTTAACTTCCCTTCCAATGGGAGTCCAAAACTCAGAAGAGTGTAGTAAGACTAGAGAAGTGCATATTCCCTGAAGGAAAGATGGGAATCACTAAAGATAAAAGGGCAATGTTATTAACTGTTTGGTTACTTAAATCCTTTCTATTACTTTGTTTCTATTTAGTTTAGTTATTTGTTGTTTGGATTTCTTTTGTTTGTTCTTTGTAAGACTGAATCTCCCTATTTCACCTAGGCTAGAAGGGTAGCAGCCCCTCATGGGTCTAATCCCACTACTCATTGGCATGGAAGCTTTGACCTGCTCCATTTTCTACCTGGGCTGGTTCTAACCTCCTTAGGCAGCCTGGCAGTCTCTCATCTCCAGGGGCTCACTAAATTGGTGCCAAACTGATCAGCTTTACAGCTACTGTAGCTCAGAATTCCCAAGCTCAAACTGTAAAACAGCATCAGTCTCTTCAGATAGAGAAATTATAGATATATGCCACCATGCTACCACATTTGACTTTTATGTTTTTTGTATTTTCTATGGGGTAGAATAAGGGCAATTTTGTACCTAATATTTGCATCACTACCTTAGGTGTTTGTGCAGGAACTCAACCTTTTTGTTTATCTCTATAGAAACCTAGAGAATAAGAAATTTTCCCAGAGTATAGTCCAGGTAGGGCCAAATGAATCAGAAAAAGTAATCCTCTGGTGTGACCTCCAATATTGGATCCAGGCCAAAGGTTATATATAGTTATAAATATGTATATAAATATATAAAGACTTCAGAGAAAAAAGAGATCATTTGGACTGGAACACAAAAAAGAAGGTGTCCACGATGATGTGGATGTTGAGCTGGACCTTGAAGAATGTGTTGTTTGATGTTTTCATCAATGGCTTTGATAAAGGTAGAAATAACATACACAACAATTTTACATATGACACAAAAGGAAGAAAACAAGTATTTACTAATCGGCTACTATGTGCCAGGCATTATGTTAAGTGTTTTACAAATATTAACTCATTTGATCTTCGCAACAACCTTGTGAGGTAGGTGCCATTATTATCCACATTTTACAGTTGAGGAAATTGAGACAGACAGATTAAGTCTTTCACCCAGGGTCACATAGCTAACAAATGTCTGAGGCTCGATTTTAAGTCAGGTCTTCCTGACTCCAAATCCAGTAAATAACCTATCCACTGGGCTGCTCAGTTGAGCTAACACATTGGATGTAAAAATCAAGATCCAAAAATACCTTGATAGGCTAACAGGGGTAGAGAACCTGAGACCTCCAGGCCACATGTGGCCTTCTAGGTCCTTGAGTGTGGCTCTTTGACTGAGTCCAAGTTTTACAGAACAAATCCTTTTATTAAGGGGATTTGCTCTGTGAAGTTTGGATTCAATCAAAGGGCCACACTTAAGGACCTAGAGGGCTACATGTGGCCTTGAGGCTTCAGGTTCCCCACCCCTAGAGCATTGATTGGGCTGAATCGAAGTAAAATTCAATAGAGGCAAATGTCAAGTCTTGGAGATGCACACACATACGTACATATACATGCGTGTGTGTATATATATACATATGCATATATATGTGTGTGTGTGTGTGTGTGTGTGTGTGTGTGTGTAGTCAGCTCTGGTTGGTGTCTGCAGTCCCTTCTCACTCGAAATTGTGATCCTAAGATATTTCATGTTAGGAGGCTGTTGCAATAGTACATGGCCTCCTAGACTGTTAGAGGTAGAAGGGAACTTGGAAACCATCTACCTCTTCTAGTCAAAGCCAGTCTCACTTTACAGATGAGGAAACAGTTGCTCACATAGGGATCCATACAGCTAGTTAGGGGATTAGGACTAAAACCCTTACAGAGCAGTTGTTCTAAAAAGCATTGGGAGATTTTATTAGAATGAAAGATCAGTCTGAGCCACAGTGTAAAATGGAAGCCAGAACTCGTGAGATCTTGTCTGTGTTAAGAGGGGCGGAGTCTCCGGAAATATAAAAGCAATAGTCTCCTTGTAGTTAAACACTTTACTAGTATGTTATTCAATTCTGGGTGCCGTAGTTTAGGGAAGACATTCATTAAACTGGAAAGTGACAGAGAAGAGCAATCAGAACGGTAAAGGGCCTCAATTCCATGTCACATGAAGGTCATTTGAAGGAACTGGGCGTTCAGTCTGAAGTAGAGAAGACTGTGTTCAAGTGTTTGAAGGATTGTCAAGATGAAAAAGGACCAGAATTACTCTGTTTGACCTCAGAGAATGGGGTGTGTGCAAAGGGAGGGAGGATGAATGGGTAGAACTTATAAAGAGGGCCATTTAGGCTTGAGGTAAATAAAAGCTTCCTAAGAATTAGAGCTGTCCAGGAGTGGACTAGTAGTACCATGCTCAAAGGGAAATAGAGACCAGACCTGTCAGATCTATTTTAGTAGGGATTCCTTTCAGTTATGGGTTGGACTAGATAACTTTTGAGGTCCCTTTCAACAGTAAGTTCTATAATTCTCTGACTTGGAAAAGAGTAAGAAGGGCATTTAGGAATTGAGGGGAGTCAGGGTCCATGGAATTGAAAATGAACACATCTTTGTGTAAGAGAAGAAAACAAAATGAAATCATCTTCCATTCTTAATGACCCCCCAATTTCTATGTCCAGGTAGCAGTCAATGTGCAGGCATGGTGAATATAATCTGCTGGGCTCCTACAAACTCTTAGATTCTTTTCCCTTCTCAGCCCAAAGTGGGAAAAAAAATAAGTGTTGGAGGCAGCTCAGGAGAGAAGTGAATAGCTGACTTGCAGGCCATTATGAGGAAGGGAAGATATAACCATTATACACTTGAAAGTAACTCATCAGGGGAGTATGAACACAAAAAGCTGAAAATTTGGTGCTTAATGGTACAACCATGTACCAAGCAAATAATGAAGAATGGTTTTAAAAAATAAAAGGATATCCTACTGCTTTCTTGAATGGAGCCAAGGGAAATAATTAAACTGAAAGATTTGCCCAGAATTCAGAGTTAGAGGCACTATTCCTCTCACCATTCTCTCCCCTCTCCACCTACCTAGAGAAACCCTGGAAGCCACATCAGAATCCATTCAGAATGAAAATGAAGGGTGCAAATGGGAGAATGATTTGGGTCCTTGTGTGGGTGTCTTCTAACAGTCATTTCTCAATTAGCGGCAGTTGACCCAGTGAAAAGAAACCTATAGATATCTCTGAAACTTCATTTGCCAGTGATTTCCCTCTCCCTTCTCACTAGGCTTGTGTAAGAGCTGCTAACAAGTAGCAGCCTTGACTGATGTGTTACATATATCTGTCTTCTCTTCCTCTTCCCCACCTCCAGTGGAGGTGCTAATGAATTGGGGGAAACAGCCAGAAGGAAGGCAGCCAGAGGGGAAAAGAAGAAAAGGGAAGGAGAGAGAAGGAGATTGGACTCACCAAGTTAGCAACAGAGAGGAACATTGGATCATGCCCTCTTACAAATCTGTCCTCAAGTTTTAGCCTTTTATTATTTGTAGCCTCTCTCAGATACTCCCTATTCCTTTCCTCTCCATTTTCACTGCCACCACCCTTGTGGTTTCAAGCCTGAGGCTTTGTATTATAGCTGAAGAATATTAGATTTGTGTCAAAAGAACTGGGTTTTAGTCCTAATCCCCTAACTAGCTGTGTGGATCCCTATGTGGGCAACTGTTTCCTCATCTGTAAAGTGAGAGTGGCTTGGACTAGAAGAGGTAAATCGTTTCTAAGTTCCCTTCTACTTCTAACAGTCTAAGAGGCCATGTGTTATCACAACAGTCTTCCAATATGAAATATCTTAGAATCACAGAATTTCAAGTGAGAAAGGATTTTAGACACCAACCAGGTCAAGAGCTGACCAAGAATCTCTTTGATAACACACCTGGAGAATTGTCATACAACCTTTAATTGAAGACCTACAAACGAATGCGAGTCTACTTCCTCCTGAAGAAATCTATTCCATTTTGGGAAAGTTCAAAATGTTAAGAAGTTTCTTTTTTCCTCCTCTCCAAACCTTATATATGCCTCTTTCTACTTGTGCTCATCCCTCCTAATTCTAGGGTAAATGCAAAATAAATTAAATCCATCTTCTAACTGATAGACCTTCAACTACTTGAACTCAGCTCTCGTGTGCCTAAGAAACATTTCTTTATTCTTCATTCTAAACATATGCAGTTCCTTCACCAATCCATGTATAACATGATCTCAAAGAATTCCATCATTCTAGTAGCCTTCCTCAGGTATACTGCACATATATACTGCTCAGCATCCTCTTCTGTATGTGCTTGTATTTTGTTGTTGTTCAGTCATTTCAGTCTCGTATAACTCTTCACAACCCCATTTGGGGTTTTCTTGGCAAAGATATTGGAGTGGTTTGCCATTTCCTTCTCCAGCTCATTTTATAGATGAGTAAACTGAGGCAAATAGGGTTAAAGAACTTGTCCAGGGTCACACAGCTAGTAAGTGTCTGAGGCCAGATTTGAATTCAGAAAGATTAATCTTCCTGACTTCAGGTGTGGCTCTCTATTCACCGTGCCACCTAGATGCTTGTATATACCTGTGTATGTATGTATGTATGTATGTATGTATGTATGTATGTATGTATGTATGTATGTGGGTAGCACAGCAGATATAGTATGGGGCCTGAAGTCAGAAAGATCTGAGTTAAAATTTGGCCTAAGACACTCACTATCTGTATGATCCTGGGCAAGTCATTTAACCTCTGTTTGCCTCAGTTTCTTTATTTGTAAAGTGGGAATAATAATAGCACCTACCTTCCAAGACCGTTGTGAGGTTCAAATGAGATGATATTTGTAAAGCTCTATATAAATGTTACTTGTTTATGTTGTTGTTGTTATGTACACATATACAAGCACACTTGATCCTCACAACAGTAACCTCAGTGGGGTAAGTAGGTATTTCCCCTGCTTTACAGTTGAGGAAACTAAAGTTCAGATAAGTTAAGCAACTTGCCCAAGGTCACATAACTGGCAAGTGAACTGAGGACTTCTACAAGCCTAGTGTCCTTTGTGTCATTTTACCATATCATGTTATCTCTCAATCAGTACCAACTGGTGAATGATTACATTGACCTCATGGGCCTAGAAACCAGTCGTCATTGTGAAGACCAATGAGAAAAAGGGCCATGACTCACTATCATTAACCATGAGTCAGTATATAACAAGGAGGGAAATTTTCATTTTATAAGTCACTATCCCACTTTTATAGTTCTGCCTAAGACCTATTTATACTCCATTTATACTGTAAGAATGGAATTTTAAAGATGAAAGAGGCTAAGATGGGGAGAAAGGACTACTTCCTCATGAAAATCCTGAAGCAATACTTGTACCACATTTCATAGGATTTGATTAAATCAGGATGGATGCATGCTCCAAAGCTTTCATCCTTTGAAAATAAAGACACACAAGACATTCAAGTATTTCAGATAGCTATTATACTAAATGATACCCTTGTCAGAGGATATCATTATTTCCATATGCTCAGAGAAAAACAGTAAGGCATAGTGAATAGCAAGCCAGCCTCAGAGTCACAAAGACCTGGGTTAAAGATTTTCCTCTGGCATATGAAGATGATATGATAGTGGCCAAGTATCATAACCTCCCTGGTTAAGATTTTAAGTTACAGACAAGTTGTCATCCATATCTGTGGAGAGAGCTTCCATGCCTTTCATGTCTCCTACATGATGAAATTATAGATATGGACCCCAAAAATTCTTATTGGATTCAGCCCAATGTTCTGGTCCATCGAGATTTTTTTGATTTGGGCTCTGTGATCCAACATATTAACTACCTATCCTTCCCAGCTTTGTGTCATATACAAATTCAATATGCGTGCTATCCAAGTTATTTATAAAAGATGTGAAATAGCTCTGAATCAATCACAGATGCTTGAGGGAACTTTGGAATTGCTGGAGAGGAGTTTCTAAACCAGTTATCTCCTACATTTGTAGAACCTCTGGGTTGGACAACGTTAAAACAAAATTTCCAGTCTTCTCTAAAAACAGGTAACCAGATCTCTGCTTCTATCTTCTTGTATACCACTCTGACATAAAATGAGATCATTCCAGAAACAAGCTAATTTGATGTTGTACTCCCAATTCTGTTACTAACTCGGCTCTCAGGTAGGAATTCATTTTTCATGTTGTGACTTGAGTGACAACCTTTGTCACAGAAATCAAGTATTTGATGAATCTCTTCCCTCTTTAAATGAATTTTAGTGACAGTCATTTATGACAAGATTAATCTTTCTAATAATCTTAGTGACAGTCTTTGTCATAAATGAAAATGTCACAGTCCCAGTGCCTGACACTATAGCAATGTGGCAGAGTTCCTACCTCCCCTACCAGCATCTCAAGACTTTGGTTCATCCCACCTTAGCAAACAAAATTCTTTCAGTTTTTCCATCTTAAAACCAGATCAGTTTGTGCTCTAAGGGTGAGATGAGATGAAAACCAACTCCATCCTGATACTCTTCTTGGGCTTCAATTCATCACATAGTAATGATAAAAATAGCTATCATTTACATAGCGCTTTAAGTTTTGCAAAGCATTTTACAAATATGATCTCCTTTAATCCTCCCAACAACCCTAAGAAGTAGGTGCTATTATTATCCCCATTTTACAGATGAGGAAACTGAGGTCGGCATAGTATAGATAGTACCTTGCCCCAAATTGCACAGCTAGTAAGTGTCTGAGGCTAGATTGGAACTTCAAACTCCAGAGCCAGTGCTCTATTCACTGTGCCACCTAGCTGTCCTGACATTATGTACTGAGACACGTATTGTGAACTTTCAGTAGGATTTGAATATTCACTTAAATCCAATTCACACACAGATCAAAACATCACCTGTGATGTCATCAATCCTCTCTGACAATGGTTGAAAAACAACAAATATTCACTTCCAAAGCTGCTGAATACTTATCGGAAAATTTAAAAGTTTTGTGTTTCCAATTCCCTACCTCCCCCAAATATCCTAATTTCTCGTCATAGAGTATTCTAAAGTTGAGGTCCTAAAGTTCATTACAACAACACATCATGCACACCACTGGAAATACAAAAGCAAAAAGGACAATAATCCTTTCTTTCAAGGGCCTTACAGACTATGTGGGAGACAACATGTATACATATACAGAACAAATACAACATAAATACCAGGTAGTTAGGAAGGGAGGGCAGGCATTAAGTGAGTGGCTTGCCTCAGTTGATTTCTAGAGCCCCTTACAACTAAAAATTCTATGATGCCTTTGTCCTGATAGGCCATACTTTCCCAGTGCATAAACTTCTTCAGGGTTAAATAAAGGAGCTATATCTTATATTTGCATCTCCCTTCATACTGAACATAGGACTTTCATAGACACAACTGGTATGGAACCCAATGTTGAATGGAATTGTTGGTGTCACCTCCCCACCTCTTTGTTTATATTCATAAAACAGAGAGAGGGTCAGACTCAACAACCTCAAAAACCCCTTCTGACTACAACCTCAAAAACCCCTTCTGACTTTCAGTCTATGAATTCTTTCTTCTCTTTCTATCCTCCTTTTTCTCTCTCATTTCTTTGTCCCCATTTTTCCTTTCATTTTTTCCTTCTCCTCTTTTTTCTCCCATTACTATGGCTTTGAATTTGGAGTAGCTTCCATTAGACTCTATGAACATTATTAGCTGATTCGTTGACGAAGCTTTAGAAATAAAGCATATTTTAGGGCTATGAGCAGGATGGCAAAGTTCCTACTATGATATTAGTCTTTGCCTTTAGAGTAGATTATTGTCTCTGTGTCTGCATAAATCTAAAGCCTTACCATCAAATTGAAGAAAGGCTTCCTGTCAGCATATATCACCATATGGTAGATATTGAAGTCAGCCAACCTGACCAAACATTAGAGGCAAAATTCACCAGTGTCATTGACAAGCCCTCCCCCACCCCAAGCATTCATTACCTAACTCATTTGAAGTAATGTCTCATCTATCTGGAACCCTATGGGATTGAGTCATTCTGGGTAAACAAACTTTCCTGAGAGCTGAGGACAAAACTGCAGGAAATCATTTGCACTGGTGATTCAAACTTCGTTAAGATTTGAAAACTGTATATGTGACCTCAGGCAAATTGTTTAACTGCTCTGTGCGTTATTTTCTTTAACTATAAATGAAGAGGTTGCATTTCATGGCCTCTAAGGTCCTTTCCAGTTCTAAATCTATGATCTTGTGATCTAAATATATTAAAAAATAAAGTTCTTGGCTGTGATTTCCTTGTACCAGAGCTTCAGAACTTTTTTTGTTGTTAGATATCATTTATAGTTACTAATTGTTAACCTTCAGAAAGTTTTGTTAAAAGATGCATTTATATGATTCTCTTTCCCTTGCCATTCTTAATCAACCAGCATTGATTAAGTGTTTATTATGGGCCAGGCACTCATATTCTAATAGGAGAGGAACACATAACATGCATTTCATCCATTAACTATCATCTTTGCTCCATTAATTATTAAATCTATTTTTCTAGCTGACTTCCAAATCTGTATTTCCAATCATCCAATGGGCAAAAGTTTATAGCACCCAAAATTAAATCAAAAACCAGACTAAATTATTCCCCCCCCAACAAATCAACTCTTTTAGACTGCTATTTTCTTCGTTCCCATGAGTCGTCTACACTTGAAACCCTGGTAATAAATAAGAATACAAAAATATGTGGAAAGATAGAAGGAATATGAAGAGAGAAGAATGAACTAGTACAACTATATACAAATAACAAAAAATTAAAAATTTGCAAACAGAAGAGGACACAAATTAATGTTCAGCAGTTTTGTAAAAATGATATGCATAAAGATTTTGTAGTTTTATTGGGAATTTCAATTTGTTTGGTCATATTTGTTGAGATAATAAATAGTCTTTGTTTAATATGTATAAAATTTATAATAAATTATTTTAAAAGGAAAAAAAATTGAAGACTATACATGCCTGTGTTATGGGATTTGTGTCCTCTTTCCACAAAATTGCCTCCGAATCATAGAATTTTGAGAATTGGAGGGGACCTTATCAGCCGTCTAGTTCAACCTATCCCTCAAAGAAACCTCATCTACAGAAGGTAATAAGCATTCATATTGAAGTTACTATATGCTAGGCACTGTGCTAAGTGCTTTAAAAATGTCATCTCAGTTGATCCTCACAACAACCTTGTTGGGGTAGGTGCTATTCTATCCATTTCACAGTCAACAAAACTGGGACAAATTGAGTGATAAAGTGACTTGCCAAGGGTCCTACAGCTAGTAAGTGTCTGAAGTAAGATTTGAACCACAATTTTCCTGACCCTAGGCCCAGCACCCTACCCACTGTACCACCAAGCTGCTTCTACAACATACTCTATGAGTGATTATCTAGCTTTTGGTTGAATATATCCAAGGAGAAGGAACCTTCCCCCTATGAAAATAGTCGATTCCTCTTTTGCAAAGCTCTAATTGTTAGGGACTTCTCCCTACTTTGTTTCTTTGCAGTTTCCACCCATTGTTCCTGGCTCTGTCTTTTGAGACCAAACAGAAGAAATAGAATATCTCTTCCCCATGAGAGCCCTTTCAAATGTAGTAATTAAACACATAGATTAAATCCTCTCCAGATCTTTTCTCCAAATTAAATAAACATGCCCATTTCCTTCAACCTATCTTCCTATGAAGGATACCAAGCCCTTCACTATACTGATTGCCCTGCTCTGGCTCCAGAGCTCAGAATAATTTCCAACTTATCAATGTCCTTATTAAACTGTGGCACTGAGAAGTGACTAATGTACTCCAGATGGGATCTGACCAAGGAAGAATACAGAAGGGCCATTACCTCCCCATTCTTGGGAGGTCAGCCTCTCTCAATATGACCTGAGATCTCCTTTGCCTCTTTGATGGCTCATTTTGAGCTTGTGGTCCACACTACGCTTACCATCCCTAAATATTTTTCAGACAAATTATTGTCTAATCATACCTCCTCCATCCTATATTTGGGAAATTGATTTTTTTTACATAAGCATGAGACTTTACACTTATCCCTATGAACAAATTTTATTTTATTCAGCCCAGTGTTCTAGCCTGTCAAGGTCCTTGGGGAATCCTTTCTCTGTTATGCAGTATTTAGCTTTTCCTGTGTGTCAACACTTTAGAAATAATTTTATTCTTTCCTTTCTCACTCAGAGGTCATTTTCCGTTACAGAGAACACAGAATATGATAAAAAAAACTGAGAATTTATGTTTTTTTTTCTCTTTTCAGTTATCATAGGCCCATCTACCCATGAAATAGTTCTATCCCTCTTTAATCCTACTGGTTTTCCCAAAAAAGCTAAAAACAAACAAACAGCCCAACTTTTTGTTCTTCTTACCTTCTTTCACTAGTCTCAACTCATTCCAACTTAAGCACATCTGCCAATACTTTACAGAACAGTACCATGGTCTTAGGTGCTTAAATGTGTATTGATTGATTGATATATGTCTCTGGACTATACCTAACCCTGTCACAGCTCTGGCTCAGGACTTGCCATAATTTCAGTGCCAAAATGATTTTATTTTCACCAATTAGAGTCTTTGTAAATAACATATATTATAACATTTTCTTGATGACATTAATAAAGGAAAATTGCTGATTGTGTCTCTATATAATCTCATAGACCAGAGGTTCCCCCAAATTCTTGATACATGGCACCCATCATGTCTCAGTATTTTCTTCCCAAAATTACTAAACCAAGTAAACCAAAATAAATACATAAGTCCCATTCATTGTGTAGTTAGGTACAAATAATTTAATAGTATTTATGTCCTAACAACTTAGCAGCTATTTGAAAAAATAATAAATATAAGTTGAAAGAAAAATACATATTTTGCTTTACTCCAAAGTAACCACCATTACTTATTAATAATGTGTGTGTGTGTGTGTGTGTGTGTGTGTGTGTGTGCCTATTGAGCACTATATAACTTCTAAAACCTTGGAACCTCTTTTCCTGTTCCACACTGAATTTTGTGTAATTTGCTTTTTTAATCCTAGGAACCTCTGGAAACCCAGCTTCGCAGAAATACAACAATGCAAATGTCAAAGTTCAAGAAATTAATATTGTAGCCAAAAGTATAAATAAACAAAAACATATTTAAAACATTCAAAAACATGATTGGTCATTGAAAGAAAAGTAGTGTGATTTTTTTTCTATTTTTTAGTTTTAGTTTTAGTTTACAACACACGGTTCTACATAATTTTGAGTTCCAGATTTTCTTCCCTCTCTCTCCCCTCCCTCCCCAAGATGGCATGGAATCCCAAATAACTTCCATGTATAACTTGGCATTGAATTAATTTACACACTAGTCAAGTTGTGGAGAAGAACCATGACCAATGGAATGAATCATGAGAAAGAAGAAA
>CM053622.1:732370971-732393686 GCA_028646595.1 Phalanger gymnotis | reverse complement strand
TGGGGTGACAGATGGGAGGGCAGACTGTGGAACAGGGCAACCAGAATATACACCATCTTGGAGTGGGGGGGAGGGTAGAAATGGAGAGAAAATTTGTAATTCAAACTCCTGTGAAAATCAAGGCTGAAAACTAAATATATTAAATAAAATTTATAAAAAAAAAAAAGCAGAATTAGCCAAGTTGAAAAGGAGGTCCAAATGCTCACTGAAGAAAATAATTTCTTAAAAATTTGAATGGAACAAATGAAAATTAATGACTTTCTGAGAAATGAAGAAATTAAAAACGGAACAAAAAGAATGAAAAAATAGAAGACAATGTGAAATATCTCGTAAAAACAACTGACCTGGAAAGCAGATCCAGAAGAGATAGTTTAAAAATTATTGGATCACCTGGAAGCCATGATCAAAAAAAAGAGCCTAGACATCATCTTTCAAGAAATTATCAAGGAAAACTTCCCTCATATGCTAGAACCAGAGGGTAAAATAGAAATCGAAAGAATCCACCGATCACCTCTTGAAAATGATCCCAAAAGGAAAACTCCTAGGAATATTGTAGCCAAATTCCAGACTTCTCAAGTCCAGGAGAAAATATTGCAAACAGCCAGAAAGAAACAATTCAAGTATTGTGGAAACACAATCAGGATAACACAAGATTTAGCAGTTTCTACATTAGGGGACCAAAGGCCTTGGAATATGATATTCCAGAGGTCAAAGGAGCTAGGATTAAAACCAAGAATCACCTACCCAGCCAAACTGAGTATAATACTTCAGGGGAAAAAATTTAAATTCAATTAAATAGAGGACTTTAAAGCATTCTTGATGAAAAGACCAAAGCTGAACAGAAAATTTGACTTTCAAATACAAGAATCAATAGAAGCATGAAAAGGTAAAGAGGAAAGAGAAATCCTAAGAGACTTAATAAAGTTGAACTGTTTACATTCCTACATGGAAAGATGATATTTGTAACTCATGAGATCTTTCTCAGCATTAGGGTAGTTGAAGAAAATATATGTATATATGCACATATATACATATATAGTATATATGTGTGTATGTGTATACATATACATACATACACACACATATATGCATGTATTTATATATACACAGAGGGCACAGGGTGAATTGAATATGAAGGAATGATCTAAATAACAAAAAAATTAAAATTAAGGGGTGAGAGAAGAATATATTGAGAGAAGGAGAAAGGAAGTGATAGGATAGGGTAAGTTATCTCACATAAAAGGCAAGAAAAAGCTATTACAACGGAGGGGAGGAGGAGGGAGGTGAAAGGGAATGAGTCAACTTTACTCTCATTGGATTTGGCTTAAGGAGGGAATAACATACACACACACACACACACACACACACACACACACACACACACACACACACACTGAACTGGGCATCTTGCCCTCCAAGAAAGTAGGGGGAAAGGGGATAAGAAGGGGGATCATAGGGAGGTCAGATTGGAGGAGGGGGTAGTCAGAAGCAAACACTTTTGAGAAGAAACAGGACCAAAGGAGAAAATAGAATAAATGGGGGGGGGCAGGATAGGATGGAGGGAAATATAGTTAGTCGTTCCCAATATGACTATTATGGAAATGTTTTCCATCACTACACATGTATAAACTATATTGAATTGCTTGCCTTCTCAATGAGGGTGGGTAGGGAGGGAAGAAGGGAAGTAATCTGGAACACAGAGTTTTAAAAATGAATGTTAAAAATTGTTTTCACATGCAGCTGAGAAATAAGATATACAGGCAATGGAGCACAGAAATCTATTTTGCCCTACAAGAAAGTAAGAGAGAAAGGGATGGGGGGGGCAGTGCTAGAAGGGAATGCAGATTGGGAAAAGAGGTAATCAGAATGCATGCCATCTTGGGGTGAGAGGAGGGGAGATATGGGTAGAAAATTTGGAACTCCAAATCTTGTGGAAATAAATGTTGAAAACTAAAAATAAATTAATTTAAAAATATAAAAGTAGTCACTGACATATTTCATACTGTTTGCAAAATTATGTAAATTATTTCATTGTCTCACAATAGCCCCATGAGAGGTTATTATCTTCACTTTGTATGTTTGGAAATTGAGTCTCAGAGAGGTTCAGTGGCTTGCCTGTGATCACACAACTTTGTTGTTGAGTCATTTCAGTCATGTCTAACTTTTCATGACCCCGTTTGGCATTTTCTTGGCAAAAATACTGGAGTGTTTTGCCATTTCCTTTTCCAGTTTATTTTATAGATGAGGAACTTGGGCAAACAGCATTAAGTGACTTGCCTAGGGTCACACAGCTAGTAAGTGTCTGAGGCCAGATATGAGCTCAGAATGATATATCTTCCTGACCCCAGGACCACACTCTACCCATTTAGCTGCCTGATCACACAACTACTAGTGAACTAAAGACTGAATCCAAGTCTTTCTGTTCACTATACTTTGTAATGTATAATGAAGCCAATTATGGGGTTTTCCCCTATCCATTATTGTAAAAAATCATAAGACAATAGAGATACATTTTGAAAGCTGGAGGGATTTCAGAGGATGTTTTCAAGCCCTCTTGTGTTACATAAAAAGAAACTAAGGTTCAGGAATCAACATCACATAGTCAGTAAGCAGCAGAAGCAGAATTCAAACCCATGATCTTTGGCTGTAGATCCTACATTTTTGACACTATACCATGCTATTCTCCTGATTTTTTAACATCAGTTTCCATTTTTTAATCTAGATGATTTGTTCATTTAGAATTTGTCATCATACACATTTGGTATAAAGTACTGATTAAATTCCCATTTTCTGCCAAACGGTCATCCAATTGTGTCAAGGGATTTCAGGTAGATGTGTGTTCTTGATTTTATCAAAGACTAGAAGACTATATGTCATTGATTCCAAATTGCATTCATTAAATCTACTCTATTGATGTCTGTTTACATTTTCCTAGTAAAAATAGTTTGGATAATTACTGTTTTCAAGAATAATTTGAATCTTGGAAGTGCAGTTTCCCCTGCTTAGTCTTTCATATGAATCTTGTTATTATTTATATACTTCTATAGAGTGATTCAGAAAGAACTGAACACTTTAAAAAAATTATTACTCAGTAACCAGATTATAATTTAACATGTAGTCAAAGCCAATTTGCAAAGAAACTATAAAGCAAAAATTTGAAAAGTGTAAAGGTAAGTACGATTTGGTGCATGATATAGTTTTATATATAACCTATTGAGTAATAAATTTCTGGAACTGTTCAAAACTTTTTGCATCATCTTATTTAGAGGATGCCACTGTCATTTTTACTGGCACCTGCTTTAGCCATGAATGCTGAACCACTCCAATTACTGATGCCTTCCTTTAGTTCTGTACAAAATTATTTCCTGGTTTATTTATTTGTCGATATGTATGTGTCTTGGTAGGCTGATTCCCAGATATTTAATTAATTGTGTTGCCCTTTTAAATGACATTAATCTTTTCTTCATTTTCCTGGTTTTTGTTAGCAACATGGAAAAATGTTAATGACTTTTAAATTTATTTTGTATTCTAATATTTTGTTAAAATAATTTATTATCTTGATTAATTATTTTGTTTACTCTTTTTTTCTTTGCTAATGTTTATTCCATTAATTCTTTTTTCTTCTCATTGACGGAGTTCTGTTTCTATCTCAAATAATGCTAGCTAACATTTTGCATCACCATTTATTATCTTATTGTAAAAGATTCTAATTTTTCCTCCCTATAAATAAGACTAGCTCTTATGTTTAAGTGTAATTTTTTAAAAATTCACATTTAGGAAAGATGTTTTTATCTGCATGCTTTTTAGAATTTTTAATATAATTTGGTAACTACATTTTTTCAAAAGGTTTTATTATTTTTGTTTCAGTATATTTAACTATGGTAATATTTTTTAATGTTAAATTATCCTTACTATATTTTCACATTAGTCATGTAAAGAAGAATTATAACTGATGGAATGAACCATGAGTAAGAAGAAACAAAACAAAACAAGGAGAGACAGCAAATAGTATGCTTCAACCTGCATTCAGGCTCCACAATTCTTTCTCTTGATGTGGATAGCATTTTCCATCATGAGCCTCTTGGAGTTGTCTTAGAACCTTGAATTGCTGGGAAGAGCTAAGTCCATCAAAGTTAGTCATTGCACAATGTGGCTGTAACTGTACAATATGCTCCTGGTTCTGCTCCCCTCACTCAGCATCAGTTCATATAAGTCCTTCCAGGTTTTTCTAAAGTCCATCTACTCACAATTTCTTATAGCACAATAGTATTCCATACATTCATATACCACAACTTGTCCAGGCATTCTCCAGTTGATGTTGATGGGCACCCCATCAACTTCCAATTCTTTGCCACCACAAAAAGAGCTGCTATAAATATTTTTATACATGTGGATCCTTTTCCCGTTTGTATGATCTTTTTGTGATACAACAATACCCAGTTGTATTACTGGGTCAAAAGGTATGCACGTTTTTATAGCCCCATTCCAATGACTCTGATTCTGCATCTCTCATAGGTCTAAAGTTTCCGAAGCCAAAATTGAGCTCCCTCTTCTAACTAATTTCTTTCTTTTTTGTTTCTCATTTTATTTCTTCCAGTTACATGTAAAACCAATTTTCAACATTTATTTTTAAAACTTTGAGTTCCAAATTCTCCCCATTCTTCCCTCCCCAGCCCCCTTACTTAGAAGACAAGTAATTTAATATAGGTTATACAGACATAGTTATGCAAAACATATTTCCATGTCAGTCATGTTGTGAAAGAAAACATCAAAAAATTCAAGAAAAATAAAGTTAAAAAAAAGTATGCTTCAATCAGGTACCATCAGTTCTTTGGGGATGGATAGCATTTTTCATCATAAATATTTTCATCATAAGTACATCATGAGTACTGTCTTGGATCATTGTATTGCTGAGAATAGTTGTCGTTCACAGCTGATCATCTTACAATATTGAGGATCTGCTTTTAAAATTTTGAGTTCCAAATTCTCTCCCCTCTTCCCTTCCCACCCACCCTCCCCAAGAAGGCAAGCAATTCAACATAGGCCACACATGTATCATTATGTAAAACATTTCCACAATACTCATGTTGTGAAAGACTAACTATATTTTCCTCCTTCCTGTCCTGTCCTTTATTCAAGTTTCTCTCTTGACCCTGTCCCTTTTCAAAAGTATTTGCTTTTGATTACCACCTCCCACTATCTGCCCTCCCTTCTATCATCTCCCCTTTTTTGTCCCCTTCCCCCTACTTTCCTGTGGGGTAAGGTACCCGATTGAGTGTGTATGCTATTCCCTCCTCAGGTCAAACCTGATGAGAGCAAGATTCACTCATTCCCTTTCACCTGACCCCTCTCCCCTTCCTACAGAACTGCTTTTTCTTGCCACTTTTATGTGAGATAATTTACTTGATTCTATCTCTCCCTTTCTCCCTCTCTCAATATATTCCTCTCTCATCCCTTAATTTGATTTTATATTTTTAGATATCATCCCTTCATATTCAACTCACCCTGTACCCTCTGTCTATACATATGTATATTCCCTTCAACTACCCTAATACTAAGAAAGGTCTCATGAATTACACACATCATCTTTCCATGTGGGAATGTAAACAAAATGGTTCAACTTTATTAAGTCCCTTATGATTTCTCTTTCTTATTTACCTTTTCATACTTCTCTTGATTTTTGTGTTTGAAAGTCACATTTTCTGTTCAGCTCGTCTTTTCACTGAGAAAGCTTGAATGTCCTCTATTTAACTGAAAATCCACATTTTGCCTTGGAGCATGATACTCAGTTTTGCTAGGTAGGTGATTCTTGGTTTTAATCATAGCTCCATTGACCTCTGGAATATCATATTCCAAGCCCTTGGATCCCTTAATATAGAAGCTGCTAGATCTTGTGTTATCCTGATTGTGTTTCTACAATAATCAAATTGTTTCTTTCTGGCTGCTTGCATTATTTTCTCCTTGACCTGGGAACTCTGGAATTTGGTGACAATATTCCTAGGAGTTTTCTTTTTGGGATCTTTTTCAAGAGGCAATTGGTGAATTCTTTCAATTTCTATTTTGCCCTGTAGTTCTAGAATATCAGGGCAGTTTTCCTTGATAATTTCTTGAAAGATGGTATCTAGGCTCTTTTTTTGATCATGGCTTTCAAGTAGTCCAATAATTTTTAAATTATCTCGTTTGGATCTATTTGCCAGGTCAGTGGTTTTCCAACAAGATATTTCACATTGTCTTTCACTTTTTCATTGCTTTGCTTCTGTTTTACAATATCTCGATTCTTCATAAAGTCACTAACTTCTACTTGCTCCATTCTAATTTTTAAGGTGGTATTTTTTTCAGTGGCCTTTTAGACCTCCTTTTCCATTTGGCTAATTCTGCCTTTTAAGGCATTCTTCTCCTCATTGGTTTCTTGGAGCTCTTTTGCCATTTGAGTTAGTCTATTTTTAAGGTGTTATTTTCGTCAGTAATTTTGGGGTCTCCCTTAGCAAGTTGTTGACTAGTTTTTCACAGTTTTCTTGCATCATTCTCATATCTATTCCCAATTTTTCCTCTACTTCTTTTACTTGCTTTTGCAGATCCTTTTTGAGCTCTTCCATGGCCTCAGACCAGTTCATATTTTTCTTGGCAGCTTTTGATGTAAGCTCTTTGACTTTCTTGACTTCCTCTGGCTCTATGTTTTGATCTTCCTTGTCACCAAAAAAAAAAAAGATTTTAGAGTCTGAGTCTGAGACTGTGTCCTTTCTAGCTGCCTGGCCATGTTCCCTGCTGACTACTTGACATTTGAGATTTTTGTCAGGGTATGACTGTTTGTAAAGTAGAGAGTGCTTTGTCCCAAGCTTTAGGGGCTGCCCTACTGTTTTCAGAGCTATTTCTACTCCACTGTCACTGCAAGCTCTGCCACAGCAGCACTCCTCCTCCCCCAAGAACTGACAACCTGGATTGTGACCCAGATCCAAGCAGGGCAAAGCAAGCCCTGCATTCCCACTCTGGTATGCTGCTTGATTCCTCCCACTGTGTGAGGCAGGGACTCTGGAAGCAGCTGACACTGGAGCTCTACCACTGCACCACCTCTGCCACCCCAGGGCTGGTGGCTGGACCACTCTCTAACTCGATACAGCAGTTTACCCACTAACCTGCTCCAGGGTCTTTGGTATTTGTGAGTTGAGAAGTCTGGTAACTGCCACAGTTCAAAGATTCATAGCCCTAAGGCCTGCTCAGGTGGACTCCTGGTCTGGTCTGTCCTGGTGTGGGCCATGCTCGGCTGCGCTCTACTTCCAGCACCATGTTACAGACCCTTCCCAGCAAACATCCAGGCCATCCTTGGCTGGAGACCTGCTTCCCTCTGCTATTTCGGGGGTTTTTTACAGGTGTTTGGAGGGATTTAGGGGAGAAGTTAATCAAGTCCCTGCTTTCCATCCACCGTTTAATGTTCTGCAAGTTTTGTCTCAGTTTGTAGAATGTTATGGTTAAAACACACACACACACACACACACACATCTCATGATAGGTTATATCAGGAAAAGTATTTCTACAGAAATAGAGCATATAATCCCATTAGACTTTGCCCAGATCAGACCATATCTACATTGTTTGATTTGATTTTGGCACCTTTAATAATAGTAGCTTAGCATTTATATAGTACTTAATGCTTGCAAAGCACTTTTGAAATATTATCTAATTTCATCCTCACAACTGCTGTGTGGTAGGTTTAGGAAAAGTTAAGTCATTTTCTCAGGGCCTCACAGCTAGAAAATGTCTGGAGTAGGTTTTGAACTCAAGTGGAGACAATTGTGGACAAAAGACTGGGTCTGGGGAAGACCTAACTTTAACTATAGCCTCAGTCACTGACTACCTGTATTACCTTGAGCAACTCACAACTTCTATTTGCATCAGTTTCCCCATATGTAAAGTGAAGATGATGATAGCACCGACCATGCAACATTTGTGAAGAACAAATAAGATAATATATGTTAAAAGGTCTTATCACAGTTTCTGGAACATTGTAGGTGCTATATAAATGTTTATTCCCTTCATGACTCCAAATTCATCACTCATTCACCCAATTGGCTTTTTTTTAAAAAAGTGACATTGACAAATTTGAACAACTCCAGAAGAAGAGTCAGGACAGTAATGTGACAGGAGTTCATACTATGTGAGAATTCATTGAAGAAATTAGGGATATTTAGCCAAGAGTAAAAGTTTGCTCAGGAGACCACTATGACCACTGTCTCTAAGTATATGAAAAACTGTGATAAGGAGGCAGGATTAGTCTTTTTCTTTCTGGCTTCAGAGGCCATAAGTAAGATGGAGGCTACTGAGAGGCAGATTTCAGTTCTCTAGAAGGAAAAACTTCCTAAATTAGTGTTGTCCAAAAGTACAAAGGAAGGTAGTAGGTTCCTCATCATTGGAAATCTCCAGCCAAGAATATTATTTGTCAGGGACATGGTGGCAGAGATTTTTATGTTAATGTGGGTTGGCCCTGATGACCTCTGAGGTTTTTTTCTCCAACTCTAATGTTTTATAATTTTTGTTTTGATTCTTTAATAAGAGATGTTGTATAAGATGGTGAAAAAACAAACAGACAAAGCCAGAATATTTGGGGTCATCTCTGTTCCACTGCTTAATACTATATTGTGACTGACAGAGGAAGTGGACAGAGAGAAGAAGGTAGAGGCATGAAGTACTGATTTTGAATCCTTCTTAGCTTACTTATGTATTATCTGTGTGACCCTGAGGAACTTCTCAGTCTCAGCTCACTCATATGTAAAATGGGAATTAGTAATAACATCTTAAGATCACAAGATTGTGCTTTGCAACATTAAAATGCTAAATAAATGCTAGCCATTATTATTCTATAGCCATGATCACATAAATACTAAACAAGGATAATGATTAGATAATTCAGATTAAGTGTTTTATATTCAAAGTATGTTCAGTCTGGTCAAATATCTACTGCTTAAATCATGAATTTTTAACTTTTGGGGGTATCTGGGAGTCCTTTGGCAGAAGAGTGAATCCTATGAACCCCTTCTCAGAATAATCTTTTTAAATGTGAAAAATAACATACATAAGATTACAAAGGAAAGCAAAAGTTCTAGAAAACTAAGATGCATTTTTTTTTCAAATCTAATTTTGCAAACCCACTGAAATTTACGCAGAAAACTCTCAGGAGTTTGTGGATCCCAGGTTAAGAACCCCTGACTTGTGCATACCCTTCTAGGGCTAGATCATTACACAGACAGTTGAAGCTTTGGCTAACTTTACTGAACTGTTTTAATTATTTTCCTTCATTTTTAATCTTTGTTACAAAGGATGACTTTTTGAATTAGAGAGTAGAAGAATTTCAATAAAAATAAGCTAATACATAAACATAAAAACACTACAAAAATAAGAGAAAATAAAGCTTCTGCTTTAGGTATTTATAACTCTCCCTCTCTCAAATCTTATTTGTTGGCTGTATTTATTTTCTCTGTGTAAGGCTTGCACACAAAGCCTGAAAAGCTTTTGCTGTGTCATACACATATAAAAGGCCAGGAATGTGGCTAGGTAAGGAAAATAATGACCTCGCTCTCTCAGCTTAGTTTTTCTGCTTGTTTAGTTTAATTTGCAGAGAGGAAAAATAAAAACCTATTCAGTGCCCAAAATGATGCTGAAGAGAATCAAACTCTATAGGGATCACAACCTATGAGGTTTCAACAGAATAGCTCCCCTGAAATTATTTGGGAGATAGGAGGAACAAGGTATCTGATTAGCAATTAAACAAGGATCGTAAGGGATTTCTACCCTTTGCTAGAATGAGGTCTTTGATAGAGACTGGTTACTGGCAACCAGAACATTCATTTCAAAAAACAGATTAAATCTGAAGGCACTAGGGAACTTGAAATGGTCTTGCTTGGGGTTCCAGACAGTTTGGCACCTACAATCTAGATCCTAGACTAAGAATCTGTCTGGAGAAAAGGCCTCTTCTAAGCCAAGGTTCTTAAAGAAAGAGACAAACCATTCCCAATGGGGGAAAAATAGTTTGTGTATATCTGTTTTCTTTAGAAAGGGGTTCCCCTAGTCTAATGGTTAGGTATTTTAAGGGCTTCTATCTTTTAAAAGAAATCAAAGAAAGCCACAAGATTTAAACTTTTAAAAACACATGGTAGAGCCCACCCTTCCCATGCAAAAGAAATGGTATTCTAGCTAATGATTCCAGCTGAAGCCAGAAGCTAGAAGCAGCGAAAAGCTCTGTAACCATGCGCCCAGTGGAGCCATTTCTGGCAGCAACTGCAGAGAAAGTGAGGTAATGCTGAGTAGCCATGTGTGAAAAGCAGGGTGCAATTCTCAGCATAGATTACATATCATGGGGAGGTTACCTGTGTACAGACCATGACTCTAGAAGAGATTAGAATACATATGAGACAAGCATGGAACAAGTCTTTAGGTAATGACGTGTAATGACATGGCCAGAAGACATCATTGTCTTTGTGGCATGAAAGGTATAAGCTACCTATATGTCCTGGCCAGGGGTGTTCCCATTTCAAATGTATTCCTCTCTCCCATTGGTAATATGCAGATTTATAGGAGAATGTACCCCAGTTTTATGGAAGATACTTTATGGCTACTGTTCATATTTCATTAAATGCTTTTTGCTTTGAAATAATTGTATTCTCTGGCTGACTAATAAAAGAAAATATATCAGGCTTGGCTCATGAGCTATGGCTTTGAGTAGATGCAGACTCATAGTGCAACTAGGTACCACAGTGGATAGAGTGCTAGGCCTGGAATCAGGAAGATTCATCTTTCTGAGTTCAAATCCTGCCTCAGATACTTACTAGCTGTGTAATCCTGGGCAAGTCATTTAACCCTGTTTGCCTCAGTTTTCTCATCTGTAAAATGTGCTGAAGAAGGAAACGGCAAATCACTCCATCTCTTGCTAAGAAAACCCCAAAATGGAGTCACAAAGAGTCAGACATGACTGAAAAGAGACTGAACAACAATAAGGCTGAACAACTTGAACCGGGAAGTAGCCTTGACTGTGGGCTTTTTTTGGCCATACTTTTAAAAAAAAATTGCCAGACCCATTCTTGAGTACAGTCAGTCAATAGGCATTTATTAAACGCTTTCTATGTAACAGGCACTGTGCTAAATGCTAGGGATACACAGAAAGGCAAAAAACAGTCCTTGACCTCAAAGAACTCACCTCCTAATGGGGGAGATAGCAAGTTGGAAAGTAATTGGAGAGAGGAAAGCACTAGAGGCTGGGAGGAGCCAGAAAAACACTCTGCCAAAGGAGAGATTAGAATTGAGTCTTGAAGGAAGCCAGGAAAATGAAGATGTCGAGGCAAAAGGGCAGAGGTGAAAGGGCAAAGCATTATTCCAGGTACAAAGGGACCCAGCATTCACAAAAACACAAAAGATTAGAGAATGGAACATGTTTGAGGAAGATCAAATAGGCCATTGTCTTTGGATCATAAAATCTGTGGAGGGAAGTACAGTGTAGAGGTAGTAAAGGTTCATTAATTAGGGACTAATTAGGGACTTTAAATGCTAAACAGGGGAGTTTAGACCTGATGCTAGAAATAACAGGAAAGTACTGCAGTTCATTGTGGAAGGGAGTGACAAAGTTAAAATCTACCTCCACGTTAGAAAAATCACTTTAGCAGCTAAAATATGGATGAACCAGAGTGGAGAGAGACTTAAGGCAGGGAGAATAATCAGAAGTTATTTTGTTGATTCATTCAAGAGGTGGTGAGGCCCTGGGAGGGGGAAGAAAAGGAACCTAGGACATGGTGTGACAGTAGAAACAACAGAATGGCTATGTGGAGGTGAGCTGAAGTACTCATTGAAGATGACAATGAGGTTGGTGTGATGGGGAGGAAAGTGGTACCCTTGGCAGTAATAGGGAAGTTGAGAAGAGGGAAGGATTTGGTGGGAAAATATAATTATTTCTGTTTTAAATATTTTGAGTTTGAAATACCCCCAAGTGCTGTGGCTTTTTAACATTAAACAAGACATTTAAATAAAACCAAGGTGAACTGTCAGTTTTAAGTCTGAGCAGCCAGGAAAATGGACCCTTAGTCCCCAAACAATCCCAGCTTTCAGATTCATGAGCTCATGCCTTCTTTCAACATTGAAAAAGGAAAGCCATCTAAACAAGACTTCTAGTTGTATTATTTAGTAATACTTTTGCTGAGTCTCTGCCAACATTCACATTTAGGAAGCCATGGAACAAACAAGGAAGGAAAGATGATAAACCAGAGATGGCTGCCTCATGAACTTTGATATACTCTGGGACAGGAAACGAGATGATTCTGATTTGGAGAATACATTGCGGAATGGATACATTTGTTATTTTCTACTATTCTATCAAAATTAATGATAACACAAAGCATTTTTGGGAGATAGTTATCTCTAGGGCATTACTGAGGAAGGAGCTGGGGTTAAGGACTAATGCTGGCTTCAGAACCCACAAATGTTACTTTCTTTCACCTCAGCTGAGCTTGCATTCCCAATCCTTGTGAAATGTGACCTTTGTGATGATGTCGAATGCCAAGACAACATTCAAAGTGGGATTTTTTTTAAATTCCTGTTTGATCTACATTTAGTAGCCAGGTGGCAAGTTAGATGAGGCCCACTTTCTTTAATTTTTCTAACATATCTCAGGCTAATTTTTTTTATTTACTGGAAAGAACACTAGACTTAAAAGCAGAATTATTGGGTCTAACTCCTGGCTATGACCCTTACTAACTGATGTTAGGAAAGTACTTAAGATCTCTGAGACTCCATTTCTTCATCTGAAATATGGGCATGACAGGAAGGATAGTATTTGCACCTACCTACCTCCCAGGGTTGTGAGGATCCAGGAAGGTAAAGTGGATCATTGATTTGGACAAGAAGGGACTTTGAAGATGTAATGACAAACAAAGTGTGACTTTTTGTTGTCTTTTGTTTTGGAGTGCTTCTCAGCCCTAAAGCAATCAAGTGCCTTTGAGTCTTGCCTTTGTTTGAATCGAGTCATAGATTGGAAACAATATATATGATGTGGTGCTAGTGTGATTAGAGATCTTTCCCACACTCTTTTGCAAAGCAGATGCTAAGCCTCAGGTCTACACCCTTTTGCTAAGTAGGCACTAAGCTCCAGGACCCTAAACAGGGTATATATGCTCTGAGGCTAGTGTTTTCCTTTGGGAGATTAATCACAGAAAGAGTGTTCCTGTGATTTGGCCAGAAAAGACCCTGGGTAGCTGTTAAGGAGCCCCCCTGACTTTGAAAACCCAGATGTTGGTGCTTCTCTCTCTGGTAACTATATATGTATTGTCTTGATCAGACAGCTAGAAGCCTGTCTGTTGATTTGTGTTATTTTGCTCTGTTTATATAATTTCTGCTTTTAATTTCTGTTTGTGTTTTCTCTGAAGTTCAAGGTGTTGACTTTTTCCCCTGAACTAAGTGAATGATATATGTATGTTTAATTAAAGTGAGATTGAAAACTTCTTAAAGTTGCTTTCCTTAGAAATTCAGATCAAAGAACCTGTGCTAGCAGCTTTCCTGTGTGTTCTTGTTGTTGGTCTTGCACCCCCATAGCAGCTTCTAGCAACATTGTTGTTACAGAAGGCCATCTAGTTCAACCATTCCATTAAAGTGAATTGAAAACTGAAAAATTTGGAAGAACTGGACATTTAAGGGATTCCTGTCAGTTGGGGAATGACTGAACAAATTGTGGCATATAATTGTAATGGAATGCTACTGTGCTATGAGAAATGATGAATTTGATGATCATGGAAAAATATGTGTAGGCTTGCATGCAATAATGAAGAATGAAATGAGTTGTGACTTGAAAACTGGAAAGTATTACAGAACATAAAGTACTATTATTGTCATTGCACGGCCACCATTGTTTTAACTTTAAAAATTAAAAATTAAATTAAATTTAAAATAAAGATTTTTGATAAAAAAAAATTAAAACACATCCCATTCCTGCCATCAGTAAAATGAGAAGAAATGATGTGCTTTTAGAACTTTTTGCTAGTAGATATCAGGTAAAACCTCAATAATGACAAAAGATGGCTAAAGATAGTCTTGGGGAAACTGATTTTGAATGATCTATGATGTTAAAAGGACAGATTGGCTTTTTTGAATTTTCTTATTCAGTATCAAATGAATAATACAATGTCTATCTGTGGACATATTTGAACTCATAGAATTTAAATGTTCAAAGGAACTTCAGAGGCTGTGTTGTCCAACCCTTATTTGAAGAAGAATGCCCTCTGAAACATTCTGGCAAAGGTCATCCAGCCTTTGCATGAAGACCACCAGTGTGGAAGAACCCACTATCTCCCAAAGCAACCTGTAGCACTTTTGGACAATTCTAATGGTTAGGAAATTTTACCTTACATCAGACCTAAATGTGGCCCTTTGTAACATCAACCCATTGTTCTTAGCTCTCCCCTCTGGAGCCAAGTAGAGCATGTCATTCCTCTTCTACATAGCAGTCCTTCAAATTCTTGGACACCATTGCCATTCCCACAAGTCTTCTCTTCAGGCTCAACATCTTCAGTGTCTTCTGCCTCTCCTCATATGACCTCAGTTCAAACACCATTCCCCATCCTAGTTTCCCTTTTCTACCAAAAGCAGAAACTCAGACACAGAAGGTCTTATGGGTGATCTAGAATGTAGATCCTCTGAGGAAGCTTCTCTTTTCCTGGTAGGTATTGTGTTTTAGAATCTGTACCCACACAAATGTAGTTTTATATTGTTTCCAACTGAGTGGCCAAAGCCAAGCAAAGTCACTAAGAGCAAGCTTTAGAAAGGTCAAGGCCTTCAGGAAAGTTTACATAGAGCCCCTGCAGGTTAAGGGAATTCTACACTTCTCTCTCACAGACACGAAAGCACAACAGAACAGAACCAGCTCAGAGTTAGGCCACATGGCTTAGCGGTTAGGTTGTTAGACCTAGCATCAAGAAAGTCTCAGGCTCAAATCCTGCTTCTGGTATTTGCTAGTTTTGTGATTGTGGACAAATGATTCAGCTTCTCTAAGTCTCAGTTTCTTAATCTGTAAAATGAAGATTATAAGAGGAATTGTGATGAAGTGGAAAAAATCCAGGTTTTGGAGTCCAAGAACTTGGGTTTGAATCCTGGCTCTTCTATTCCTATCCATGTAACTTTGGGAAAGTCACTTACCTCCCAGCCTTCACTTGCTGAGGGGGCTAGATTACAAGACCTCAAAAGTTCCTTTATCTCTAAATCTATGAGCCTATGAGAACTCTAGAACTTACCTTGAAGAGTTATTGTGAGGCTCAAATGAGAATGTATCTAGAGTGCCTGACAAACTTTACATACCCAGAAAAATGTCACTTGGTGTTCGTTAGTAGTATTATGAAGTTTATCTTGGTGCCTATCACCTTATACTCTCACGCCACTTTGGTGCATCTTGTCTAAGTTATCCATCCTAAAATGCCTCATGACTCTTAGGCTATGGCATTTCTGGCCCAGCTCTTCAAATTCTTTAGGGTTCTAGGCTGCTGGTGAATTTGCAAGCTTCATATGGCTTTCATGATCCATACCACACACATGCGCATACACATATGCACACATACACACACACGCATACACATACACATACACACACACACCGAAGTACACATAAGTGCAAGTGGTTTTAGGATAAGAGGTAAAAAATTCTTCTTCCCAAATAAATAATTTGCATTATAACTGCAAACTTCTCCAGAAAATATCTCCCTTTTTTATAGTAAAATTCAGAAAAAGGATAAAAACTAAGGAAATGGGAAATAGTTAAGAGGATAACATGCCCCTTGCAGGTCTGAAAGTAGGCTCTACAGGATGAAGTAAAAAGAAAGTAAAACCAATGTATCATAAGGACTGTTATGAGAGTGAATGAGATAATATACAAAAATTTTATAAACCTTAAAGCACTGCATAAACATTAACTATTACTTATTATTCACATATCTTCTTGCAAATGTCTCTTTTATTCTGGGGGCAGTGTGTTAACTACATCTCCTTCCTCATGCCCTTAGTGCAGAGCATTGTAATCATAAGGAAAAATTTATATAACTCCACACACTGATTTTATTCTAAGCGATCATTATTTCTTGGGTAAACATCTAACTCATTTAAATGGTACACACACAGAGCAAGTCAAGAGGGAATAGCCCAATGTAATTTATTCTCCATCCCCAAAATGGAACTTTATAAGTCACTGGATGACCATTTCTTCACATGTTGCCCATTAATATTGGGAACTTCCTAGTTCAGAAAGAGAGCCTAGTATATACCACCTTCATGTCATGCATCTTTTTCTAAGCCCTGGCAGGGATTGCATGATCTTATAACATGTACAAGATTCATCGCAAAGAAAGTGCTTTGCAAACCCTAATATGCTGTAGAAATGTAAGCTATTATTATTTTGAAGTCCAACATCATTGGAAATAAATGTCAGAGATTCTAGTCACTCATCAGATCACATTCTCTAGGCAGATATCTACCTTTTCTATACATTGTGCTTGGAAAACA
This sequence comes from Phalanger gymnotis, assembly GCA_028646595.1. NCBI lineage: Eukaryota > Metazoa > Chordata > Mammalia > Diprotodontia > Phalangeridae > Phalanger > Phalanger gymnotis. Next base: position 732,377,171 of record CM053622.1, on the reverse strand, counting down.
AAAATTCCCTAATACAAAATCCAGAAAAACTGGTAGTCCTAAATAACAGGAGTTTACTTGATGGTTTGCCTGCTCCTGTTCAACCATTCGCACCTCTGAGAAAACCTTTCATTGCTACAGACTTGTGAAAAGATTTTCTGTCAAGCATTGCCCAGCTTAGGAAATTATTCTCCTCATGAATCCTTTTCCTAGATAGGGTAAATAATAGAGCTAGTAATAAAACATGGCAGTTCTTCATTAAATGTTATAAAATGGGTCCTCTAATATAGGTGACTTTGAACCCCAAATTACATTTTCTCATTGACCCTGAAGACCTACAAAGTCAAGTCAAAATGATCCAAGAAGTAGTTACAAAAAGTCTACTGTGAGTCTGGTGTAACCTGATTGCTGAAATGTGTATCAAGACAGTTGAAAACAGTCATTGTCACTGACAGGCTTACAATTTAGTTGAGGGAACCATATTAAAATGAAGAGGAAGCATGGTATAATGCAAGGATTGGCAGACTGTGGCCCATGGACCAAATTCAGCCCATCACTTATTTTTTGTATCATCTGTCAGCTAAGAATGGTAGCAAAAAAAGTAGCAGTCCAGATTTGGCCCATGGGCTATAGTTTTCCAACCCCTGGAATGGTGGGAATTAGGAATACTTTGGTTCAAACCCCACCTTTGATGATCATCAGCTGTGTGACTGTGAGGAAGTCATTGAATCTTTCTGAGTCAGTTTTCTCATCTATAAAATGGGGACTCTATAAGGTACCTTTCTAAGACTATTGGTTTTGATGAAGGTACTAATCCATATCAATAGAGTTAAGTGATTAGGAGGTCCCTATGTTGATGATATCACAGGTCCTATCAAAAAAAGGAGAAGAAGAAACTGGGCATAATTATATTTGAGGAGGGTGCTCATAGAATTGTTGTGAGAGGCATATAAGACAATATATATAAAGTACATAGTTGACTGTATAACACTTTAAGGTGCTATATAAATGTCAGTGATTCTTAATAATGTCTTCGAAACAATAAAACTGTACAATCCATAAGCTGTTTAGTATAAATGATAAGAGATTTAGAGACTGAGATTGGGTAATAAAAGGTAGCCTTATGAAAGAATTTGGCCCTGAAAAAAGGATAAGATTTAGATTGTGGAAGAAGGGAAGAATTCCTTGTAGAGCAGAGGTTCTTAACCTGAGGTCTGTGAACCTGTTTTTTTTTAAAAAAAAAACACTATTTTAATATAATTTATTTCCTTCATAATCCTGTGCATTTTATTTTATACCTCTAAAAACATTATTCTAAGAAGTCCATAGTCTTCACCAGATTGCCCAAAGTGTCCATAACACACACACACACACACACACACACACACACACACACACAAACAAACAACCTCTGATATAGAAGCATGAACAGGCAGGGATGAGCATGGTGGGCAGTTAAGGACACCAGCTTAAAAGGAAAGCCTTATTTGAGTTATAAAGTGAATCAATTATAAAATGAATCATAAAGTGAATCAACCAATGGAAAGCTGAGACATTTCATTTTCATTCAACTGTCACGTGCTAAGTCAAGTGTCTGATAACCTCCTCACAAGGAGGTAGAAAGCCTATATAATTAACTTCTCTATTTAATCAAACCAAAGGCAATCTTTTCTCCCAGTCAGCCAAATAAATCTTTATATTGTTGAAAGAATTTCAAGAATTCCACTCCAGTGTGGCACTCCATGATGATTCTTCAACCAAAATAGTCACCTTAATGGAGAAAAAAAATAAAAATGGACTTAATATTCCTTTTTAAAACTGAAAGCAGATTTTCTGATCAAGAGATATCAACAAGAAGATAAGGTAGCTTTTCTCAAAGAATAGAAATTTTTACACCCTATCCTATCATTTTTATACAGGTTGTCTCAAAAGTCATGGTGTACTTTCAAATCATTTACTTAAAGTAAGACTAAGACTTTTGGTGCACACTTAAATACATCTAAATTACATTGTATATACGTACATATATGCTTAAGTATTTATGTATGTGGCTCAAAAATAAGAAGAAATAGAGGCTTACCAAAACCCAGTTTTAACAATTTCCTTCTGTGTTCATACTATCCCTTGGTTTTAAATTTCTATTACTAGTGTAAGAAATACATTCTCTTAGGTATGTGAGAGATTTGAAAATGTCTTCTTGCTAACTCCAAGTTTCTGTGAAAATTAGGTTATTTTCACAAGGGGAAAAACTTTATCCCAGAGATGACATCTTCCAGACAGGAGCTCGTTCCCTGATTTTTCCGACAAGATGAATGATTACTCTCTGACAAAGTTTAAAAAAAAATCACCTGTGGCTATTAAATGCAACTAGTGTTACCTCACTTTGAATCACATTTTCAACTCTTTGATGATTTTCAATGTTAAGGTGGAAAATTCCAAAAACTTTCCTTGAAAACAGCACAATGGGGAGAATTCTGGACCAGGAGTGAGGAGATGGGGCTTCTGGTCTATGATTCTTACCACTAATTAATTAATTACGTACTCTTGGGCATGTTGCACACTGAGCCTTGTTTTCTTCACACATTATAATGAGTGCAAATGTGTGTGTGTGTGTGTGTGTGTGTGTGTGTGTGTGTGTTATGTGATCTCATGAGGATCTCATGAGAGTGTGGGTATGATAGTCTTTTGAAAATCATTTAATCCTCTTTTCTAGTATTAAAGAACTGGAAATTAAAGGAGTGCCCATCAACTAGGGAATGACTGAACAAAGCGTGTTATAAGAATGTAATGGAATACTATTGTGCCATTAAAAAATTATGACAGGGCAGTTTCAGTGACACCTGGGAAGACATGTATGAACTGATGCAGAATAAAATAGGAATAAAGAGAACAATTTACACAACAATAAGAAAGCTGCCAAAAACAAATAACTTTGACATACCTAAGAGCTCTGATTAACATAGTGCCCAAGCCATTATTTCAGAGGATTGAAGATGGAGCATGCTGCTTATCTCCTGACATAAAGGTGAGGGACTTGGGGTATAAAATGAGACATAATTTGGCATATGACCAATGTGAGAGTTTGTTTTTCTTTGGCTATACATTTTAGAAGGGGTTTTCCCCTAAATTGCTGGTAGAAGGGAGGGGAAAAAGATGTTTTTGTTTATTAAAAAATGAAATTGAATAATTATATTTTATGTAGTAGCCAAAAATAAGAAAGAAAGGGGATACTCTTTACCAGGGAATGGATAAATAAATTGTGGTATATGAATATAATTAATACATTACTTACACATTGCATTATATTATTTTGCCATAAGAAATTACAAAATGGACAGTTACAGAATGGCTATCCCCATTGACCTCAAGACAACATGGTTAGAATGTTCAATTAGAAGGGAGAAAAAAGTCTCCCAAGCTCTAAGCTCCTCAGACAGACACACAAAGTCCTTGTGTACAAATTTCCAGATGAAAGTAGACATAATAGCTGAGGTTTCTGTAGTAATGGGTAATAGTGGGGAAGAAAAATGATCTGAATCTGCTTTTGATTTTCTACTATTGTTATCAATACTGGGACTGCTTTCCCCAAAATGCATTATTAATAATGCCTTCCTACATAAGTCCTCTTCCTCATATATCTTACAGATCATAGAACTTTAGCTCTAGAAGGAATCCTTGAGATCAGTTAGCTCAGCCCCATCTTTTTTATAGATCAAGAAACTGAGCCTGAGAGACGAAGGGACTTATCTAAGGTCACATAGCTAATTACAGGCAGAGGTGAAACTAAAACCCAAGAGTCCTAACTCCTATTCCGGCATTCTTCGCATAGTAGTATGCAAAATACCTGAGAGGCCCCTACCCTGGTCCACCCCCACCCCACAAAAAACAGAATCAATACATTTATTGAATTGAGTGGGTGGATAGATTTTTCTGAAAATGTGGTGTTCCTTTAAGGTTATTATAGATGTTATTAACCTTTCTTGTGTCATGGATCCCTTTGGCAGGCTGGTAAAATCTATGTATCTTTTCTCAGAATAATGCTTTTTCAAGGAATAAAATGAAATACATGATATTATAAAAGAAACCAAAAGTTAGTGAAAACACACATGCATTTTTCCCATTGTGTCCAAAGAGTCCCTGAAATCTATCTTGGATCCCATAGCTAAAACTTCTGATGTAATATATAAGCCCTTAGGGTCAATGGGTATGGAGGGGGATGCTAAGAAGGAATTACTATCAATTAGCAAAGTATGTATTTGTGTATGTGTGTATATGTGTATATGTATATACACAAATACACAAATAAACATATATGTATATACATACGTGTGAATATATGTGTGTATATATACATATAGACATATACATGTGTATGTATATGTGTGTACTTTCTATGGATATCTTCGATGTGGCAAAAGGTGAAAGACCTAGCTGACAGGACATGAGAGCCAGGAGACCTGTTTGATTTTAAATCCAATTCTGTAGCTGATTTATACCAATGGCGTTTCCCAAATATCATCAGACCATCTGTCTGAAGGACACGAGAACTAATAAATAACTGAGATTAGATGATGAGATCAAGTAAATTAAAGAAAGGCAAATCTCATCTATAAGTTGCTATGATAGAGCTCTTAGTCATGGAGAAATAGATGATTGCTGGCTGGATAGTGTAGGGGCGCATTTAAAGGAAATCACTAGACAGGGAGACAGGAGAACTGAATTTTATGCTACATTTTGCACTAACTAGATGAATCTCATTGGGGAAGCCACATAACCTCTCTGGGTCTCAGTTTCTTCATCTGTAAAATGAAGAGTGTGACTCTACTCTGATAAGATTCAAATACTGAAGTTCTAGGTTCCCAAGTCTCTGACACATTTGAGTTTTTCTGTTTCATTCATCAGATATCTTCTTTCTGTGCAATTTTTTTAAATTACTTATTAGTGTTTAGCCAAAAAAAAAGGGAGGCTCCTCAAGAGAAGATTAGCAACCATGTGATGAATTTTGATATCCCATAAAACAAATAGAAATGACATTCTACTATTTCTTAAAAACCAAAGATATCATCAAAGGGGCTGATAGTTGGACTGTCTTAGAAAAAGGAGAGCTAGATGGATCCTCCTCAGGGAGTTCAAACCATGGAATGTAAGGAAAATAGAAACATTTTTTACTAGAACCTGGTTTCCAGGTTCCTCATTCTTATCATCATTGCAGTGAGATCATTATTCATTAGCCAGGCCATGAGTATAGACTATGATTCAAGTAAACATGTCCTTGGGCACCCTGATGATGATGCCATGCTGCTCTCTTCATTCAGAGTGAGATTTAGACCCAAATAATAAGTCAAGGAGGATATGTAAGCCAACATCAACAGTGACTGGCATGAGCTCCCCACTAAGTCCCTCCAAAAACCTATAAAAAATGGCTCTGAACCAATTCTAGAGCTGCAGAACCCACAAAGTGGCAGAGGGAAGTAGGGCTCCAGCCCAGGACAGCCTGGATGGTCTCTGGGTAAGGTCTGTCCCACACAGAGCGCCCAGCCCCCAGCTGAGGGGAGCGGAGCTGAGCCCAGCGCACAAGGCGCGAACAGACCAGACTCGGACCTACCAGACCAGGAGATGAGCGGAGAGTGCCCTACAGGCATGAATTACTGAGGTGTGGTATGTACCAGACCTCTCAACCCACAAAGAGCAAAGACATCAGAGAAGGTTAATGGGAAAAGCTGCGCGACTGAGTTTGCGGTTCAGCCACTGCCCCTGGGGCAGCGGAGGTGGGGCAGCTTTAGAACTAGGCTGCAGTTGCTTCTGGCCCCAGGCCCACCTGGTGGGAGGAATTAAGTGGCTGAACAGGGCAAGAGTGAAGAGCCTGCTGAAGATTTAAGCCCAGTCCGGATAGGGGGTTCTTGGGGAAGGAGGAGTGCTGGTGAGGCACCGCATCCGCCCAAGCATGGAACATACGACTCTTTAGTCTACAAGCAGTCATACCCTGCTGAAAAATTCAAGGATTAAGTAAGTTGGCTGGGAACATGGCCAGGTGGCGAAAACACACCCAGATTCAGTCTCAGACTCTGGAATCCTTCTTTGGTGACAAAGAAGACCAAAACATGCAGTCAGATGAAGTTAACAAAGTCATAGAGCCTACAACAAAACCCTCCAGGAAAAACATGAACTGGTCTCAGGCCATGGAAGAACTCAAAAAGGATTTAGAAAAGCAAGTTAGAGAA
>CM053622.1:732321042-732370471 GCA_028646595.1 Phalanger gymnotis | reverse complement strand
GGCAACCAGAGTGTACGCCATCTTGGAGTGGGCGGGGGGAGGAAATGGGGAGAAAATGTGTAATTCAAATGCCTGTGAAAATCAATGCTGAAAACCAAACATGTTAAAAATAAATTAAAATTAAAAAAAAAGAAAGAGGGTTTCTTTGCTTCAGTATCCTCTTATAAAGATGAACTCAGGATTTCTCTATTCCCATAGTAACTCTCTGTGGTTGGAGTTTTTCTCCTTTGTCTGTTCTTTATTTTTTCAATTTGCAGCAGCTTACTTTTGTGCTTCTGGCCTCAGATCCTCCTTCAGTTCTCCCCTCTGGCCTGGAACCAAAACCAAGATCCAATGCTTCTGTACTCACCAGGCATGTGCTGGTTCCTTCTGTCCCCTTGCTGTATCTCCACAGCACACCTGAGTCTGGCATTCTTTGTCAGCAAAGGTTCTCTTGATCTTCCATGGCTCAGATATCAACTCTCCTCACTGTCCTGGGGGTAAAAGTTCCTGTGGCTGGGGCTGAGGCAGCCTCTTGACTCAACTAACCCCATGGTTTGCTGCTTGTTGTTTAAGTGAACCTAAACTGGAGGTATTCAATTTTCACAGGGACTGAACCTCATCCTATGATTTTTCTTCATATCTTCTCTGATTGTCCCAAAAGGATCACTGTTCTTCCCCTACTCATTTATTTTACTATATATTTGCTATATATTTGCCCTGAGGCACTATTTTTTCTTGTTTTGTGGGGAAATCTGGAGAGCTTGGAATTTTCTGATATATTCTGCCATCTTCCCAGAATCCTCTCTTCGAGGAATTCTTTTAGTTGGTTCATTGGAAGATTCTTTGGCAAATATTCCAAAAACAGGGGGTGGTATGATATTAGATTTCGATATAAGAATTGGTGAGAAAAAATGAAAGAAGAATGTAAAGTAGCCAGAAAATCATAAGAAGTGTTAAGACATAGAGACAAGGATAAAGTCAACCTTAAACAATGGAAGAATAGGCAGGAGCCCGAGGAATATAATTTGAAGACTATCAGGACATTCTACTGGCCTTCGAGCTAGAGGAAATGCCCAAAATCATGCAGAGTTATTTTGGGGAGTTAAGGCAAGTGTTCTAGGGAGGGCTAATTAATTAATTAAAATATAGTTTTAAAGAACTACTGGCCAGGCACTATTCTAGGCTCTTAGGATATGAATACAAAAGAGACAATTCCTGCCCTCAAAGAAACATACCTTCAATAGGAGAAGAGGGGAGTGGAGGGGAGGATCAAAGAAAAATGCTTTTGTTCTAGGGATGTACATGAATGGAAAATTAGGGCAGTTGGTTGACCGTTCTTTTCAGAAAAAAAGGGCACTATTGTTTTGCCTTCTGTGCCCAGAGCAAGAGGTGAAGAGGATCAAGGAAGAAAACTACATGTCACTGATACGAAAATAAATAAATTATAAGAGGCTAGACTGATAGGGCAGTTCTAACAAGGTGAAATGAAATAGAATCTTATATTTAACTTCAAAAAACCAATAGTACAAGTATAGAATAATAACAGCTAGTATTTATATAGAGCTTTAAGTTTCACAAAATGCTTTACAAATATTATCTTATTTGATTCTCACAGCACCCTGGGAGGTAGATGTTAGGATTATCCCCCTTTTACAGATGAAGAAACAGAGGCAGACAAAGGTTAAATAACTTGTTCAAGGTCACACAGATGGTAAGGGTCTTAGGCTAGATTTAAACTAACGTCTTCCTGACTTCAGGTCCAAAGCTCTACCCTCTGCACCACCTAGCTGCCTCTAATAGAGGATATGTGCAATATATTAACAGATCATGTGAACAATATCTGAGGTTTTAGGGGTGGTGAGATATGAGATCTACAAACTCCATATAAATCGATAATGAGACATGATGGCTCCAAAAGTTAGTTCAATTATAGAAACATACAGTAATAGAAACATTCTGTCCAGCTAGGGAAATGATAGTGTTGCTACACTCTGCATTGGAGTAATATATTTAGCTCCAGTGCCAAATTTTAGGAAAAGCATTGAGAAATTGGAGAGAGTCTGAAAGAGAGTGAGTAGGATTTTAAACCTTTCTATTCAAAGACGTGTTGAAGGAGTAGAATTTATTCAGCACAGAGAATACATGGTTAGGGGAGGGGAGAGACCAAGGAAAGAAGACAATTGTCTTCAAAAATCTGAGGAGCTACGAAGTGGAAGATGGATGAAACTTGTTCCTTATTTTTCTCTGGCAACCACTCCACTATATCACTGTCTGCCTTCATTAGAATATAAGCTTCATGGGGTCAAGAGTTTGTCTTATTTTTGAATTTATATGCCTGGTATTTCGTGCAGTGCCTGACATATATTCATGCTTAATGAATACTTTTTAATTCATTCTCTTTGTCCCTCCAACAGCAGAAACAGAAACAGTAAGTGCAATTTAGAGAGTGGTTAATTTAGAAGAAATGTAACGGGAAAAAAATTTACAATCAGAGTTGTCCAAAAATGAAATGGGCTACCTTGGGAAGTAGCACATTTTTCATCACTGGGAGTCTTCAAACAGAGACTGGATTATCACAGTTTGGGGTATAGAGGAGGTTAGTTTCTTGCTCTTATGTAGACTGAACTAAGTGACCTATGAGAGTCTATGTGTTACTTCCTCTGTCCTTCCCTCTAATTTCCACTCTAACTCAAAGACTAGGTCCTCAGAAATTTACTGTTACCTCAGCTTCAAGGGTATCCTACAGGTCTGCACTCTTAAAACTATAATTCATCAGTCTGCACTGGTATGACTATTTTTAACAAGTAGCAACTAGACAAAATTACCTACAAGCAAAGATATTTACTAAGATTACATAATAAGAACAGTACCTAGAAATTATTTTACCATTAAACCTGGGCCTACTCTCTTCATAATGCATATTACAGAATATGAGAGTTGGAAGGAACCTCAATGGTCACCCACTCCAACACATATACATAAGGAATTCATAATATATCCAAGAAGTTATCATCCAAATTCTCCTTGAAAATCTCCAAAGAAAAGGAACTCATCTTTTTAGACAGGCCATTTCACTTTTGGACATCTATAATTTAGATATTTTTCCCCTTATAATAAGCCTCAATTTTCCTCTCCCCCTCCCTCCATCATTGCTCCTGGTTTGAGACTCTGGAGCTAAACAGAGCAAGTATAATCACCTCCTCTTCATTAGACCCCTGAACCACTTGAAGGCAGCTATTAACATTCTTCTATGTCTTCTTTATTGCTGAGTCACTGTCAGTGACACTTGAAAGATTAGGGAAAGTGGGAAAGGTGTAAAATTGAAGAAGGGCAAATTTTATCCCAATTTTCAAAAAAAAAAAGGAGGAGAACAGAATCTGCAAAATATTGACCAATGATCTTGACTCCAATTCCTGGAAAATTCTAGAAAGAATCATTCGAGAGATAGTTGGGTCGTGTACAGAGATAGAAGTGATGATTACAAAGTTAGACTAGCTTCATCAGGAACAAACAATACCAAAAAAACTTAATTTCCTTTTTCGACAGGATTACTACACCAATAGATGAGGAAGATTCTGTGGACATAGATTTCACAAAAGTTTCTGATAAAGTATCTCACTATTTTGTGGTAGAAGATAGAAAGCTATGGAGTAGAAGATAATATGTGCAGTCAGAAATTGTTGGGTGGCCTAACTCATAGAAGAGTTCAGTGTCAACATCAAAGAGATAGCTAGTAGAATACCATAGGGATCTGTGCTTGGTCCTTTAATATTTAATATTTTTAAAAAATAATTTGTATAAAGGTATAGATGGCATGCTGATCAAAGTTCCAAATGAGACAAAGTTGAAAGGGATAGCATAACAGTCAGGCTCAAAACAAGACCTTGACAGGCTACAGTATTAAGCTATATGTAATAAAGTTATTTATTGTGAATAAATATAAAGTCTTGCTTTTGGGTAAAAATAATCAACTCAACAAATATAAAATAGGGGATGCAGAGGTAGACAGCAGTAGTTGTTGTAAAAAGGATTTGGGGGTTTCAAGCTCAAAATGATTCAGGAATGAAATTCAGCAACCAAAACAAACAAACAATATTTTGTTGCATTAGAAGAATCCCTGCTTTCAGCATTAGAGAGATGATAATCCCACTGTGTGCTGCTCTCATCAGGCCTCGCCTGGAGTATTGTGTTTAGTTCTTGCCACCATAGTTTAAGAGTGTCTACAGAGAAGGATAATCAGTATGCCAAACAGTCTTCTTGAGTTCATGATATATGAGGATTGGTTGAAGGAACTAGGCCTGTTTATCCTCAAGAAAAGAAAACTCAGTGTGTTTGGGGGGGGGGTGATTTGATAGTCTTGTTCAAGTATCTCAAGGACTTTCATTGAAGAAAGGATAAGATTTATTCTGTTTGGCACCAGAGAACAGAACCAAGAGCAACGAGTAGAAATTACAAAGAAGCATATTTAGGCTGGACATTTGGATAATTAGGACTGTCCCAAAGTGAAATGGGTGGGTAAAGTTGGTGGCTTCCCTTCCTTGAAGGTCTTCAAGCAATGGCTAGAGGACCACTAGTTGGGTATGTTACTGTAGGGATTCCTTTGGTATTTGGGTCGGACCTGAGGTATCCTCCAACTCTCAAACCCTGATGCTATCAACATCAGTGGGATAAGCACAGAGTATGTAGTAATGAGGCTCAAACATAGGGAACATTCATGACCAAGACAACTCACAACTCCAGTACTGCAGGGCCTTAATATCCCATATCTCTCAAGTTAGTCCTTATGCAGCTGCCTCTTGGGCACAATAACTCTTCCGAGGCTCAGAGAGATTATTTTATTCAAGGCAACTGGTAAAAACAGAGACCAAATAAGAACTTATGCATTCCAGTACTTTGTGTATAACAGTTTGCTGTCCCATGGGCCAAATGAATACCCCATACCTACTTTGGTTCTCTCATAACTATATGTGTTAATCAACCCCAATAAGCAATGAAAGGCGGAAGACAAATTTCAATCTGCAAAATGATTGCCTATAGATGTAATAAAGAAATCGTGATTTATCAGATCTTGCCAGTTTCCACAAAGATTAATCAAAACATCCTATTAGCTCAACGGGAGAACATGTTTATACAATAATAATACACTATGCCAAATAGCATTCTTAGAGAGGAAATGGAAATACTTTAGTGCTCACACACTTTTTAAAGGCATTTTTCAAGGTCATTCAATAATATTTTTGTAGGAATGTAAGGTAATATGACCATAGATCTAGAGCTTCTAGAGACACCTGAGTTCATTTAATTCAATTTCCTCACTTTACAGAAAAGGACAGTGATGCACAAGGCAATACAAGTCATAAGGATCAGAGACTGTATTTGAACCCTGGTTTTTTGACTCCTAGTGCAAGGCTATTTCCATTGTACTATGTTATCTCAACCGAGAAAATGGAATGTTAAGCCACTTGCTGGGGGTGGGGGGGAGTTGCACAGGAAGGAAGTTTCTCATTTAGATATGGTTACATTCTAGTGGCAGGTGAGTAGTTGCTATTAGCTCGTTCAAGTTGGTACTATGGGAGAAGGATCATTTAGGAATAAAAGCTCTGCATGAAATCATTATTATTATTAGTGCCTTCAGAAGAGTTGGCAGACAAGGCATTGTAATTGGTAACATAGACTAAATGGCAAATTGAAAGCCTTAGTGTCATTCACAATATACTGGATTTACCTTAGCACCAAGACACTGGCAATTGTTTACAATTCATGTGACACAGCGGAAGCCACTTTAGGCATTCGGCGCAAAGACAAAAAAGTCTCGATGGAACCCCTACAGGAAAATAACTTGTCAAAATCTCAGTGGGAGCCCAGGTTTCAATTTATTAGAACTTGGTGTATTATATGCTTGAGTTGCCCTAGAACAAAACCATGCATGAATAAACAGATAAATGCAAAGCAGATAAACCTCGTGTTTTAGTCACTTTCTCTCACTGGATCTTGATCTTTACTGCAGAGGAAAGGTGACTGTTACTTCTGCCCACTAAGAAACTGGCTCATCAGCTTGACAGGGAGTTTATGTATAATGTAGCTACTTGACTGGGCTGGGAGTTTGAAAGAAAATCTGTCCTTATGCCCAGCCCCCATTGATTTCTGGACTAGGCTGTCGTGGCCACCTGAAAATTTGTAAATTATTGAAAGATTGGATAAGGCAGCTGAAATTTTCAGGTCAAGGTGGGGAAGGGGAAATAATAAGGGTCATTCCTACTGTCAGCACTGTGGGCTTGACTATAACAAAAATCCAAGGAGAGCAAAGTATTCTGGGAACTTCCTTGAAGCCATGAACCCCTTTATTGTTGTTTTCCTCTTCAGGGAAAAATTTGTTCCTCAGGTCCAGGTTTTGTAGAATCAACCTCACAAATGGGTCCTGGGAAGGCTGAATGCTGATGTAATTGAGAAGACTACGGGGACTGCTTCAAGAGGCCTAGTTAACAGTTCTTGGTTGAACTGGACTTGGGAATACCACTGAATCCCTGGCTCCTCATTCTAGCTATGGCTGTCTTCGTCATTGTAATCACCATTGTTATCTCTATCTTTAAAGATAATTAACACAAGATAGAAAAGTTACCTAGACAGCAGTTTGTCTGGAAAATACATGGGGTTTTTTTGGATTATAAATTAAATAGGGTTAGTTATTATAGGTTAATAGGGTGAGATCAGTCAACAAATATTTTACTGAGTGCTTTGTTATAGGCGGAATGCAAGTACAACAGTAATTTTAAGTGTGAAATTGCAGAGAATAGAGAGGCCTCAATAGTGGTAGCCTCGGTTTTTGTTTTAGTGAAGTATGAGGCAAAGGCCTCTGCAGAAGTAAAGTAAGGGTGGTAATGTAGGTGGTAGGAGAGGAGACAAGGGGAGACAAGAAAAAGAAGAAGAGAGAAGGGAAGAGAAGAGAGGAGTAGAGGGAAGAAGGGAGGGAAGAGGAAGAGATTGAAAAGAAGATAAAAGCAACAATAACTTCACAGACCCCAAATTAAGAACCTCTGCTCTGTGGAATCAATTAAGGCAGAAAATAGCACTAAAGAGTTAAGAAGAGAACTACCTATGAAAAAAGAACCAGTTGATGAGAGAGAATTGCTCCTCATTTCTGCCACAGTGTCTTGCAGGAGAGCTACTCACCCAAAGGAAAATGAAGGGGTAGGCCCAAGGATCCCAAGTGGCGAGAAAGGTCCAGCACATTCATTGTGCCTGGAGGAGCACTGTGAGGATGCCAGAAGAAGAAAAAGGACACCTGGGCACTGTAGCATCACAGGTGTGAGTTGTCTTGGCTACCTGTGTTCCTTAAATAGGGGCCTCTCTACTACTGTGTGTGCCCATCCTTCTCACAGATGCTGGGTACAGTTGTGGAAGAATGTACCTAAAAGTGGGGAAAGGGAAATGTTTTGATACTCTTGTTCATATTATATCGCTTCAGTAAATGTCTTTGATTTGTGCCTATTGTATCTCTGCATAAGTCTGAAAGGTAAACGCACTGGTGAGAACTTCAGAGTTATATTTTTAAGAGTGCAGACCTTGAATCTGAGGGAGGTAGATTTTCAAGACCCACAATTCAAGTGCAAGTTAAGGTGAGAGGAGGAGATACCACACACAAAATAAGTGCATATTTTTTGCAAGTTCCTTTAGGGGTGCGTGTGTGTGTGTGTGTATGTGCACGTGTGTGTTTGTGTGTAGGTATGTGTACAACTTGGGCAGCTAGGTGGCACAATGGAAAGAGTGTCAGACTTAGAGTCAGGAAGAGCTGAGTTCAAATCCTGATTCAGACAGATATTAGCTATATGACATGACCTTGGGCAAACCATTTCCCCCTCTCAACCTGAGTTTCATCACCCATAAAATGAAGACAATAATAGTACCTTCCTCTCAGGTAATGCTATAATACTCTAGTTTTGCAGAGAAGGTGCTGCTCTGCTTTGGTAGAGGAAGTTTCCTTACCCAAGAGTTCCTTATACAAATGAAATCATAGGCCTAGTCCCTATCTTATCATTTGCACAATAGAAATAAACTAGAAAATACAAAGACTTGAGATTTCCGATGAGGACACGTCTTTTACCGAGTTAGATTTGGCACCTCTTCTGCAGTTTTCATTCTTAGTTTTCTCAGGCACAGAAAGACTAAGCGACTTCTCTAAAATGACAGGATTGAGCATGGGACTTCTTGACTCTGGGGCCACTATCCACTATCCACTCTATACACTGTGATACTCTCTTCAGAGTTTAACAATGTTTGTATAATGAATAAATAATAAACATCTGGCAAACTATCCAACCACGTAAATTCATCCCAAAGCTATTTAAGGCTGAAAATGGAAGGAAGATTCTAAACAGAAGAAAACTGGGTAATAATTGTAAGTATCACTATAACTAATAGTTTTCTTTTTAAATATAATGGAACCACAATCCTTAGACTTGGATTAGGTAGGAATTGCCCTAAAAAACAAAGATGGACAATGCAGCCAGACTGCCCCAAATGTATATAGAGTAGGTACAAGCATGAAATAGTGCAATTTCAAAGATGTTATTGAACTAATATGTACAAGCTATCTGAAGCAAGGCAAAATACCAAAGGTATGGGTGTTTGTGTGGGGAGAATGTCGACACTAATATCTCAAAAAGGTAACTGGGAGAACATCAATAGCTGCCATCCCACATGCTACTCTTATCTCTATATAAAATCTTTAGGAAAGTCATCTATACATGAATTAAGGTCATCATCGTTGATAGTGTTATTGGCAAACAAGTAGGCTTTTTCAAGTAATTATTTAGTAGTGAACACATCTTGACTATTTTTCAATTAATTGAAATCATAGAAAATACAATATTGCGCTTATTGTTGATCAGTAAAAAGCATTTGATAAAAAAAACATCACCTTACAGGGACTTACAAAAAGATACCTCCCATCCATCACAAAATCATTCGAGATTCCTTAGGAAATTGGTTGGTTGGTCGTTGTCCTTCGTTCTCAAAGAGGACCAAAATGACATCACTATGCTAGAGTCAAGTTTCAGTGTGTCTGAATATGACTGATCAGACCAATATAAGCTCAGAATTCTCTACCAAAGGTTGGGCACAAATAGTCCATTTGAATATTTGGGGTGAATGCTCCAAATTTGTACATCCAGCATTTACTTTGAGCTGTTTCAATTCCATTTTGCTTCTAGAGCACAGCACCTTCTCTGATGTGGGCACACCATGCTGAGTGGTCCTGTGCCAATATCTCCAATGTCACATAATCAATTCCTGAGTTCTTAGGAGAGACCTTGAGTGGGTCCATGTATTCCTTCTTCTGACCACCATGTGAATGCTTGCCCTGTGTGTGTTCTCCATAAAATAGTCTTTTTGGCAAGCATACATTTTGCATTTGAACAATGTGACCGGCCCATTAGAGTTGCACTCTCAGAAGCAGAGTTTGAATGCTTGGCAGTTTAGTTCCAGTAAAGACCTCAGTGTCTGGTACCTTATCCTGCCAGGTGATCTTCAGATCCTTCCTAAGACAATTCAAATGGAAGAGACTCCATTTTCTGGCATGGCCTTAATATACTGTCCAGATTTCACAAGCACACAACAATGAGGTCAGCACAATGACTCTGTAGACTTTTAGTTTGGTAGTCAGTTTGATACCTCTCCTCTCTCATACTTTCCTTTGCAGATTCCTAAACACTGACCAAGCTCTGGCAATGTGTATGTCAACATCATTATCAATATGCATATTTCTGGAAAGTATACTACCAAGGTAAGTGAACTTATCCATAGCATTCAAAACTTTTCCATTTGCTGTAACCTATGGTTCCGCATATGGATGGTATGGTGGTGGCTGATGAAGCACCTGTGTTTTCTGGGTGTTAATTGTTAGGCCAAAATTAGCACAAGCAGCAGAGAACTGATCCAGGCTTTGTTGCATCTCAGCCTCAGAGGCTGCATTGAGTGCACAATCATCCACAAAAAGAAAATCATGCACCAACACTCCTTCCACTTTGGTCTTGGCTTGTAGCTTTTTCAAGTTGAAGAATTTACCATTAGTGAAGTAGCTGACCTTGATGCTGTCTTCATGACAACAAGGCTGCAAATATCATTCTAAAAAGCATGGGAGTAAGCACACAGATTTGTATCACTCCATTGGTGATCGGAAAAGCACAAGAGCATTGTCCATTATCTAGAACCCGGGCACACATGCTGTCATGAAATTTATATACAACGCTGATGAACTTCTCCAGGCAACCTTAAAAAATATAAGTAACCCTGTTCAACAACCAATGCTTTATGTCTCATATGAGACACTCTCCAAAGGAATTCAGTACTGATCCCAAGTTTATCATGAAAGCAAAAGGACAGCTTCTCAATGCCAACATTCTACCAATATTGTTATATATTGCAGAGAGACATGGAACAAAACAGCCTCAGCAGAATTAAAAATGATCACCCGTGACACCGGGCAGGGGGGAAAAGCCAAGATGGCAGCTGGAAAACAGGGACTGACTTAAGCTCTCCCCCAAATCTCTCCAAATACCTGTAAAAATGGCTCTGAACAAGTTCTAGACCTACAGAACCCACAAAATAACAGAGAGAAGCAGGTCCAAGGACAGCCTGGATGGTCACTGGGAAGGATCTATCACACCACAGGGGGAGTGGAGCACAGCCCATTATGGGACGTGCCAGGACAGACCAGGACAGTGGAGATCCAGCAAGCAGGTGCTCAGGGCCAGGAATCACTGAGCTATAGCAGTTACCAGACTTCTCGACCCACAAATGCCAAAGACCATGGAGCAGGTCAGTGGGAAAACTGCTGGATCTGGGTGAGAGAAGTGTGAGGACTAGCTCCAGCCCCAGAGGTGACAGAGGTGGTGCTGCAGCAGCTCCAGTGACTACTTCCAGAGCTCCAACTGTGGCTGCTTCCAGAGTCCCTGGCCTACCTGGTGGGACAATCAAGTAGTGGATCAGAGCAGGAGTGCAGGGAGCACTTTGCTGCCACAGAGGCAGGGCTCTCTTGCTTTGCCCTGCTTGGATCTGGGTCACACTATTGGTTGATGGTTCTTGGGGGAGAAGGAGCACTGGTGTGGCAGAGCTTGTGGTGGCTTAGAAGTGGCTCTGAAAACAGCAGTGCAAGGCCCCTAAAGCTTGGGACAAGGCACTCTCCAGTTTCAAGGCAGTCATAACCTGATCAAAAACTCAAGGGTCAAGTAGTTGGCTGGTAACATGAGCAGCAGGCAACGTAAAAGGACTCAGACTATAGAATCTTTTTTGGTGGCAAAGAAGATCAAAACATACAGCCAGAAAAAATCAACAAACTCAAAGAGCCTACAACAAAAGCTTCTAAGAAAAATATGAATTGGTCTCAAGCAATGGAAGAGCTCAAAGTAGATTTGGAAAATCAAGTAAGAGAAGTAAAGGAAAAATTGGGAAGATAAATGAGAGTGATGCAAGAAAATCATGAAAAACAACTCAATGACTTGCTAAAGGAGATCCAAAATAATACTGAAGAAAATAACACCTTAAAATATAGAGTAACGTAAATTGCAAAAGAGCTCCGAAAAGCCAATGACGAGAAAAAATGCCTTAAAAGGCAGACTTAGCCAAATGGAAAAGGAAGTCCAAAGGACCACTGAAGAAAATACTATCTTAAAAATTAGAATAGAGCAAGTGAAAGCTAGTGACTTCATGAGAAATCAAGAAATTATAAAACAGAACCAAAAGAATGAAAAAATGGAAGACCATGTGAAATATCTCATTAGTAAAACCACTGACCTGGAAAATAGATTCAAGAGAGCCAATTTAAAAATTATTGGACTACCTGAAAGCCATGATCAAAAAAAGAGCCTAGACATCATCTTTCAAGAAATTATGAAGGAAAACTGCCCTGATGTTCTAGAATCAGAGAGTAAAATAGAAAATGAAAGAATCTACCGATCACCTCTTAAAAAAAAGATCCCAAAAAACCTCCTAAGAATATTGTAGCCAAATTCCATAATTTCCAGGTCAAGGAGAAAATATTGCAAGTAGCCAGAAAGAAACAATTTGACTATTGTGTAAACACAATCAAGATAACCCAAGATCTAGCAGCTTCTACATTAGGGGATCAAAGGCCTTGGAATATGATATTCCAGAGGTCAAAGGAGCTAGGATTAAAACCAAGAATCACCTAACCAGCAAAACTGAGTATAATACTTCAGGGGAAAAAATTGACATTCAATAAAATAGAGGACTTTAAAGCATTCTTGATGAAAAGACCAAAGCTGAACAGAAAATTTGACTTTCAAATACAAGAATCAACAGAAGCATGAAAATGTAAAGAGAAAGGGAATGAATGAATCTTGCTCTCATCAGATTTGACTTAAGGAGGAAATAACATACACACTCAATAGGGTATCTTAGCCTACAGGAAAGTAGGAGGGACAAGGAAAAGAGAGGGGGAAGATAGAAGGGAGGGCAGATCAGAGGAGGAGGTAATCAAAAGCAAACACTTTTGAAAAGGGATAGGGTCAAGGGAAAAAATTGAATAATGGGGGATTGGAATAGGATGGAGGGAAATATAGTTAGTCTTTTATAACATGACTGTCATGGAAGTGTCTTGCATAAGGATACATGTGTGGCCTATGTTGAATTGCTTACCTGCTAAAGGAGGGTGAGTGGGGAGGGAGGAAGGGAGAGAATATGAAACTCAAAGTTCTAAAAACAAATTCTCAAAAAATAGTTGTTTTTACATGCAACTGGGAAATAAAGATATGCAGGCAAAGGGGTATAGAAATCTATTTTGTCCTACAAGAAGGTAAGGGGAAAGAGGATAGGGGGGAAGTGGGGTGACAGAAGAGAGGTCAGACTGGAGAAAGGGACAATCAGAATATATGCCATCTTGGGATGAGGGGAGATAGAAATGGGGCAAAAATTTGTAACTCAAAATCTCATGGAAATCAATGTTGAAAACTGAAAATATTAAATAATAAAAGAAAAAATTAAAAAGAAAAAAATATCCACTCTAATCTACAGTACTGTATCTGGAATACTGTAGAATGAGAATTAGTGTTCATAATGATTAGTCTAAGGTATTTACATATGTATGTATATATATAAAACATTATAATTACATAATAAATAATTATATATTACATACATATTTTGTATGTATATATGTACACACATTCATATATGTACATATATACATATATTCTGTATTCTATGTATACTGATATGAAAACTAT
Organism: Phalanger gymnotis; assembly: GCA_028646595.1. Lineage (NCBI taxonomy): Eukaryota > Metazoa > Chordata > Mammalia > Diprotodontia > Phalangeridae > Phalanger > Phalanger gymnotis. The sequence goes on along the minus strand of CM053622.1, from coordinate 732,357,248 downwards.
GAAAAATATTTTATTAAAATTTCTCAAAAGAGTGGAAACAAGAGGGTCAAATTTTGGTAAAATGAAATTTGGCTAAACAGAGAATTCTACTCACCTGAGATTTTGATATAATCTATTTTTAAACAAAATATCATCTATCAGTGAAAATTCATTTTATTCTTGTGCATTACATTTTGTATCAATAAAATGTTGTCTCTCTGGAAAAAAAAATGATCACCCAGAAGACAATGAAAGGCCACGTGGTGTGTGTGAGCAGACTGCAACATATGACAAAAGAGGAAATCTGCAAAAGAATAGGTTAAAGATGTGAGCAAGGAATTGTATGATAGGAAGAGAAGATGAATTGATGAGGACAAGGGATAATAATATCAATAGCTAGAATTGATATAGTACTTCAAGGTTTACAAAGTTTACATGTATCATCTCATTTGATCATTGCAACCACTCTGAGAGGTTGTTGTTGGTGTTCAGTCCTTTCAGTCTTGTCTGATTCTTTGTGACCCTATTTGGGGTTTTCTTGGCAAAGATACTGGGGTGGTTTGCCATTTCCTTCTCCAGATCATTTTGAAGATGAGGAACTAAGGTAAAAAGGTTCACTTGCCCATGGTCACACAGCTCTCTTAAGCTGGATTTAAATTCAAGAGGTTGAAAATTTCTGACTTCCGTCCCAGCACTCTATCCGTTGTACCACCTCTCTGACTGCTCTGAGAGGTAGGTGCTATTACTGTTCCTGTTTTTACATATAAGGAAACTGAGGCAGATAGCATTTTAGTGCTTTGCTCAGGGCACACAACCAATAGGCATTTGGTTAATGATTTGAAGTCAATTCTCCCTGACTCTAAATCCACAACTTTAACCACCATAACATCAAGAGTACTCCACTGATACCCTGAGGTGTCAGGAAAAATCAAGAATGGTCTCTGACATATAGAGACCCCACCCCCACCCCTAGGTCTCAGGGCAAACTTAGGGGAGGATATGGGCAGAAGTCCCACAAAACGGACTGGAATAGATAAGTACTGTCTGAATTATCAAAGGGAACGTACAAATTCATGAGATCAGAGATACATTTGAATATTTGAAAAAGGATTAGTGATACAGGAAGATAGGCAGTCTCATAGGCCTAGAGCCACTCTCCTCATTGTTTAGGTGCCTTGAGCTGCAGGAGAGCGATTTGTTTCCAAGCACATTCCTGTTTTATTTGGTATTAAAGGAAACCCATGCTTGATATGGTAATAATGATAATAATTCATATTTATTTAATGCTTTAAGGTCTAGCAGCTGCTTTCCTTACAATACCCTGGGGCACAAGTAAGGAACATGTGAAGAAAATGAGCCTCAGAAAGGCCAAATAACTGGCCTATTATCAGGCCCCATGGACGGTTTCAAAATTTACCAACTCCAACTCTCTCTCCCAAACCCCACTGCATCCCTATATCAGTGTAAATCAGAGACAATGTAGTAATACATTAAAGTATAAATAGTACGTTGTTGATGATGGCAAAAAGAGTGTGCATTATCTATGCTAGGGCATTTTGTGTAATTCTATAAGGCAGAAAAACTTCTCAAAACTACTGAGTACATGGTGAAGAATTCCCTTGCGTAGCTTCCTCCAGGGTTTAACCATTCAAAGCTCACCTTTGCAGGCTGGTATCAAAAAAGCTTTCAGGTACCTATACCTCCTGGCCCAGGGTCAGGCAAATCACACTGTAGGAGGAGGAAAAACCGAAACTTCTGCTAAAATGATGTGTACAATTCTATGAAGGGGAAAACTGCTTCTATTGAATATTTCTTCAAACACCTTCCCTATTCTCCAGTCTTCTTGCCTCTTGGCTTTAGGGTAAATGACTTTCTTTTTCCTCTGCAGAGCCAGAGGGATCTCTTCCTGTTCAGGGAATTTCAAATGACACGTTAATGGAGAAGGCTGCTACTGCTGTAATGTGCCTAAAACGTGCAGGCCGTTTCTTCAGAGTAACCAGCCTTTTCAAACGACTGAGTCCAAGTTTGCAGAAACTTTAAAAAAAATTATTCTGAATTTAACAAACACAAGAAGAAAGGAAGGAAGAACATATGAATATATAACTTAGAATAGAAAAAAGGAAGATTATGTGTTAAAACACTAATTTCTACTAAATGCCTACTGTTCACCAGGCACTGTGCTAAACACTGGGGATACAAAGGTAAAAAACACGCCTGCTCAAGGAGCTTACATTCTAATGGGGAAAATAACATGCAAATTACTATGTATATAATATATGTATAAATGTATAGTTATGGAGTAAAGGAGCATTAATCTCAGACGGACAGCAGTGGGGGAAACCAAGAAAATTTCCTTGCAGAAAGTAAGATTTGACCTGAGTCTTAAAGGAAGTCAGGGAAGGAAGGTCAAGAGGGAGAGTGTTCCAGGCAGATGGAACAACCAGCAAAAAGAGTTGGAGTCTTATGTTCGAGGAACGAAAAGATGGCCAGTGTCACTGGAAAGCTTGTTGTTATTTTTTAAAGAATATGATAAAATCACCAAGTTATTTTCAAAGCCTTATGTGCTTTGGACAGTAATGATGAAAGGTATTGCCATCCTCAGTGTGCATCTTTACATGTCTTTGTAAAAAAAGAAAAACCTGCTACTTCAAAAAATATCTAAAAGGTAATAAAAACAAATGGCCCTTAGTGTCTTCACACATTTTTTTTTACTAGATTTGTACATAAACAACCACTCTCCATGAGGGAACTCCTGCTATCACTATAGATCATTGCCTGCTCTTTAACTTAAGAGTCTTAGAAAGTTACTTAGATAACTGAGTGACTACTTGACTTTTGCAGGGTCATAGAGGCAATAAGGTAAGACTTGAACCCACAGCTTCCCAATTCCAAGGCTAAAGACACTACCAGATAGCACCAGCTTCTTTCCCTGACCCCTAACTTCCTCATAAGATTCCTGTAATACTCACAGCCTCAGTGAAACTGGAATGCCTGAGTCAGCAGTTGGTAAGTCACAGCCAAACTTCAAGTTGTGACCAGAATGCCAATGTCAATGGGCAGAAGGGCATTTAAAAATAATAATTACCCAGCTAGTCAGAGGCAGTTGCTATATTTGTTGGTTTTGCTTAAATGTGTTTCTGTGTTACAAGGGTAACTAAGAGGGATATCATGAAATGATTGGGGGGTGAGCATCAGTTTTGGGGGATTTTATTGTTGTTTTTATTAAGAAGTCATACTAAAAACTGAATTATGAAATGAGAAGTTGTCTAATGCAGAACTTGAAGTACTCAGGAAATTGAATTCAATATATGGCTTGGAAGAGCCTCCTTGACAGAGAATCAATCTTCAGAGCCGAGACTGTGTGCACTTCCAAATCTGAGACAGTTGTCTCCAGGAAACAAGGATTGAAGAGGCTCCACGAGTTGGATAAAATCATATTTGTCCTTCTAAGTTGTCCCTGGGAGTCACCCAGGAAACCAGGGCCAGAAGAGATGATTCTTATTGGCCACAGTTCTTCCTGGAACAGTAGAGCCCTATGGTTGTCCTGGAGACCTGAGACTGTACACACTTGTGCTTAACTAAGTATCAAACACTGTTCTCAATTGCGGCCTAAGCAGTAAAGCATAGCCTGTCATTATCAGCCCCCATTTTGTTTCCAAATAAATAACTTTTGGCATTCATCTTTCTCTTTACTTTCTTTAGCACCAAAGGCAAAAGCTTCTGCAAAATGTCACAAAAAATCACACTAATATTTTTTAAAAGAATACCTGTAAATAAATTTAAGAATATACTTTCTTAAGAGAATGGACAACTAGATGACTCAGTGGATAGAGCACTGGGTCTGGAGTCAAGAAGACCTGAGTTCAAATCCAGAAGCAAACACTAGCTGTGTGAACTTGGGTAAGTTACTTAACTTCTGTTTGCCTAGAGGCAGTTAGGTGACTCAGTGGATAGAGTGCTAGGCCTAGAGCCAGGAAGACCTGAGTTCAAACCCTGCCTTAGATACCTACTAGTTATGTGATCCTGGGCAAGTCACTTAAACTCTGTCTTACTCCACAGGAGAAGGAAATGGTAAATTTCTCCACTATCTTTGCCAAGAAAATTGTGTGGACAGTACGATCCACAGGCTGACAAAGAGTCAGACATAACTGAATAACAACCAAAAGGGAAGACAGCTATAACAAAAAATTCTAGATTTGGAGTTAGAAAACCTGGGTTTGAATGTTTATTGCCATTTAATCTCTGTGTGACCTTATGCAAATCACATCATCTCTCTGACCTTCAGTTTCCTCATCTTTAAAGGGTGATAATAAAATTAGTTATAGAGTTCTTATAAAGATAATAATAATAGCCAATATTTATTTAATATTTACTCTGTCAGGCACTGTCCTCAGTGTTTTATGATTTATTATCTCATTTGGTCCTCACGACAATGTGGAAGGTAGGTGATATTATCATGCCCCATTTATAGATGAGAAAACTGAGACAATCAGAGGTTATGTGACTTGCTCACCTAAGTAAGTGTCTGAGGCCAGATTTGAACTCGTCTTCCTGACTCCAGGTCAAGCCTCGTGCTACCTGTAATCCTAACTCCTTTGAATTGGGAGAGATCTGAGTTCTGTTTCTTCTTCAGACATTTATGAACTATAGGATCCTGACCAAGTTACATCTTCTCTCAGACTCGCTTTCATACGTAAAATGAGGGAGTTGGTTGAGTTTAATCCCCTCTAAAATCTCTTCCAGGTCTAAATTTATAATCCTATGAACACAGGTGTAACCTAGCTTTAGCACATGTCCAGATCACCTAAGATGAAGATTACCTAAGATCTGCTTCTGAGAGAAGAAATTCTAATTTCCCTTACCATATGGGTAGGAGCAGACTCTTTCCGTTGGCTATATGGCCAGAAATGATTGTGCCTTTAAAACTGCTAGGATAGCCTCACTTTTTCCAGCTGCATCCAGGGATGAAGGTTTTTATCCATAACATGAGCACCATACACCAAGGTAGGTAGGCGAGTGGGTCACATTTCTCTTCCCCTTGGTCCCCCTATCTCCCAGAAATGATTTTATCATTTTGGTTTGTTTCCATTGTTCTTTCAGTTACAGGTATACATGATCCCAGATGCAGGAGCTCAACCCGTAGAGTCACAAATGTTGCTGTCAGCTTAGCAGAGAAACCCCAACAAGCCAGGGTACAAACCGAGGGGTTAGGAGTTTGGACTTGAAACTTTGTAGGACTATATCATATAGGAACTGAGTTAAAAGGTGAACCTATTCCCCTTTCCCTCCCCAAAGACCAAGAGGACATAGGGGGAAAATATCCCCTCCCTTAGGTGTTGGGGCTAGAGAATATTTGCATGTTGTTCTTGCTATGTTTTAAGTAAATAATCCTTTGTAAAAGGTAATCTTATTATTAAATAGAACTGGGGTCTAAGGGAACACAACTGTTGGGGTTTGAACAATGGCAGAGATGACAGATAGACACTACCCCTCCCATGCTTTCTACCTGGAGAATCCTGGAGGAAGGATGGAAATGTAACCTCATGGAACACTGTGTGATTTTAATCAGGCTCAGTCCAATGGAGAGAAAACACTGTTAGACTTAGTTAATATATTAAGTAATTTGGCCAAGCTGTTTTTTCTCTCGTTTTAACATTTTGTTAAAGGGACAATTCTTGGGGGCAGAATGAAGGCTGCATTTGGAAAGTGATATAAAAATAAAATATATCAATAAACTATTTTAATGTTACCAAAAAGGGAAAAAATACTTCATGGAATTCCTCTAACTTCATTTTCTTCTTCAATGAGTGCTAGCGAACAAACTATAATTATTTTAACTGTCGTCTGTTTGTTTTCATTGTGAACACTACAAAGTATGGTCACCAAGTGACTCATGAACTAAATTGTTTGCTCAGTGCCTATAGACACTCTAAGAGAACCATCTCCAGCAACTCATCATTTTACCCCTTTGAGGAGAACAGTCTGAGGACAGTCTTTCCATAGAATTTCAGTTTCCTTTTTTGACATATGCTTTCTTTTACAGCAAGAACCTAAGGCCAATAGTGTGCCAACTCATTGGCAATCTTTGTCTACAGATCAACCATTCTGAGTCCCTATAATTCAATATTTCTAGAGGTTCTAACAACTAATCACTACAAGAATAAATGTTTCTTAGTACCTACAATTACCCATTCTCTTCTATTACCTCTTTTGAAATGAAGGGGCCACTCAAGGTTGATCGATGTTTGATGTTTTTGTCCATTTCATGGTTCTCCATGACTAATGGTCAGAATCTGAGCTTCTCCATGCTTAGGTTAGCCCATAGACAGTAGATGCACGATAACACTGGGTTGCTACTCAGAATATTTTTCAGTTTAGTAAAACCTGTCAGGGTTTGTATTGTATTGGTATAACCTTCAAAAACCTCAGGCTACCTTTATACACAATGAGATACTGGCATAAGACATTTCTGGCATCCTTTCTCACTGTACCAAGGCAAGTAGGCTAATTAAGTCAGAGTAACAACCCTGGACTACGCTTTCTTCCCAGTCAAGATATGAGAGTTCTTACATCATAATGATAAATTTTTTGCTACTTTCAGCCACAAATGATATATACATCCAGGATATTGCACTCTCAGGCTGTTCCTGAGTCCTGTTCTCAAAGACAGACACGACTAATGCATTCGATTTGTAAATTCAGAATTTCATGTCTTAGATTCTTGTTTGTTTGTTTAACCAAACAAACATAATCACTTTAGTTATTTGCAGTAATTTAGAGGGAAAAGAAGTAGACCCAGAATGCCACTGCTAAATAAATTTGGCATAAAATCTCCCATCTAATTTTGGTCAACAAAGAGTCTTATTGATAATAGTCAGTAGCTAAATATTTTAATGCCTACTGTGTTCTAGGTTCTGTGCTAAGCACTGGGAATACAAAGAAAGACAAAAAAAGAGTCCTTGCCCTCAAAGAGATTACAGTCTAATGGGGTAGTCAGTACGCAAACAACTATGTACAAATAAGCTATATGCAGGATAAATTAGAGAAACTCAGCAGAAAGAAGGCACTAGAATAAAAGGGAGGAGGAAAGACTTCTTGTAGAAGGTGAGATTTCACCTGGGACTTGAAAAAGTCAGAGAAGGCAAAAGATAGAGATAAAGAGGGAGAAAATTTCAGACATGGAGGACTTCCAGTGAAAATGCCAAGTCAAGAATGGAGCATCTTGTATGTGGAGGAACAAACAACTTAGTGCCACTGGATCACAGAGTAAATGGTAGGACTGAAAGTATAAGAAGACTGGAAAGGTAGGAGGGAGATCATGAAGGGCTCAGAATCTCCAACAGAGGGTTTTATATTGATCTTAAAAGTGATGGAGAGTCCCTGGGGTTTAATGAGTAGGGAGTGACATGATCAAACTTGAGGAAGATTATTTTGGCAAGTGAGTGGATGATGGACTGGAATGGGGAATGACTTGAGGCAAGGAGAACTGTTGGAATAATTGAAATATGAGGTGATAAGAGCCTGCACCAGGTGATAAGAGCCTGCACCAGGAAGGTAGCAGTGTCAGAGGGGAGACAGAGGAATATGTAAAAGATATTGTGAAGGTAAAATTGGCAAGTCTTGACAACAGTAGGATGTAAAAGAGAGTAGGGAGTCAAAGATGACAGTAATTAGGAGTTAAGGAGACAAGGATGATGAGTTGTGAGCTTTGGTGACTTGGAGGATGGTAGTATCCTCAACAGAAATAAGAAAGAGTTTAGAAAGATGAGTTCTATTTTTGACATGGTGAGTCAAAGAAGTCTATAGGACATCCAGTTCAAGATATGAGTTTGGAGGTAAGAGATTGGAGATTGGAGATGTGAGACTAGAAGTAAGGAGAAAAGTTAGAGTTGGATTAATAGATATGAAAATCATCAGCATACACATGATCATTGAATCCATGGAAGCTGATGAAATAGTACAGAGGGAAAAAAGAAGACAAACCAGGACAGAGTCCTGTAGGACACTCATGGTTAGTGGGTGTGACCTGAATGAAGACCTAGAAAAGTAGATTGAGGAAGAGTCCTCAGAGAGGAGGGAGGAGAATGAGAATTGAATAGTTTCATGAAAACCTAGAGAGGAGAGAATATCAAGGGAAAGGGTTATCAGCAGTGTCAGAGGCCTGAGACGTCAAGGATGAGGACTGAGAAAAGGTCATTAGATTTGTAAATGAAAAGATTGTTGGTAATAAGTACCTTGCCCCCAAGTAGACTATCATACAATTGGAAAAAAAACTGATGAAAGGGACTATCTCCCTTTCATTGATGTTCACATGCCCTCCTTTAACTTTCAATAGCAAGAATAAAAGAACATCACAAAGTGAAAGGAAACAAGTGTTTGAACTAAGACAGTGGTTTGTGTGAATAGAAAGAAAGGACAGATGTGAAAGATGATATGGAGATAGTGTACAAGAATTGGCAACTGATTGGCTAAGAATGACCCCAAGGTTGTGTGAATCTGTTTGACTAAAGATGTAGCAAATGCTCCAACCTCACTCTACCATAACATGGCTGGCTACTCTCCTTCTTGGTGTTCTAGAAGTACTCCTGAGGGGTTAGGATATCTGTTCTCTAATCCTATCAGCTTAATCATCTATTCTAGTGTTAACTGCCAGTGAACTAGAACCCCAATTTCTTTTAACCTATTAACATCAATCAGCTCTTCCAAAAGGATATTTACTTCAAATATATGGGAAGAATAGAAGTATAAACATTCCCTCTCAAACACTTTGAGGGAACACTTTCTCCTATACCACTTTGGTCCCCAGGAAGAATGGGCTCAGATTTAACACAGTTTAAATAGTATTGACCCCAACAAGTTCATAGAAATATGCAGCATCACTGCTGGATACACACTTGTCTCAGATACTGCTGGGCTGGGTCCCAAAGGTCATGATATGCAATGTCAAAGTATACAGTAAAAGTGCGCCACACCCCCTGATCTGTAATCCACTCCCAGAAGTCCTAGGGCTGACTATCTTGACTTTTCAAGTTCACAAGGTTGTAACCATCATCTAAAATGAAAGAAAAAATCCCAAGGCAAAGAGCTTGGGCCCATATTCTTGGGTCACATGTCAGACTTAGATAGTAATGTCTCTCCCCCTCCCCTTATATTATTGTCTCTCTTCCTTTTCTGGAATATGAACAGGCAGGGGAGAATCCAAGGTCTTAAACCGATGGGATGATATGATCAGAGTTGTTCTGAGAAAAATAACTAGGGCAATGATCTCAAGATGATCTTGGGAGAGAAAATGTGGGAAAAGGAAAACCAGTGAAGAGTGTATTGCAGTATTTCAAGTGAGTAGCCATGATGACCTGAACTGGGGTTGTGGTGGTTGAAGGCAGCATTGTACAGTGACAAAGAATCCTAGATTGGGAGGCGGAGGACTTGGGTTTGAATTCCAGCTTTGCCACTTACTGCTCACATGGCCTTAGGCAGGTCACTCAACCTCTAAGGCCATCAGAAAATTCTTCATCTGTAAAATGAGGGGGTTGAGTTAACTGACCACCCTTCCAGATTTAAATCTATGATCTCATCATTCTGTACAAATAGTAAGGAGTGAATGCGTATGAAAAACGTGGAGATAGAAATTGCAACTGATAGAATGTCCAGGTTGAGGGAGAAGGGAGAATAAGGGCTTACTCCAAAAGTTTGAGAGTGATTACCAGGAGGTCATTCTGTGACCTTGGGCAAAATGACAATCCGTTTTGCCTCAGTTTCCTGACCTGTGAAATAAATGGGATGAACTAAATATAGCTTAATTTCTTCTCTACTATTCGATTTCCCTTGCCACTAATTCCATCATATTGATTTTCCCAGGTTATAAGGAACACATTTAGCTTTCTTTGTGACTATTTCAAAGACCTTTTGTCCTTCCTTCTGAAAAATCATGTGCTTTCTGTCAATTACTTAGGTGGTATGCTTTTCAGTTGATCACCTGCACCTGAAGGAGCTTTCTCGGGACACATTCTCAAGTACAGTCTCTCAGGAAGTCTATTTCTTTTAATTACAAAGTTATTCAACGTTTTATCAAAAACTCTCAAATGGAAATGAGATGGTCTATGCAATTCACTGAATCAGAATCATAGACCTGGAAAGCCCTTAAAAGCCATGTATCCCCAATCCACTTTCCAGGTAATCATTTGCCCAAAGTCATACATTTAGGAATTCAATTCCATTCAATTTAATTTTTAAAATCTGTAATATCTGCTCAAAACTCCTATCCCAAACATCCTCACCAAAGCTTTCTGTGACTAAATCTAGCAGGCTTTAACTCTAACTCTCTCTCTCTCTCTCTCTCTCTCTCTCTCTTTTTTTTCACACACACACACACATCTTTCCCCAATCCCACTCTTGGTACTTTTTTTCTCATTCAAAGGCTCCTGGGAACTCATAACTGTGCCATTCAAATATTCCACTTCTGACCAGACTGGTCATCATTGTCCTCAAAGAGATGGGAGTACCAGATCAACTTACTTGTGTTCTGAGGAACCTGTATGTGGGCCAAGAGCAAGAGTTATAACAAAACATAGAACAATTGATTGATTTAAGACTGGAAAAGGAGTATAATGAGCTATTTATTATCATCTTATTTTTTTAACTTATATTTGGAGTACATCATGTGAAAGGCCAGGCTGGTTGAATCAAAAGCTGGAATTAAGGTTGCCAGAAGAAATATTGACAATCTCAGATGTGCAGATAATACAATTTTAATAGCAGAAAGTAAAGAGGAGGGTGATGAGGGTGAAAAAGGAGAGTGTAAAAACTGGCTTGAAGCTTATCACAAAAAAAAAAGAAAAACAACTAAGGTCTTGGCAACCAGTCCCATCACTTCCTGGAAAAATAGAGGGAGAAGAAATGGAAGCAGTGTCAGATTTCATATTTTTGGGCTCACAGATCACTGCAGATGGCAAACTGCAGCAATGAAATTTAAAGATGCTTGCTCTTTGGAAAGAATGCTGTGGAAAATCTGGACACCGTACTAAAAAACAGAGACATCACCTTGCTAAGAAAGCTCTGTCTAGTCAAAGAAATGTTTTTTTTTTCCAAGAGCAATGTATGGCTGTGAGTATTAGACTATAAGGAATGCTGAGCCACCACAGAATCTATGCTTTCTAATTGTGGTGCTGGAGAAGACTTTTGAGAGTCCCATGGACAGAAGGAGATCAAATCAGTCAATACTTAAAGTAATTAACCCCAGGCTATTCATTAGCTGGTCAAATACTAAAGCTGAAGTTTAAATACTTTGATCACGTAATGAGAAGATGAAACTCATTGGAAAATACCCTAATACTGGGAAAGATTGAAGGCAAAAGGAAAATGGAATAGCCTAGAATGATCTAGATGGACAGTATCATAGAAACAGTGGTCTTGAACAGATTTTGAGAGATAATAGAGGATAGAAAACTGTGCTATAGTCCAAGGGGTCACAAAGAGTTGGACATAACTAAACGACTGAAAAATAACAAATCAGTTCATGCATCTGGGACAAATAAGGCAAACTGACAATGAACTGGACCCGCAACTGAAAAATATGAAGTGATTAAGCTGAGTTACCTTTGGGGAATTGTCCAGTGCTCTTAATGACACCAAGATTCTCCTTGAAATAATGGCTCAGCTGATCAACAGATCAGTATTCTTATGGTGATAGTGTAAGACTATGAATAACAAAACATAATAAATGGTAAAAGGGGTTATCCAGAAAGAGAGAACTCTTGATCATTGGACTTAAATAATTCAACCCACAAAAATTACCTAAGTAATTGCACTTTATCCTTAGCAAAGAGTGATACCACCACCATTATTCAATAAATAACTCAATTATTTCTTGAAGTCATTAGATCATAGCATCATAGATTTCGATCTAGAAGGGATCTGTGAATACTAAATTATCTGAAGATTTGAAAATCACCTAAAAGGCAATACAGAAGCAATTTTCACAATTAATAAATGAAATATTTTAAAAAACTATTTTTAAAAGGGCAGTAGAGAGTCATATGTTAGACATTAACAAACTAAAACATATTACAAATGAAAAAAATATGCCTCGGCTTGTGCAGAAATTTCTACCCCAATACCCACATATGGCCCTGAGAATGTCCATATTAGAGCAACCAGAATGGTAATGGGTTTTGAGATCAGCAATATGAGAATTAGTGGAAGGAAAGTTTAGCCTGAAGAAGAGAAGAATGTGTGGGGGAAGGGGTGAAAATACTAGCTTCCTTCAAGTACATGTGGAAGAGAGATTAGATTGATTCCTTTTGATCAAAAAGGAGACACAGGTGGAAGTTGCAAGGAGGTAAATTGGTGTTTTTGTAAAGATAAACTTGCTAACAGATGGAACTACATCAAAGAGAGTTGCTATGTCAAGTCATGCTTCCTCATCACTAGAGTCCTTCAAGCAAAGGTTATATGACCAGTTGTATCTGTATGATCAGAATTTTCTTTATGTGAAAAAAGGAACAATAAAATAAAATAATAAACCCCAATAGGTCAAAGTAAAATGAAAAAGCATGCAGAATAAAGGGGAGTAACCTGGGACAACCAGTCCAAATGCTGTTCTCTGTATCTTCATTTTCATGCTTCTCTAGTGTTTGAAGTCAGAATTGGCTCCTAAGATCACATGAGCTAGAAGGCCAAGTAGCCAAACAACTTCATTTTATTTTAAAAATTGTTTTATTTATTTCATTAAATATTTCCCAATGACCTGTAAACAATTTAACAATCATTTTTTTTAGTTTCGAGTTACAAATTCTGTACCTCCATCCCGCCTTTCTCCCTTCCTTGAGAAGACAAGTAATTTGATATTGATTATACATGTGAAGTCATGCAAAACATATTGCTGTATTAGCCATATTGCAAAAAAAATAGTCTGCATTCAGAGTTCATAAATTCTCTCTCTGGAGATGGATAGCATATTTCATTTTTATCATGGGTCTTGTGGATCATTGTCTTAATCAAAGAACCTAAGTCTTTCATAGTCGATCATCCTTACAATATTGCTGTTGCTGTGTACAATTTTCTCCTGGGTCTAGCTCACTTCATTTTGCATAAGGTCACATATGTCCCTAGAGTTTGTTTTTTTTTTCCTGAAACTATCCTGCTTCTCATTTATTATAGCACAATTATATTCCATCATAATCATATACCACAACTTGTTCAGCCACTCCCCAATGGATGGGCTTCACCTAGATTTCCAATTCTTTGCAATCAGAAAAAAATTATTATAGATATTTTAGTACAAATAGGTCCTTTTCCCTTTTCTTTTACCTCTTTGGGATACATACCCAATAGTGGTATTGCTAGGTCAAAGGATATGCCCAGTTTTATAGCCCTTTGAATATAGTTCCAAATTGTTCTCTAAAATGGTTGAACTAGTTCATAACTCCACCAACAGTGCATTAGTACCCCATTTTTTCCATAGTCATTTTTGTTGGGTTGAACTAAAGAAGTCTTATGTACAAGATTTAACAATGCCTAGAAGAGCGTAATCTTTACCATTTATAAAAACCAGTTTTCTCAAAGTAGATGCTCATCTGTTAGCAAATGGCTAAACAGGTTGTAGCACATGAATACAGTGGAATATTGCTGCCCAATATGAAACAATGAATTTGGTGAATACAGAGAGGCTCAGAAAGTCCAGATGAACTGATGAATAAAATTAAGTAAACAGAACCAGGAAATAATATACATAGTGACTAAAACAATGTAAATGTTAAGAACAACAATTAATTAAATCGAATGGTATGAAGTCATAATAACCAAACTTGGCTCCAAAGATCATATGTGAGAATGTACTTCTCTTCTTTGCAGAGGTGGGGGACCGTGGATATAGAACCCTAGACATAATGAAAAATTTGTATTGTGGTCCATTTTGCTGAATTATTATTATTACTTTTATCCTTTTTCTAAGGGATAATTCTCTAGGCAAGAAAGGAAGAAAGGATATATTTGGAAGTCTAGGTGACATGAAAGCAAAAATTGTCAATGAAAATTTATTTTAAATGTAGTGGATAGAGTACTGACTCTGGAGTCAGAGGACTGAGTTTCAAATACTGCCTTTGATACTTAACTATATGTGACCTTGAGAAAATCACTACCTCCCTGGGTCTCAATTTCCTTGTCTGTAAAATTAAGTGGTTGGAATAAATGGTCTTTGAGGACCTTTCCAGCTCTAGGTCCATGACTCTATGTATACGAACAAATAGAAAGGATGATTCTCTGGGACAGGAAGTAGAGACAAATATATTTGCAGCTCATTGCATTATATTTGAAAAGGTAGCTTTGGGGGGAGGCTAAGTGTGGTGTGTAGTCTTTGATACACAGTGAATATGTTGTCTTAACTGAGAAATTCCTCAATGAACACTTGAGGTAAACAATTTTTTTCTTATTTGTGTTAATCACCATAATAGTGTTAGTCATTATTATGAAATTGAATTAGTCCATTGGTATGCTGAGATTTACTGTAGACCCGTAAGAGATTTTGCAGCATTAAGCATTTCACTGCAGACTGCTCTATGAGGACATTTGCCCTTTCTGTAAGTGAGCCTTTAAAATACCTGGTTTTCAACGATGTGTGCCAAATGCAGAAAAGCCAAATACTTTCCCAGTACATCTGTGCCGACTGCTGCCCTTCTTCCCTGGGCACCCTGCCTTAGCTCCCCTGAGCTTTACAAACTATTTATAGGAGTCCTTAACCAGTTCAGGCAGCAGAGCCAAGAGTAGCTTTTGTGTTAGCTCCTTCACCAATGGGTCCTGATTTCCCTACAATGTTGACCCTAACACCTTGGTGTCAGGAGGAGAAATTTGGTAAGAAAATTGGCCCCTGATCTCCTGTAATGGAAGAGCATTTCTCTCCTCTGTATTAGGCAAATGGACATCTGAGGCTAGTCATTCCAAAGCCTCTTAAGACAAAAACTGAAGGAAATACCAGGCTTTCACCATTGGATATAAGCAAGTAATTATGGTAGTATCTCGTTACTGTATATATGTGAATCACCTGAATGCCAAAGGCTGATTCTTTCCATGATGGATACAGTTATCTGGTTCTGCCAAATGCCAAATTCCATCCACTTTGACTGATGCTGCAAAGAGCACTGTGGGACTACCCAGGGACATGTCGCTAACTAATGCTCTCAAGCCTGCTTCCAACTCCTGGGAATTTCCACAACCTGCTCCCTGGTGGTACAACTAAAATGGGCAGACAGAATTTTGGAGGCCAAGTTGTCCTTGAGCATTGTCCAGACTTCTGCTCCAATGCCCTTCTGTGCTGTTGTAGTACTCTCAGCTTACAGGGTTCAGTAGCAGCATGTTATGTCCTACATGCCTAGACCCTCCCTCTGTAGCTCTTTGCCATGCTCTACCCTGCCTAGATAACAACTGTGTCCTAGATCTGTTGTTCTTGAAGGGCCCTGGGTTGCTAGAATTGAGCCAAAAGAAATTCTAGAGTTTATCTAGTCCAATATCTTCATCTTTGTCTGCCCCAAAGAAGTTAAACAACCTGTCCAATGTCACACAGCTAGCAGGAAAGCCAAAATTTGAACAGATCTTCTGACTCCAAATTCAATATGTTTTCTAATATATTTACATTGCCAGTTCCTTTTCTCAGCCAAACTGTGACACTGCAGGGGTAGGCGGGGGGAACCTCATAAATTAGTTCAAACTTTGGGTTAAATGAATGATAAGACTTCTCACTAGGGCTATTTTCATTTTGATAGGGAGTAATGATTAACCCAAAGGAAAAATCTCAATTCATACAATTTCCAAGTTGCAATGGGAGACATTTTGGGCTGAGAGGGGGTGTTTTCTCAAATCCTTAAATCCTACCACATAGGGTAAACATCTGGTTAGCTTACATGTAAGATTCACCTTGCAAATATGTGTGTGGACCCTCCCACCAGCAGACATACACACACACACACACACACACACACACACACACACACACATACACCCTTGCTCTCACCAATCACTGCTAAAATATTATGTTTGTGTGGTCAAGCTGGCAATACGAAGGCTCTGTGGGAACCATGCATATATATTTAACTCAGCTTGGCTCTTGGATTCCTATGAAGAAAAGCGTTAAGAAAATCTGAGGAATCTCAATTTGAAAATACAAAATTTTTAAATAGCCACATGAGATAATATCTGATGCCCTTATCTGGGATTTAACCTTTAGAGTTGGCATTTACCATCTGTTAAACTTCCACACACCATCCCTAGCTGCCCATGATCAGCCAATTGATGATATTTCTGTTATTTTTTTTCCTCAAACTCTTGATTGCTAAGAGGCCCTGGGAGCAAAATCCATAGATCAAGAAAAGAACAGACATGCTAAGTCAGCTAAGGAGGATTGTTCAGAAGACTCCACTTAGCATGCATAGAAGCAATGACATCTAGTCAAATGCCTCCAATGATTTACTG
Organism: Phalanger gymnotis; assembly: GCA_028646595.1. Classification (NCBI taxonomy): domain Eukaryota; kingdom Metazoa; phylum Chordata; class Mammalia; order Diprotodontia; family Phalangeridae; genus Phalanger; species Phalanger gymnotis. The sequence goes on along the minus strand of CM053622.1, from coordinate 732,340,808 downwards.
ATGTGTAAGAGGGCCATAATCTTAAGATTCTTGTCTTGGAAGAAGAAGCTACAAAAGAGAACAAGTTTCAAGCTGCTTTATCACAGATCTGCATCCTCTTTTCTCAAAATCCAACGCACACACACATTATAGTCCCAGCTCTAGTTTCTTTATGCTACAGCTAAAAAGATAGATTTTTTTTCTTTTTGCCAACCCACAAATTAATTCACTCAGATACCAATGCTCTAAGCTGCATCTGCCAGGTGTGAGGCCTGGAAAGGCTATGAGGTTGACTTTTGATTTTCGAAGAGATTCTTAAGCACTCAAATTTCTTTTGAGCTTAGCTTAATGCCTATAGGTTCTGAGTCTGCATTCATTTGTGCTCATTGCAAAACAAGAGGAAAGGCTAAACAGCACAGCTCACATTTTACTCTGAGGTTTACCAAAATTTCCCTCTCAACAGCCTTGTAGGTATGGCATGCGTGATAATTTTTATTTCCATTTTACAAACTCAGAAACAGTCACATAGAAGTGAAATGACTGGTCCACAGTTGTACAAATCGATCTAACAACAAGCATTTATTAGGTACCTACTATGTGCCAAGCACCGTGCTAGACATTGAGGATACAGAGACAAAAGCAAGATAGCACCTTTCCTCAAACAGCTTACATTCTATGCGGGGGGGGGGGGGTTGGGATTAATAGTGTCTGAAAAGAAGTAAATATGAGAGAGACAGAGACAAAGACGGGGGAGAGAGAGAGAGAGAGAGAGAGAGAGAGAGAGAGAGAGAGAGAGAGAAGGAGTGAGGGGGGAAAGAGGGAGAAATGAAAGAGAGGGAGAGAGGAAGAGGGAAAGAAAAAGAGGTGGGGTGAGAGAGGGAAAAGGAAAGAGAGACAGAGAGAGAAGTGTTTGTAATGCTACATTGTATAGTATACATTACATGTATTATATATGAATGTATATATACATATATGTATATATTAAAAAGTAGTAGGTGAAACACTAACAAAAGAAGGCATCAGGAAAGGCATTTGGAAAGAGATGGCACTCAAGATAAACCTTAAGGGGCACTAGTGATGGAGGTGAGGAAAAAGCATTCCAGACATGGAGAACAGCATGTACAAAAAGCAAGAGATAGAATGTTATGCATTTTTGTTCAGTTTGTTTTCAGTTGTGTCTGACTCTTTGTGACTTTATTTGGGGTTTTCTTGGCAAAGATACTGAAGCATTTACCATTTCTTTCTCCAGTGCATTTAAGAGATAAGGAAACTGAGGCAAACAGGGTTAGGTGACTTGCCCAGGGTCACACAGCCAGTATGTGTCTGAGGCTGGATTTGCACTCAGGAAGATGAGTCTTCCTGACTCTAGGCCCAGCACTTTATCCCTCTGTGCCACCTAGCTGCTTCAATGTCACATATAGAGAACAGTTAGTAAACCAGCTTGGTTGGATTGTAGAGTGCAAGAAGTTTACTAACACATGAAGAGCATGGACAGATAGACTGTAACCAACTTGTACAGGGCTTTACTTGCCAAAGTGAGAAATTTTTATTTAATCCTAGAAGCAATAGAGAGCCACTAGACTAGAGCTTCTTGAGCAGAAGGAATGACAAGCTCCCACTTGGTCTTTAGGAATATCCATTCGAACTTTGTCTGGAAGATGGATGAAAGAGGGCAAAGTCTAGATGCAAGGAGGCCAAGTACTCCAGGACTAAGATTATGAAGGCTTTGACTCAGGTAGTCAGGGAAAGAGATGAAAGAGATATAGTGGAGGTAAAATAGGTAAGACCTGGAAAATGAACGGATATGTTGGGGTGTGGGGGAATGAAGAGTCAGAGATAACCCTGAGGTTGTAAACCTGAATGCTTAGTGGTATCCTTAATAGAAACAGTGAAATGAAGCTGGTTGGAGTTAGAGGAAAAGATGAGTTCTTTTCTAGATGGGTTGAGTTTAGTATGCTTACAGGAAATTCAAGTCAATATGAACAGCTTATATTTGAAGATGCAAGACTAGGATTCCAATAGAGAGACAAGGATTGGATACTTAAATTGAGGAAGTGGAGAAGATGGGAAGGGAACAAGCATTTATTAAGCATCTACTACATGCCAGGCACTGTGTTGAGCACTTTAGAAATATTATCTTGGCAGGGCAGAGTCAAGATGGTGCTGTGAAAGGAGGAAACTACTGGAGCTCTCTCACAAATTCTGTCAGATACCTCTAAAAAAGTGAATCTGAGCAGATTTCAGAGTTAGAAACCACTAGTAGACTGAGTGAGGCAGGAACACTGGGAGTGCAGAACAAGCACCAGACCACACCAAATGGGAGCAGCAGAGGAACCCAGCCAGCACACTGGGCTGGGAGAGCACTGGGCATGCAAAACATGGGAGCAGAAGCAGGGCCAGGGCTGAAGCATGGTTATGGTGGCAATCCCCAGGCCTCTGAGCCCAGGAAGGGAGTCTGTAGGGGCTACAGGAGACAGAGCCTGTGGCTGTAGGAGCAGCTACCCCTGAGGCCTCTAGTCCATGGTCTAAAGATGTGAAACTTGCCTTCTTGAATTTCTGGGAGCCGTGATGACCAGGTAAAATGGCTCTCATCCCTCCCTTCCTCATCCAGATAATATTCCCTTGGGAGAAACCCTGAAATAGAGGAGCCAGAAGTGGGACTCCAGGAGCCTTTTAGCTTGAGAAGCTGGGGAGAGGGCCCTTCTTGTGATGTTAGAAGGAGACTAGTGCAAGAAGAGAGGTGTCCCAGCAGCCAGCAGGCCGCACCTCAGCAGAACAGTGCAAGATCCTGAGCTCCAAGGCGGGGGCGGGGGGGCGGGGGGCGGAGCTAGCAAACGTCAACACCAGGACCCCATACATGCCTTTGCACAGCCAGAGGAAGTGTCAGACACTAGCACAGACAACTGCTGAGACCACTCATGCTGTAGTGCAGCCTTAGGGGAAGAGGAGACTTCCAACACCCAGAACACCCCTCCCTCAGACCTCATGAAACCAGAGGCCACAGCACACAAAGCCAGTGAGCAGTCTCATAGTTCCCAGAAAAAGAAGCTTGGGATAGAGCCCCCTGAGCCCCAGAAGCAGAGATCTACTTTAGAAGCTGGGGGGGGGGCGGGGTAGGGAACCGCAAACACCATGAAAAAAACATATCAGAAAACCAAAGACTATTGATTCCTATTATGGAGACAAAGAAGATCAAAATACCAATTCAGAAGAGGACATCTGAAACCTCAAGGGGGAATGTGAGCTGGTCTCCAGCCCAAAAAGCATTTCTGGAAGAACTCAAGGAGGACTTTAAAAACCAAATTAGGGTGGTAAAAGAAAAAATGGAAAGAAAATTCACTGATAAGAACAAATCTTTAAAAAGTAAAATTGGTGAAATGATTAAGGAGGTTCAGAATGTAAATGGAGAGAATGTCTCATTGAAAAGTAAAATTAAGCAAATGGAAAAGGAGGTACAGAAGCTAAATGAAGAAAATAACATGTTAAAAATTAGAATTGGGCAAGTAGAAATTAATGACTCTATGAGACATCATGAATCAGCCAATCAAAATCTAAAGAATAAAAAAATAGAAGAAAATGTGAAATATCTGATTGGAAAAACAACTGACCTGGAAAATAGATCCAGGAGAGAAAATCTAAGAATTATTGGTCTACCTGAAAGCCATGATGAGAAAAAGAACCTGGACAGTATCTTCCAAGAAATCATCAAGAAAAATTGCACTGAGGTCCTAGAACCAGAGGGTAAAATAGTCATCAAAAGAATCCACCAATCACCCCCTGAAAGAGATCCCAAATTGAAAACTCCAAAGAATGTTGTAGCCAAATTCCAAATTATCAGCTCAAGGAGACAATACTGCAAGCAGTCAGACAGAAACAATTCAAATATCTCAGAACTACAGTCAGGATCACGCAGGACCTTGCAACTTCTACAATAAAAGAAAGAAGGAATTGGAATATGATATTCCATAAGGCAAAAGATCTTGGACTACAACCAAGAATCAACTACCCAGAAAAATTTAGCATAATTTTTCAGGCAAGGAGATGGACATTCAATGAAATAAGGGAATTCCAGACCTTCTTGATGAAAAGGCCAGAAGTCAATGGAAAATTTGATCTTCAAATACAAAACTCAAGAGAGACATAAAAAGGTAAAGGGGGGAACTATGTTATACAATAAGAGAAAATTGTTTACATCCTTATGTAGGATTATATTCATTAATATATGTTATATATACATATGTCAATCTTGAGAATGATACAGTTATTATGACAATTGAAAGGGATATACATAGACTGAGAGTGTCAGTATAAAGTAACTAATGTGATGGCAAAAAAACATAATTAAAGGGTGCAAAGAGATTGTTCTGGGAGAAAAGGTAAAGAGGAGGTAAAAAGGGGTAAACTATGGCACATGAAGAGGCACAAAAACATAGAGGGAAAGAACAGAGAGAGAAAAGCAGTGTTTGAGCTTTATTCTCATTAGATTTGGTTCAAGGAGGGAATAACGTACTCTTATAATTATAGAAATCAAATATTCCCTACAGGCAGTAGAAGGGAAAAGGGTAAAGAAAATGGGGGGTGTGGATAGAAGGGAGGGAAGAAGTAGCAAGGGGAAAAGGGTAAGATAAGGGAGGGGTGTCATTAGGGAGGGAAAATTGAGGAAGATGGTGGTCAAAAACAAAACTCTTTTGAGGAGTGGAAGGGAGAAGGGAGAAATAAAATCATAAACGGAGGGGACATAGAATGGAGAAAAAGACACCGATAGTAATCATAATTGTGAATGTGAATGGGATGAACTCTCCCATAAAATGGAGGTGGATAGCAGAATAGATTAAAAACCATAATCCTACAATATGTTGTTTACAAGAAATACATTTGAAACAGGGGGATACACACAGGGTAAAGGTAAAAGGCTGGAGTAGAATATATTGTGCTTCAACTAAAGAAATGTTATCTCATTGGACCCTCAATATAACCCTGGGAGGTAGGCGCAATTATTATCTTCATTTTACAGATGAGGAAAATAAGATTAACAGTAGTTAAGTGACTTGCCCAGGGTTGCACAAGTAGTAAATGTCTTAGGCTAGATTTAAACACAGGTCTAATTGATTCCAGGCCTAGTATTTTATCCACTGAACCACCCAGTTATCTAGGAGCCATTGGTATAGAGATGATATCATTGTAGTTGATAAGATCACCAAAAGAAGTGTGTGGGATGTGAGAAAGTAAAGGAAGGTTAGACAGCTTTTTCTAGAAATTAATTGGTTGATTGATGTGGAGGCAGTGAAAAGACTGTGTTTATATGTTTTATTTAAGCACATATTTATTTGAAAATTGTAAATACTTTGTATTTGTATTTGTTATTTTAATTTTTGTTTAAGTGTGTGTACATATATCTGTCTGTCTGTATATGTGCATATGCATGTGCCTGCATGTATTTTTCTCCCTTGTAATTCAGGGAAAATGTTAGGGGAAAATAAAGCCACATTTTCCAAGTGTCTAAACTATTCCCAGAATGAACTCTTTCAGATGGTTGGTAAAAATTTGCCATGGAATAGTAATTTCTAAAAAGAGTGGCCTGAAAGAACTAACACAGCATGCCAAACTCACTGAGTTATTGTTCATCCTTTGTTCTTGAGGAGTACCAGTGACATCAAAAGGGTGATATCTTAACTTGTGCATAGCCCACCCATGAGACGAATCTGACTCACCAGCCTCCAACAAGCAGACAAGAACTGTATGAAGAGTGACATTGTGGTACACTGACTCAGAAAGAATGACATACTCCATGTTCACACCTCTTATTGGTATTGCAAGGGAACACATTATTAAATCTGTGTGCATTAGGGCTTTGAAAGGGAATTGGCTTTCTGCACAATGATGTGGGTATCAAGATAAAGAGAAACTCTTAGCTCTTGTCTCCATCTGTTCTGCCCTCTAATTGTTTCAATCTCAAACTAGAAAGATAGTTGTCAAATGTAAGTTCCTAATGTTACCCCTCATCTTATACCAGGCTATGTATCTGGAAATTTGGCTTGATTCTGGAGATCACTTGATTTAAAATCATAGAAGCCACTTTATTTCATCACTTTCTAAAACCTTGAGAATATTTTCTCTCTTTGATTTCAATCTCTGGTAGATTTCCAGGAGAAGTAGAGGATAATTAGGAAATCAGTTATGTACAGTACAATCTCAACATGTCAGAACTAACACAATTACTCCAAGGAGAGTTTCCACTCCTAAATGGAAACTCACATAAATAACAAAGACTGAATATCATTTTTTTTGTTTCTGTACTACTTTCAATATATTTTACATTGTTGTTGTTGGTGTTCAGTTGTTTTAGTTGTGTGCAACTCCTTGTGACTGCATTTGGGTTTTTCTTGGCAAAGATAATAGAGTAGTTTGCCATTTCTTATTCCAGCTCATTTTGCAGATGAGAAACTGAGGTAAACACGGTTAAATGATTTGCCTCGGCTCGCACAGCTACTAAATATCTGAGACCATATTGGAACTCAGGAAGATGTCTTCCTGACTTCAGGACCAGTGCTATATCTACCGTGCCACCCAGCTGCCCTTAAAAATCATTGGCACCAGAAGGGTGGAGCCAGGATGGTGGAGTAAGAGCAGGAACAAATTCTAGAGCAGCAGAACCCACAAAATGTTAGACTGAAAAAATTTCCAGCCCAAGTAAATCTGGAAGGTTGACAGGAAAGGTCTGTTGCACCAGGCAAGGAGAAGACCACAGACCAATGATGGCCATGCCAGGACAAACTGGCTTGGCAAACCTAAAGCAGGACTCCAGGGACAAAATCACTGGCAGCTATAGTGGTTTCTAGCCTTGTCAAACTACAAATACCAAAAACAACTTAGAAGGTCAGTAGGAAAGGTATGTGTGACCAGGGTGAGAGAAGAATATAGTCCAGTGCCAACCCTAGGGTGTCAACAGTGGCAGTGGCTGCTTCCAGAGCTCTTGGTCCACAGATGTTTGGGGAGGAACGAGCAACTGATTGGGTAGGGGGAAGGATTGCAGGGATCTCTTTGGTGGTGCTGAGGCAGGATTCTCTTGCTTTGCCTGTGCTTGGATCTGGGATGTATTTCTGAGTGGCAGTCCTAGGATGAGGAAAACCGCTGGTGTGGCAGAGCTTGTAGCAGCAGTGGAGAGGGAATCCCCTTCACAGTTCCAAGGCAGAAAAGAGTGCTTGTGGTCACTCACAGACCAGAGCACAGGCCAGGAGAGGAGTAAACACCTCTCAGTGGATACCATCTCAGAAGAACTAAAACTTTACAGATCCCTAGAAATATCTCTGAAAATAGCTGCATAAAACCCTGGAAGCTTGGGACAGTAAACCCTCCAGTCTGAAAGCCAAGTCCTACCTTAACAAAGAGCTAAAAAGTCAAGTAATTGGCTGGGAAAATGAGCAAACAGTGGAAAAAATCAGACTATAGAACCTTACTTTGGTAACAAGGAAGATCAAAACATACAATCAGAAGAAGATAACAAAGTCAAAGCTACTACATCCAAAGCCTCCAAGAAAAATGTAAATTGGTCATAGGCCATGGAAGAGCTCAAGAAGGATTTTAAAAATCAAGTAATGGAAGTAGAGGAGAAATTGGGAAAAGAAATGCAAGTGATGAAAGAAAATCATGAAAATCAACAGCTTGCTAAAGGAGACTCCAAAAATGCTGTAGAAAATAACACCTTAAAAATAGACTATCCCAAATAGCAAAAGAGGTCCTAAAAGCCAATGAGGAGATGAATGCCTTAAAAAGCAGAATTGGCCAAATGGAAAAGGAGGTCCAAAGGCTCAGTGAAGAAAATGATTCCTTAAAAATTAGAATAGAGCAAATGGAAGCTAATGACTTTATGAGAAATCAAGTAATTATAAAACAAAACCAAAAGAATGAAAAAATAGAAGACAATGTGAAATACCTCATTAGGAAAACAGCTGACCTAAAAAATAGATCCAGGAGAGATAACTTAAAAAATTATTGGACTACCTGAAATCCATGATCAAAAAAGAGCCTAGACATCATCTTTAAAGAAATTATCAAGGAAAACTTCCCTGATAGTTTAGAACCAGAGGAGAAAATAGAAATTTAAAGAATCCACTGGTCACCTCCTGAAAGAGATCCCAAAAGGAAAACTCCTAGGGATATCGTAGCCAAATTCCAGAGTTCCCAGGTCAAGGAGAAAATATTGCTAGCAGTCAGAAAGAAACAAGTCGTGTATTGTGGAAACACAATCAGGATGACACACAATGTAGCAGCTTTTACATTAAGGGATCAGAGGGCTTGGAACACCATATTCTGAAGGTCACAGGAGCTAGGATTAAAACCAAGAATCATCTACCCAGCAAAACTGAGTATAATACTTCAGGGGAACAAATGGATTTTCAATGAAATAAGGACTTTCAAGTATTCTTGATGAAAAGACCAGAGCTGAATAGAAATTTTAACTTTCAAGTGCAAGAATCAAGAGAAGTATAAAAAGATAAACAGGAAAAAGAAATCATAAGAGACTTATTAATGTTGAACTGTTTACATTCCTATATGGAAAGATGATATTTGTAAGTCATCAGACCTTTCTCAGTGTTAGGGTAATTGGAAAGAATATATGTGTGTGTGCATGTGTGTGTGTGTGTATATATATATATATATATATGTGTGTGGGGGTGGGTGGGTATGTGTGTGTGTGTGTGTGTGCGTGTGTGTATGGAGAAAGACAGAGACAGAGAGAAAGAAAGAGACAGAGAGACAGAGGGTACAGGGTGAGTTGAATTTGAAAGGATGTACTGGTAGAAGGATAAAGGGAGAGGTAGAATGGGGTAAATTATCTCACACAAAAGAGGCAAGAAAAAGCTTTTACAATGGTGGGGAGGGGGGTTAGAGGGACCAAATGAACAAACCTTACCCTCATTGGATTTGGCTTAAGGAGGGAACAACATACACACTCAATTGAATATGAAAAATCTATCTTACTCTACAAGAAAGTAGGGGGAAGGGAATGAGAGAGGGGGGATGGTAGAAAGGAGGGCAAATGGGAGAAGGGGGCAATCTGAAGCAAACACATTTGAGGAGGGACAGGGTTAAAGGAGAGAATAGAATAAATGGGGGTCAGGATAAGATGGAGGGAAATATAGTTAGTCTTCCACAACATGACTGTAATGCAAGTGTTTTGCATGGCTAAACTTGCATGACCTATAACAAATTGCTTGCCTTCTCAGTGAGAGTAAGTGGGGAGTGAAGAAGGGAGAGAATGTGAAACTCCAAGTTTTAAAAACAAATGTTAAAAATTGTTTTTTACATACAAGTGGGAAATAAGATACACAGGCAATAGGGTATAGGAATCTATCTTGCCCTGCAGAAAAATAGAAGGGAAGAGAATAAGAGAAAAGGACGGGCATGATAGAAAGGAGGGCAGACTGGGGGAATGGGTAATCAGAATGCACACTGTCATGGGGTGGGGGAGGGGAGAGATGGGGAGAAAATTGAAAACTTGAAATCCTGTGGAAGTGAATGTTGAAAACAAAAAATCAATTAATTAATAAGAAAAAAAAGTATTGGCACCCAAGATCACACAGTAAAATATCTGAGGCTAAATTTGAACGAACTCAGGAAGAGGAGGCTTCCTGACTCCGTACCTGACACTCTATCCACTGTGCTCCCCTCAGTGTACCTAAAAAAACTAAAATGGTTTAGTTTAGGAAGTAATAAACTCCTTGTCACTGGAGGCCTTCCAGCAGGGGTTGGATGACCATTTGATAGGTATGTTGTAGAGAAGAGATTTACATTTCTAATGTGGGTTTCTTGTTGTTTTTGAGTCATATATGACTCTTCTTTGAGATTTTCTTGGCAAAGATAAAGGAGTGGCTTGCCAGTTCCTTCTCCAGCTCATTTTACAGATAAGGAAACTAAGGCAGACAGGTCTGAGGCTGGAATTTGAACTTAGGTTCTCTTGATTCCCAGCTAGTGCTCTATCCATTGCACTACCTCAGAACAAACCTGTCATGACCAATTTACACATGAGTAAATCTGAAGTTCTGAAAGGGCAAGTGACTTGTCCAAAGTTGCCCACCTGGCAAAGCCAGGACTTGAACACAAATCAACTGATTCTGGTCCCAGTATACTTTCCTATATACCTCTATCAGCTGCCTTCTAAAAACACCTGCTACATAACTTTCCTCTGTTTCAGTAGCACAATACTGAGTATACAAGCAGCTGCTCCATATGTCCTTCCTAACTGACTGACTGACTTTACAACATGAAATACTTTTTAAAAAAAGGATGGATTAAAAAAAACAAATTTTGCTTGAGCATCTTTGAAGAAATTGGACAATCAAGCTATTAGGTCATTTAAAGTCAGATAGTCTTGTCTGTAAGGATAAGGTTTCTTATCTGTGACATGCCTGCTGGAAGGGCAGAGAATAGTTTGCTCCCTGCCTCCAAGAAGTCAACATGCATTTACTATAAGATTATTGTTTTTAATATCTCTTTAGGCACTAGGAATCCTTAACCCTTAGAAATAGGACTCACTCTATGGCTTCACTGAGAGACACAAATAAAATGGCTTAATGAGGGAAGAACCCTGAATTATTTCCAATTTGGCCCCTATCATTATAACCACAACTAGATATTCTGAAGCCTGAGAAAATTCATCGAAAGAAAGAGGATGGAGTGGAGAATCTTGCTCAGTCTGGCATAGTTAAGTCCCCTAAGATACTAGGCCTGCCCCAATAGCACAGTGGAGATGTCAGGTGAGAGTTAATAGTGATGAGAAATAATGAAGAGTGAAATGAGCAGAACCAAGAGAATGTTGTTTACAGTAACAACAATATTGTTTTAAGAAATGCTTTGAGTGAATATGTCATTTTGGCCATTATAAACACCCAAATTAACTATAAATACATATGAAACAAGGTGCTATCTACTTCCAGAGAAAGAACTGATAAATAGAAATATGTATAGAATGATTTTACATATAGATAAATAATAGATAGGCAGACAGACAGACAAACAAACAGATAGATAGATAGATAGATAGATAGATAGATAGATAGATAGATAGATAGATAGACAGATACATAGATACATAGATGATACATAGATACATAGATAGATACACATATTCGAGTCTAATGGTAGCCATCTCTGGGTGGAGGGAAAGAAAAAAATTACATGATAACTTCAATATATATTTAAAAGGAATAGCAAATTGTACATAATAGATTTGCAGTTTCATGTGCAATCATCTTTTTTCTATCCTACTATGTTATGGATATTCTTGTTTATTTTTTAAGTTAAGAATAAAATAAATAAAAATTTTAAAAATAGTGATGAGAGTAGGTGATCCCAAGGAAAAGGAAGAGACTTCAAGGATGACATCACATAGCATGAATGGAGGACCATGAGTAAGGTGACAGAAAATTAAAAAACTGCCTCATAAGCATACCTTCCCACATGTTGGTGCACTGGAAAAAAGTCCCAGTGACTTTGCCCTGCTTATGACTCTGTCTGTTGTTATATGGCTACGTGCATTTAAGCCTTCTATTTAGCTCCCTAGAACAATGACTTCCTTTGTGTAAAAATAAAGATGTTTCTTCCCCCAACACTCCTCCTGACTCTGCAAAAATGACAAAGTATTCATGAACAAGTATTTTAACCTTCCCATTGGACTCTGAGCTCCTTGAGAGCAGTGGCAGCTTTGTTTGTTTATTTGTTTCCCCTCCTTGTATTTTCAGAGCTTAGCACAGTATCTGACACACAGTAGGTGCTTAATAAATGCTCATTGACTGTCTGACTCCTTGTAAGAAAAACATCCTCACATAAATGCATCACTCAGCTATTTCTTACGAGGTGACATGCCTTCATGACTTTAGTTTAAAAAGAGAAAAAAGATTAAAGAAGTAGATTGGGGCAGGAATGTTAATGTTCATTTGTTTCTATGCCCAAACAGACTTCCTTTCTGCCAGTTGGAGTCCTGCTGTGCCTTTATATAAAGAAATAATTCACCTTTCAATCCGCTTAACTTTTCTACTCATGCTATTCTTTGTCATCTGTTTGGCTTTCTTTCTAGCCCCTGCTTTAACCAACCCCTCCTCCCCAGGAAGCACTGATTCTTTAAATGTGCTTGGCATGGAGTCAATCCATTTAAACCCATACTTTAATTAAGGAAATATGACAATGGAGCAAAAGTAAAAAACAGTGGCCTTACCAAGTCATTTTGCCTTCTCTTCTGTTTCAGAATAGCAGTGTTTCATCTGTCTTCAGTCATGCTCCTGAACTCCCACCAATAGGTTGGGTCACATTGCATAAGGAAGCATCATTTTGCTCCCTGGCCTTCTTGCCATTCATCACACATGACAAAGCATCTCCTATCTTGAAGACTTTTTACAGGCTGATTCCCAGGCCAGATTGTACTCTCTCCCCAGCTCAACTTCTTAAAATCCTTTATTCCCTACAAAGTTCAGCTCAAGTATGCAAAAGACCTTTCCTGATTCCCCCAGCTATGAGTGATTTCCTCAAAAAAAAATTATCTGGTATTTATGCATTTATTTTAGTAGAATCTGTATGTACTTATAGATGTACATTCTCTGTCCCTAAGTAGAATGTAACCTCTTTTTGTTTTTGTATCCCCAGAACCTAGTATAGCACCTAGAATATACTAGGGACTTAAGAAATACTAAATTGATTTGAGTAATGGATCTTTTATTGCAATATTTCTTACATCTGCTTGGCATATTTGTACCCACAGCTGACCATGGTGTTATTTAGTGCAGGTAAGTGGGCAGTGATCTCTGCAAGGCTGTCTTTTATTACTTTCAGATTCCTCTTCAGTGAAACATCATAACGGTTGTGTGACAAATAAAACTAATAAAAATGTCAGTCAGGTGGACAAAAGTTATTGACTGCCCACCAAGTGTAGACCACTATGCTGGCTGTCATAGGGAGTTACAATAAGAATATGAGGGTGTAGCTCCTTGCCCCAAGGAATCACAATCTAGCAGAGAAGACGAGACAAACTAAGCCTCTTTTTATGCAAGTGCTCCTTGCATTCTTGAACAAATTTATTTTACCCTGCGTAGGGGTCAATGCCTTCATTAGACTCATTAGTCCCAGTCAGTATGTGAAAATGGCCTTCAAGGTCTACTTCTTCAATGCATCAATTCTCCAAAAGGTCTATTATTTCATCTGTGTAAATACTCCCTCCGTTGACTCAGATTATAATCACTTCCTGACTTAGTAGACACCTTCTAAAAGTGCTGAAAAAAAATTATCCATCTCTAGACCTCTCTCTATCTTGTGTCCTGTTAACAAGAGGTAATCTTTTTTTAAATCATTCCTCAATTTCTAAGAAGACCATTGTGGCATCTCAAAGTTGGAAGCATTTCAGAGACCAACTTAGATGTGAACCTGAATGCTCTCTACCACATCCACCCAATGAGTGACCATCCAGCTACTGCTTAGAGATATCAAGTAATGAACAACCCACTCCCACCTAAGGTAGCCCATTCTAGTTTTGATGCCTCTAATCATAAGGAAGTTTTCCCTTACATCAAACCAGTCTGCATCTCTGCAGTTTCCATATGTTGTTCTTTGTTCTGACTATTCAGTGTCTTATTCTTCAGGTGGGTATTGTTCATATATTGGAAAAGAACCGATAACCCATTCAGAAGAAAGTAATAATAGTTGAGATTAGAATATTAAAATTATTGCCTCTGAAAGGCACAAAAACAAGCATGTGGTGGAGAGTAGGGTGAGAATAGAAAACTTGTCACAAGGTCAAATTAGGCAAAAGCATCTCCAAGAGCTTTAAAGGACGAAACTAAAAGAGAATGAATAGATGAAAATGAGAAAGATCAATAAAGATTTCTATAACAAAACATTTTATCCATTATATTGACAGTTGGGACTCTAATATCACAAACTTTCCTAGGAGGAAGTAGAAATAGTACTAAAGTCAACAAACTTGTGAAGAGCGGTGGAATTGGACCAAATATATAGAAAGGAAGTGGGTAGATGTAGAAGTGTTACAGTATTGGGGACATTTACGGTTTGATGCTCAAGAAATCTAAAAGAGGAGAGAGGCAAATGATGAGGAAAATCAGAGCCAAAATTACCATGAAAAAGGCAATCATGAAGCTGTCCATAACTACGGGCCAATATTGCCTGCTTCTTTGTATCTACAAAAATCTTTGCAAGAATAATTTACATATGCATCAAGGGTGTCATTGACAAAAATAGGAGCAGAGTGGTTTTCCGAAATGATATTCAATAGCATGTCCAATTTTTACAGCACAGAAATGAATGAAAAACACAGAGAATAAAGAATTCTATGATGTTTGTCTTTTGTCTATTTTTTAAACTTTGATTCAGCACAGGTAATACAGTTTTAAAGGTTCTCCTCAAGCAAAATGTCTCCCATAGGACAAAGGGATGAAATTAAGAGTGCTGTATCTAGAGTTCAATTTATCTCAGATACTTAGTAACTGTTGATTCTGAGTAAGTGACTTAGCCTTCATCTGTCTTGATTTCTCCACCTGTAAAATGGAGATAATAGTGTTATCCACCTCCCAGAGTTGTTGTGAGGTTCAAATGGGATGTTTGTAATGTACTTTGTAAACCTTAAAGTGCTATGTAAGTGCTAAACATTATTACAAAAATCACGCAAGATTCTTTGATAGATGCCACAACAGAGATAATTTTGATGCTACACAGATTATTGATATTAAGCAAGACAAAAAAATAGAGGCACATTCATCACAGTGGATGTTGCAGCACATTCCAGAGATTCCATTTGGAAGGAATATTTCTTATATATAGTAAGATTTTCCAGATGCTTCTACTTGAGCCCTTTGCTTTGGAGAACCTCCCATATGAGATCATAATAATAATAGTAAACATTATATATATGTATGTATATATGTAATATATATGCCGTATATATGCATATATATTGCATTAATGCTTTAAAGTGTATTGTATATTTTATTCGACCTTCACAGTGGACCAGTGGGACAACTGCTATTATTATCCTTGTTTTACAAATGAGAAAACTGAGGCTCAGAGATTAAGTGACCTGCCCAGGATCACCCAGTTAGGAATCCTGCCAGTGGCAGGGTTTCAGCTCATTTCTTTCTAACTCCAAGAATACCTCTCATTAATAATGATTCAAAAACATTTGACTTGATTATTGTCCATATTATTTTAAACGACAATTGCATAAAGAACACATCTTCTCTGCTTGCTTCTAATTGGCCACATGTTAACTATGTAACCCTTGGCAAATAACCTCTTTGAATCTCAGTTTTCTCATCTATAAAATGGGGGTAGGTACAACTATAATAGCACCTACTTCATGGAGTTTTGTGGGGATCAAATGAGATAATGCATGTGATATTTTGCAAACCTTAAAGTTTCATATAAATATGTTATAATAATTACCCTTTTTTATCTTTTTTCAATGGAGTTCAGTTATATATGGTCTGAGCCAAGTCATTATCTAATCATTGTTCTATTTATTTGTTAGCAAATAAATGTTATCTTTCTATTTAAAATTTAATGTTCTGCACACTATTGCTCAGGGTAGTAATGATGGTAATCATGGTTATATTTCTATCCCCCACTACTCTCCCTTGGGCCTGCTGCCTCTTCCAGCTGTGGCCCTTTTCTCCTCCATCCATGAGAAAATTCCCTGAAAAAATAGGCATGGGGTGATGTATAGAGTACCTGGCTTGGATTTAAGAAAACCTGGGTTCGGTCACTTACTATTTGACCCTAGGCAAATCACTTAACCTCTCTGAGCCTCAGTCTCTTTGTCTGTAAAATGAAGGGGCTCAAGTAGATGGTGTTTAAGGTCCCTTCCAGCCCTAAATCTGTGGTCTTCTAATCCTATAAAATTGGGATGGAGACAGGGAAGCAGAAAAATATGCAGCCCATCAAATAAGTAAATAAAGCTAAACAGCCTGCAACTGAACAGAGACATAAGCAGGCTGTGAATAAGAGTTCACATTCTAGAGAGCGTAAATAATGTTGTGCTAGTCATAATAACCCGGATGTCAGAGGGAAAAAGGAAGCAGTTCACACTTAAGCAACTCCTCCCACGAAAACCCATCTCAGTCTATCCAGAGTATAAGTAACATTGTTATGTTTTGGAAAGCAGCAGATGGATGAAAGGAAAACAAAAGTATTTTTGTGAAAATTCCAACTAAAACAAATCTTTCAATGTTTCACCAGCTTTATTTACTTTATTTTCACAACTGTTTCAGTGCTGAATCTCTAGCTGCTGAGCAGGTTCTGTGACCTCTCTGGTAAAGGTACTCACTCAACCAGGGGCAAATGGAAACATCACCAAATTTTGACCAAATCTTTCAATGGTGGACCCATTGAGGGTCAACCCACTACATTGCAAGACCTTGCCCTGGTTCTTTGGATAAATCTGGGTACTAATGTGTCACCTGGGGTCCTAAGATCTCAGATCATAGGTGGAGAGCTGAAAGGAGCCTTAAAAGTCATTAAACCAGATGACTGAGCTACCATAAGTGACTTGTCTGGGGGTGCATAGCTAGTGAGTGGCTCAGGCTGGACTTTAATTTAGATCCTCCTCACTCTGTCAGGACTCTATCCTCAATTATGTCTAGCTGCCAGAAACAACCTCCTCATTTTATAGTCATCTAGGTGGTACAGTGTATAGAGTACCAGGCCTGGAGTCAGGAAGATTCACCTTCCTGAGCTCAAATCTGGCCTCAGACACTTTCTAGCTGTGTGACTCTGGGAAAGTCCTGTTTGCCTCAATAAATAAAATCAGCCAAAGAAGGAAATGGCAAATCACTCAGTATCTTTGCCATAGAAACCCCAAATGTGGTCACAAAGAGGCAGACAAAGGGTTGGAGCCAAGATGGAAGAGAGAAGCCAGGGAGTTGCCTGAGCTTTCCCCAATTTCCCTTGGAAACAATGTTAAACGATACTTGGAGTGACAAAACCCACAATAAGATGGAGTTAAACAATTTTTCAGCTTCAGATAACTTAGAATGACTTTAAGAAAGTTTTGTTTCACTTGGATAAAAGGAGACTACAGACCAGAACAGACAGTGTCTGGGCAAGTCAGCAGGAGGCTCTTAGCTTGCACCACACATCAGCAACTAAGTCTCCTCAGTCCTGGTTTAATAGGCCATCAGTGAGGCCTCAAGCCCCAGTGCAGAAGGCAAATTGTGAGCCCCAATACCCTGGAATATCAGGCATGGCTACGTTGGGCTACCCTAGACGATGGGGAAACAAGCACTTGAGGACCCAGAAAAGAAAGCCAATGACCAGGCTCCTTGTCTGAAGAATAAGAAACTTGAGACTGTTTCCCCTGTTCCCTAGGAACAGAACCCAATTTTTAAAAGTTATTAAATAGGCTGCAAATGAGTAAGAAACAGATAAGAGTATGACCGTAGAAAGCTACTATGGCAACAAGGAAGATCAAAACACAAACTGAGAGGAGGACAATAATGTCACGCTACCTAAATGTGAAGCCTCAAGGGGGAATATTAATTGGTCTCAAGCCCAAAAAGTCCTCTTGGAGAGTTAAAAAAGGATTTTAAAAATCAAGTAAGAGTGGTAGGAGAAAACATGGGAAAAGAAAAGAGTTATACAGAAGAATTATGAAAAAAAGAGTCAACGGCTTGGAAAAGGAAGCACAAAAATTGATTGAAGAAAACAACTCCTTAAAAATAGAATCAGCCAAATGGAAAAGGAGGTACAAAAGCTAACTGAAGAAAAGAATTCCTTAAAATTAGGATTGGACAAGGGGAAGCTAATGACTCTATGAGACATCAAGAACCAGTCAAACAAAATCAGAAGAATGAAAAAATAGAAGGAAATATAAAATACCCCATTGGAAATACAACTGACCTGAAAAATAGATCCCAGGAGAAGATTATTGGACCATCTGAAAGCCATCATCAAGAAAAGAGCCTGGACAGCATCTTTCAAGAAATTATCAAGGAAAACTTCCCTGATACTCTAGAACCAGAGGGTTAAATAGCCATTGACAGAATTCACTGATCAACTCCTAAAAGATATAGCAAAATGAAAACTCCAAGGAATATTGTATCCAAATTACAGAATTATCAGATCAAGGAGAAAATACTGCAAGCAGCCAGAAAGAAACACAATCAGGATTATATAGGATTTAGCAGCTACTACATTAAAGGATTGGAGGACCTGGAATATATAATATTCTGGAAGCAAAGGAGCAAGGATCAACTACCCAGCAAAACTGAGCATAGTCTTTCAGGGGAAAAGATGGACATTCAATGATTTAGGGACTTTCAAACTTTCTTAATGAAAAGACCAAAACTGAACAGAAAATTCAATCTTCAAATACAAAGCTCAAGAGAAGCACAAAAAAGTAAACAGAAAAAGAAAAAAAACAGGTTATTCAATAAGATTAAACTGTTTATATCCCTGCACAAGAAGATGATACTTGTAACTTTTGAGAACTATATCTCTATTAGAGTAGTTAGGAGTATCCATACACAGATGGTGTAGGTATAAGTTGGCTTTGATGTGATGATATTAAAAACAATTGGGGGGGGGGGAGGATTGTAGCGGTTGTATGAACAATTTTAATTTGAAGATCTTTCCCACCCAGATGGATTTACAAATGAATTCTACCAAACATTTAAAGAACAATTCACTCAAATACTATATAAAGAGTGAGGTGTCAAGATGGCAGCTGGAAAGCAGTGTCTTGTGTGAAGTCCCCCCCCCCCAAGTCCCTTCAGAAACCTATAAAAAATGGCTCTGAACAAATTCTGGAGATGCAGAACCCACTAAATAACAGAGAGAAGCAGGACTCCTGCCCAGGAAAGCCTGGATGGTCAAGGGGAAGGGTCTATCACCCAAAGCTGAGAGCAGAGCAGAGGAGAGCTCAGTGCGGGCTGCGCCAGGACCAACTGGACTGGGAGCAAGGTGGAACAGGCCCTAGCACCCTGAATCAGTGAGTTGTGGAAGTTACCAGACTTCTCAACCCACAAACACCAAAGACAACAGAGAAGGTTGGTGAGAAAAGCTGCTGGGACAGAATGAAAGGAGTTTCTGGTTCAGCCACAACCCTGGAGGCAGCAGAGGTGATGCAGCTGTGAGGCTGTTTAAGAGCTACAGCTGCAGCTGCTTACAGCCCCAGGCCCACCTGCTGGGAGGAATTAAGTGGTGGGAGTGAATTAAGTGAGCAAGAGTGCAGAGCCAGCCTAGATCTGAGTCATGGTCTGGGTTGGTGGTTCATGGGGGAGGAGTAGCACTGGTGTGGCAGAGCTTGCTGTATAGAAATAAATCTGAAAACAACAGCACAGCCCCTCAAGCTTAGGACAAAGTACTCTATACTCTACAAGCAGTCATACCCTGACAAAAAAATCAAGGGTCAAGTAACTTGGCTGGGAACATGGCCAGGCACCAAAAACAGATTCCGATTCAGACTCAGACTTTGGAATCTTTTTTTTTTTTGGTGACAAAGAAGACCAAAACATACAGCCAGAAGAAGTCAACAAAGTCAAAGAGCCTACATCAAAAGCCTCCAAGAAAAACATGAACTGGTCTCAGGCCATGGAAGAGCTCAAAAAGGATTTAGAAAAGCAAGTTAGAGAAGTAGAGGAAAAATTGGGAAGAGAAATGAGAGAAAGGCAAGAAAACCATGAAAAACAAGTCAATGACTTGCTAAAGGAGATCCAAAAAATACTGAAGAACATAACATCTTAAAAAATAGACTCACTCAAATGGCAAAAGAGCTCCAAAAAGCCAATGAG
>CM053622.1:732264788-732320542 GCA_028646595.1 Phalanger gymnotis | reverse complement strand
TATAGTTAGTCTTTCACAACATGAGTATTGTGGAAGGGTTATACATAATGATATCCATGGGGCCCATGTTGAATTGCTTGACTTCTTAGGGAGGGTGGATGGGAAGGGAACAGGGGAGAGAGGAAGGGAAAGGGGGATGGGAAGGGAATGGGGCGACGGAGGGGAGGGCTGACTGGGGAACAGGGCAACCAGAATGTACACCATCTTGGAGTGGGGGGGGGAGGAAATGGGGAGAAAATTTGTAATTCAAACGCCTGTGAAAATCAATGCTGAAAACCAAACATGTCAAAAATAAATTTAAAAAAAAAAGACATGTGTAGAGGACAGGTTGCAGCTATGTAGTAGATGATGCAGTTGTCTATTTTGGTTGTTAAATAAAGAAATATTGAAAGGGAAAAAAAAAAAAGAAAAGACCAGAGCTTTGACTTTCAGACACAAGAATCAAGAGAAGCATGAAAGGGTAAGCAAGAAAGAGAAATCATAGGGGACTTACTAAAGTTGAACTGTTTTGTTTACATTCCTACATGGAAAGATGATATGTATAATTCATGAGGCCTTAGTATTAAGGTAGCTGAATGGAATACACACACACACACACACACACACACACACAGAGGGCACAGGGTAAGTTGAATATGAAGGAATGATATCTAAAAAATAAAATTAAGGGATGAGAGAGAAATATATTGAGAGAGGGAGAAACAGAGAGATAGAATGGGGCAAATTATCTCGCATAAAAGTGGCAAGAAAAAGCAGTTCTTTGGGGCCAGAAGAGGGGCAGGTGAAGGGGAATGAGTGAATCTTGCTCTCATTCGATTTGACCTCAGGAGGGAATAACATACACACTCAATTGGGTATCTTACCCCACAGGAAAGGAGGAAGGAGATAAAAAAGGGGGGACTATAGAAGGGAGGGCAGATAGGGAGAGGAGGTAATCAAAAGCTAACACTTTTGGAAAGAGACAAGGTCAAGGGATAAAATTGGATAAACTAGGATAGGATAAGAAGGAGCACAATATAGTTATTCTTTCACAACATGAGTATCATGGAAGGGTTTTGCATAATGATACACATGTGGCCTATGTTGAATTGCTTGCCTTCTTAGGGAGGGCAGGTGGGGAGAGAAGAGGGGAGAGAATTTGGAAATCAAAGTTTAAAAAGCAGATATTCAAAAAAAAGTTTTTGCATGCAAGTAGGAAATAAGATATACAGACAATGGGGCATAAAAATCTATCTTGCCATACAAGAAAGTAAGGGAAAAGGGGATGGGGGAAGTGGGGTGACAGAAGGGAGGGCTGACTGGGAAACAGGGCAATCAGAATATATGCCATCTTGGAGTGGGGGGAGGGTAGAAATGGGGAGAAAATTTGTAATTCAAATACTATATAAAGTATTTGGAAAAATCGGCAAAGAATGAGTCCTACTGTATTCCTTTTATGACACAAATATGGTGCTGATATCTAAAACAGAAAGAGCTAATATCTAAAACAGAAAGAGAAAGAAAATTATAAATGAATCTCCCCAATGGATAATGATGCAAATTTTTAAAACAAAATATTAGCAAAGAAATTACAGCAATTTATCACCAGGGGTTTATACCAGGAATGCAAGGCTGGTTCAATATTAGGAAAACTATCAGCATAATTGATCATATCAATAACAAAAACAATAAAAATCACATGATATGATATATAAAATATCACATAGATAAATAAAAACTTTTGACAAAATACAGCACCCATTCCTAGGGTGAAACAAAGATGCCCGTTATCACTGCTATTATTCAAAATACTACTAGAAACATTTCCTTTAACAATAAGAAAAGAAAAAGAAATTTAAGGAATTATAATAGGCAATGAGGAAGTAAAAGTACCACTCTTTCCAGATGATATGATGTCATACTTAGAGAATCCTAGAGAATCAACTAAAAAACTACTTGAAACAATTAACAACTTTAGCAAAGTTGCAGGATATACAATAAACCCACATAAATCACCAGCATTTCTATATGTTACCAACAAAATTTGTTTTTATATGTTACCAGCAACAAGAGATAAAAAGAGAAATTCCTATTAAGATAGCTGCAGACAATAGAAAATATTTGGGACTCTACCTGCCAAGACAAACCCAGGAAAATACGAACACAATTACAAAACAGTTTTCACACAAATAAAATCATACCTAAACAATTGGAAAAGCATCAGTTGCTTGTGGGAAGGCTGAGCTAATAAAATAAAAATAACAATTCTACGTAAATTAATTTACTTATTCAGTGCCATACCAATCAAACTACCAAAAAGTAATTTTATAGAACTAGAAAAATAATAACAAAATTCATCTGGAAGAACAAAAGGTCCAGAATATCAAGGGAATTAATGAAAAAATGCAAAGGAAGGTAGCCTAGCTGTACCAGACTACAACTACATTATAAAGTGACAATGATCAAAACTATTTGGTACGGGCCAGGAAATAGACTGGGGGGTCAGTGGAATAGATTAGGTTCACAAGACACAGTAGTCAGTGACCATAGTAATCTGCTGTTTGATAAACCCAGAGACTCCAGACTCCAGGATAAGAACTCACTATTTGTTCTATTTGACAAAAACTGCTGGGAAAACTGGAAAATAATGTGGCAGAAACTAGGCATAGACCAACCAAGTTGAAATGGGTACATGATTTTGACATAAATGCTGATGCCATAAGCAAATTAGAAGACCAAGGAATAGTTTAACTGTCAGATCTAAGGAGAAGGAAAGAATGCATGACCAAACAAGAAATTGAAAACATTATGAAATGCAAAATTGATCATTTTGGTTACATTAAATTTAGACATTTTTGCGCAAATAAAACCAATGCAACCAAGATTAGACAGGAATCAGAAAGCTGGGAAACAATTTTTATAGCCAGTGTTTCTGATAAAGGCTTCATTTCTAAAATGTATAAAATACTGAATCAAATTTATAAGAATACAAATCATTCCCTAGTTGATAAATGGATAAAGGATATGAAAAAGCAGTTTTCAGATGAAGAAATTTAAGCTATCTCTAGTTATATAAAAATGCTCTAAATCACTATTGATTAGAGAAATGCAAATTAAAACAACTCTGAAATACCACCTCATTCTATCAGATTGTCTAATATGAGAGAAAAATAAAATGGTAAATGTTGGATAAGATGTGGGAAAATTGGAACATTAATGCATTGTTGATGGAGTTGTGAACTGATAAAACTGTTCTGGAGAGCAATTTGGAACTATGCCCAAAGGGCTATAAAACTGTGCATACACTTTGATCCAGCAATACCACTAATAGGTCTGTATCCTAAAGAGATCATGAAAGGGGGAAAATGACCCACATGTACAAAAATATTTATAGCGGCTCTTTTTGTGGTGACAAAGAATAGGAAATTGAGGGAATGTCCATCAATTGAGGAATGGCTGAACAAATTATGGTATATGAATGTAATGGAATACTATTGTTCTATAAGAAATGATGAGCAGGCAGATTTCAGAAAAACCTGGAAAGATGAACTGATGCTGAGTGAAGTGAAGTGAGCAGAACCAGGATAACATTGTACACAGTAACAGCCACGTTGTGCAATGACTGACTTTGATAAAGTTACCTCTTCTTAGCAAAGCAAGGATATAAGATGCATGATGGAAAATGCTGTCCACATTCAGAAAAAATAAAACTGTGGAGTCTGAACGTAGATCGAAGCATATTATTTTCTCTCTCTCTTTTTTTGTTGGTTGTTTCTTATGGTTTCTCCCATTGGTTCTAATTCTTCTTTACAATATGACTAATGTGAAAATAGACTTAATAGGAATGTATGTGTAGAGCCTATATCAAATTACATGCCATCTTGGGGTGGGGGAATCAATAACATTTATTAAACACCTACTATGTTCCTGGTACTGTTCTCGGGATGCATAAAGAAGCAAAAGACACTCCCTCCTTTTCTGTAGCTTATGATCTAATGGAGGAAGACAATATACAAACAGATATACTCAAAGCAAGCTGTATAAAAGACAAATAGTAAGTAATTAACAGAGATAAGGCACTAGAATTAAGAGGGCGAAGGTTCCAGTAAAAGATGGGATTTTAGTTGGGACTTAAAAGAATCTAGGGAAGTAGTAAATAGAAAGGAGAAGGGAGAACATTCCAAGCATAGCAGATAGCAGAGAAAAAGGCCAGAGCCAAAAGATAGAATGTTTTGTTCATAGAATAGCCAGAAGGCCAGTGTCACTGTGCCAAAGAGTATACATCAGGAAGTAAGATGTAAGAAGACTGGGAAGGTAGGAGGGGACTACATTATGTAGGGCTTTGAATGCTAAACAGAGCATTTTGTCTATGATCCTGGAGACAGTAGGAAGCCACTTGAGTTTAATAACATAAAGGAGTGATATGATAGGAGCTATACTTTAGGAGAATCACTTTAGTGGCTGATTGGAGGATGGATTGGTGTGGGAAGAGAGTTGAAGCAATCAGACCCACCAGAAAACTATCACAATAATCCAAATGTGAGGTGATGATGGCCTACCCTAAAGTGGTTGCAGTGTCAAACGAGAGAAAGGGGTAAACCCTGGGCCAGGAATCAAAAAGAACTGAGTTCAAATACATCTGCAGACACTTGCAATCTACGTTACCCTGGGCAAGTCAGTTAACCTCTGCTTCAGTTTTCTCATCTGTAAGATATGGATAATAATAGCACCTACATCACAGGGTTGTTGTAAGCATCAAATGAGATAATATATGTAAAGTTCTTAGCAAAGTGTTTGCACATAGTGGATACCACATAAATGTTAGCTATTGCTGTGGTTGTTATTATTGAAGAGAAAGAAACTGAGGCCCAGGGAGGTTAAGTGACTTAGTCAATGTGACATGACCCAAAAAACACCAGAAAGAGGATTTGAACTCAGGTCCTCCAACTCCAGAGTTTAACCATGGTCTCTTATTCTTGTTGCATCATGACTGGAATCATTTCAGGGATGGGAGGAGGAAGAAATACACCTGAGTGAATTTGAAGTTATGAACTTTAAGTTACAGTTCTAACAATGTTGTGCATGGCAGCCTCTTTTATAATGGTTGTTAGCCAGAGCTATGGGGATCCTTATCTAGGCCACAACTTTTTTTATTTTTTTTTCCTGAGGGGGGAAGGCAGGGCAATTGGGGTTAAGTAACTTGCCCAATGTCACATAGCTATTAAGTGTGTCAAGTGTCTGAGGCCGGATTTGAACTCAAGTCCTCCTGACTCCAGGGCCAGTGTTCTACTCGCTGCCCCACCTAGCTGACCCTCTTCACCACTTCTTATATTCAAGTATTCATTGATCACATGTTTGAAGGCTACTTTAGTCCACCATACATGTCCCAATTAACCTCTGGGTCTTCTGCCATTTGCATCCTTCTGATATTATTATATTCATGACCGAACTAAGAACATTAGGTGGAAATTGAAAAGTGGCTAGTTGGGTTTAATGAAATCTAAAACTCTTTAATAATTATAATTATCTAAAAATGGAATAGCCTGACTCAGGATATAATGATGTTTCCCCTCACCACTGGGCTACAAGAAAAAAAAAGATGTATTTCTTCTTTTCAGATGTGTTATAGAAAGTATTCTTTTTTGGTTATAGGTTGGACAAGATGACCCTTGAGATGTCTTCCAACTAAAAAATTCTGTGATTCTGTGACCTAGGCCTGAATCCTTTCTGTGCCTCTGCCTAGTTAGGTGACCTTGAGAAAGTAAAATAGCTTTTCAACTTCAGGATGCATGTACAAACCAAGGATCAGAATACTTATGTCACCTATCTTAAAATAATAATGATGAATCAAAAGAGTTATTTTGTAGAAAGTGTTACATAAACAAATCGTAAAATGCTGTATTCATGAATTATGTGTGTATATCCACATGAAAATTTGTCTTACTCAGAAATTCCCTATTCCCCATTGCTAGAATGACCCTCTAGCCTGCTTTTCAGATTTTTGCTTTTTTATCTCTGGCATTCATATTTATTTGCCTAGAAACGAAGTCCTGCCACACATGATTTCCTTCCATATCTAACACATCATCTTTTTCAAAATTTTTTTGGTGTGGGAAATTATTGTTATTTTTACTATTTTATTTTTTAAAATTCATTTTTTAAAATTTTGAGTTCTACCTTCTCTCCCTCCCTCAGATCCTCCTTTCTCTGAGAAGGCAAGCAATTTGATATAGATTATACTTGTGCAGTCATGAAAAAAATTTTTCATATAAGCCATGTTGTGAAAGAAAACAACAGATCAAAAAACGCTCAAAAATAAAGTGGAAAAAAAAGAATACTTAGATCTGCATTCAAACTCCATCAGTTCTTTTTCTGGAGGAGGATAGCATTTTTCATCATAAGCCTTTGGAATTTTCTTAGATCTTTGTATTGCTGAGAATAGCTAAATCATTCACAGTTGATCATCATATAATATCACTGTTACTATGTAGAATGTTCTGGTTCTGTTTACTTCATTTTGCATACGTTCATATAAGTCTTTCCAGGTTTTTCTAAAACTCTCTTGCTCATCATTTCTTATAACATCATAGTACTCCATCGCACTTGTATGCCACAATTTGTTTAACTATTCCTCAATTGATGAGCATCCCCTCAATTTCCAATTCTTTGCCACTACAAAAAAAGAGATACTATAAATATTTTTGTACATACGGGTCCTTTTCCTTTTTCTTTGATCTCTTTGGAATACAGACCTTGTAGTGTGGTATCCTGGGTCAATAAGGTATACACAGTTTTATAGCTCTTTGAGAATAGGTCCAAATTGTTCTCCAGAATATTTGGATCAATTCACAACTCCACCAAAAGTGCAGTAGTTTCTCAATTTTTCCACATACCCTCCAACATTTATCATGTCCCTTTTCTATCATATTAGCCAATCTGTTAGGTGTAAAGTGGTACCTCAGAGTTGTTTTAATTTGCATTTTTCTAACCAATAGTAATTTAGAGCATGTTTTCATATATTATAAATAGCTTTGATTTCTTTTTCTGAAAACTGAGTTCATATTCACTTCCATTTGTCAAATAGGGCATGACGTGTAGTCTTAGGAATCATAGAAATTGCTGTTTAAAAATTCCCCAATTTTCTGCTCTCCTTTTAGTTTTGGCTGCAGTGGATTTCTTCGTTCAAAAATGTTTTAATGTAATATAATCAAAATTATCTATTCTAGTTACTGTCTTGTTATCTACCTCTTGTTTTGTCATAAATTCTTCTTTGTCAAAAATTCTGAAAAGTAAGATATTCCACATTTCCCTAATTTGTTTATGGTATCTCTATTTCATGTACCTTAGGTTGATAAATGGTGACATGCTGGTCCATACTTAGTTTCTGACAAACTGTTTTCCAATTTTCCCAACAATTTTTGTCAAATAGTGAGTTCTTCTCCCAAATACTTGGATCTTTGTGGTTTATCAAACACTAGACTACTATGGTCATTTACTACTATGTATGATGTACATAATCTGTTCCATTGGCCCACCACTCCATTTCTTAGCCAGTACCAGATTGTTTGATGATTGCCATTTTGTAATACAGTTTGAGATCTGGTAGCATTGATTCCTTCGACATTCTCGACATTTTGTTTTTCCAGATGCATTTTGTTATTATTTTTCCTATCTTTATAAAATAATTTTTGCTAGCTTAATTAGTATGGCACTGAAAAACTAAATTAATTTAGGTAGAATTGTCATTTTTATTATGTTAGTTCCACCTACCAATGAGTAATTAACATTTCTCCAGTTATTTAGCTCTAATTTCATTTGTATGAAAAGTATTTTGTAATCATGTTCATATAGTTCCTGGGTTTGTCTTGGCAGGTAGGCTTCCAAGTATATCATATTATCTACAGTTACTTTAAAAGGAATTTTTCTTTCTATCTCTTGCTAGTGGACTTTGTTGACAATATGTAGAAATGATAATGATTTATGTGGGTTTATTTCATATCCTGCAAGTTTGCTGAAGTTGTTAATTATTTCAACTATTTTTAGTTGATTCTCTAGGTATACCATCATATCATCTGGAAAGAGTGATACTTCTATTTCCTCATCGCCTATTCTAATTCCTTTAATTTCTTTTTCTTCTCCAATTTCTATGGCTAGTATTTCTAGTACAATGTTCAGTAATAATGCTAATAATGTTGCATTCCTAATGTTATTGGGAAAACTCCTACCTTATCCTCATTACAAATAGTGCTTGCTGATGGCCTTTGATATATGCTATTTATCATTTTAAGGAAACCTCCCTTTTTCATATGCTTTGCAATGCTTTTGATAGGACTGGGTGCTGTATTTTGTTAAAAAGTTTTTCTGCATCTTTTGAGATAATCATATGATTTTTGTTGCTTTTGTTATGGATATGGTCAATTATGATGACAGCTTTCCTAACATTGAACCAGCCCTCATTCCTGTTGCATATGATCATAGTGTAGGATCTTTGTGACATATTGTAATCTCCTTGCTAGTATTTTATTTTCAAGATTTGCATCAATATTTGTAAGGGAAATTGTTCTATAGTTTTACTTCTTGGTTTTTGTTCTTCCTGGTTTAAGAATTAGCACCATATTTGTCATAAAAAGAATTTGGTAGGACTCCTTCTTAGCCAATTTTTTTCCAAATACTTTATACAGTGTTGGAATTAATAGTTTTTTTAAATTTTTGGTAGAATTCACTTATGAATCCATCTGGTTGTGGGTATTTTTCTTAAGGAGCTCATCGATGGCTTATTAAATTTCTTTTTCTAAGATAGGGTTATTTAAATACTCTATTTTATCATCTGTTAACATTGGTAATTTATATTTTTGTAAATATTCCTCCATTTCACTTGGATAGTCAGATTTATTGCTATATAATTGGTCAAAATAGCTCCTAATTATTGCTTTATTTTCCTCTTCATCGGTGGTGAATTCGCCCCTTCTATCTTGGATATTAATAATTTGATTTTCCCGTTTCTTTTTGTAATTAACCAATGGCCTATCTTATTGATTTTTTTCTAATGCTTTCTTGTGTTCGATTTATTACTTTCTCCTCTGGATTTCCAACTTGATGTTTAATTAGAAATTTTTAATATTTTCTTTTTCCATTTTTTAGTTATATGCCAATTCACTGATCTGCTCTTTATCTATTTTATTGATGTAAATGTTTAGAGATATAATTTTTTCCCACTTACTGCTTTGGCTGCATCTCACAAATTTTGGTATGTTGTCTCATTGTTGTCACTCTCTTTAATTAATTTACTGATTATTTCTATGATTTGTTCTTTCACCCTCCCATTCTTTAGCAGTAGATTATTAAGTTTCCAATTAATTTTTATCTACATTTTCACACTCTTACATTGAATTTAATTTTATTACCTTATGAAGTGAAAGGGATGCATTTAATATTTCTGCTTTTCTACATTTGGTTGTGAGGCTTTTATGCCCTAATACACGGCCAATTTTTGTAAAGGTGCCATGTGTATTTTAGGGAAAGTTATACCCCTTTTTATCCTAATTTAATTTTCTCCAGAGCTCTATTATACCTAACTTTTCTACAATTCTATGCCATTGACTTCTTTATTTTCTTTTTGCTTAGATTTATCTAGTTCTAAGAGAGAAAAGTTGAGGTCCCCCACTAGTTTAGTTTTACTCTCTATTTCCTACTATTACCCATTTAACTTTTCCTTTAAGAATGTGGATATTATATCATTTGATGAATATATATTTACTATTGACATTGCTTCATTGTGTAGGGTACCTTTTAGCAAAATGTAGTTTCCCTGCTTATCTCTTTTAATTAGATCTAATTTTGCTTTTGCTTTGTCTGGGACTGTGATTGCAATCCTTACTTTTTTTACATCAGCTAAGTATAATTGATTCTAATTCAGTCCCTTTTTCTTCTATGTATGTCTCTCTGTGTCAGATGTGTTTCTTATAAACAACATATTGTCAGATTCTGATTTTTAATTCGTTCTGCTATCTACTTCTAGTCTATAAGTAAGTTCATCTTATCAACATTCACAATTATAATTACTATGAACTTCCCTTTATCCTATGTTTCCACCTATTTATCCTTCCCCTTCCCTCTCTCTCCCCATTTTACCCTGTCCCTCCTCATAAGTCTATTTTTCTTCTGACCCTCACCTCCTCCAATATTCTCTCTTTTCTAACTTCCCCTTTTCTCTTACTCTCTTCCCTTCCTACTTCTCTGTAGGACAAGATAGATTTCTATATCCAACTGAGTATGTAGGTTTTCCCTTTTTGGGCCAATTCTGACAAGAGTAAGATTCAAGTGCCCCCATCTTCATCTCTATTGTAAAAGTTCCTTTTGTACCTCTATTATGTAATAAAACTAACTCCATTCCATCTCTGACTTCTCCCAGTATATCACTTTCTCTCTCCACTTAATCTTTTTTAAAAATTGTCTCATCGTAGTAAACACACCCATGCCCTCTATCTATGTGTATGCCTTCTAAATGTCCTAATAATGATAAAGTTCTTCAGAAGTATAAATATCATCTTTCCATGTAAGAAAGTAAAGTTTAACCTTGAGTCACTTTTGATTTTTCTTTCATGTTTTTTCAGTGAGATATTTCACATTTTCTTCTATTTTTGTTTTGTTGTTTCTTGATGTCTCATTGAGTCATTAGCTTCCACTTACCCAATACTAATTTTTCCAGAACTATTTTATTCAGTGATTTTTGTACCTCTATTTTAATATGTTATTTTCTTTGGTATTTTTTGTGCCTCCTTCACCAAGCTGTTGACTTCTTTTTCATTATTTTCTTGTGTTGCTCTCATTTCTTTTCTCTTTTTTCTCTACCTCTCTTAGTTCATTTTTAATCCTTTTTGAGCTCTTCCAGGAATTCTTGTGAGGCCTTTGACAAACTCATATTTTTTCAAGCTTTGCAAGGTAGCTGTTTTGACTTCATTGTCTTCAGGGTTTGTGTCTTGATTTTCCCTATCACTACAGCAACTTCGATGGTCAGGTTCTTCTTTTGTTGTTTGATCATTTTCACAGTCTATTTCTTTGACTTATAACTTTATTTTAAAGTTTGTCTCTGTTCCCTGAGTGGAGGCAGCACTGTCCCAAACTTCAGGCCTTTCTTGCTGCTATTCTCAGAGCTTGCACTGGGGGCCTATAGGTTTCCAGTTCTTCTAAGTTGATATAGTCTGAAGAATGGTGTGATCACTACTGTTCTGATCTATGTCAGTAAGTGACCAGTAGCACTCTTCTCTGCCCTGGAACTATGACCAGGGCCCCTGTACCCCTCCGGCTGCAAGCACTTGTGAGACAGTGCTCCTCTTAGGTCTGAGATTGTGACCAGAAACTACATATGGACAATGTAACAGGATCCCTTACCCAGTGCCAGCAGAGGATCTTCTGTAATCTCCTTCTGACCAGCTGTCTGACCCCTTTATTATCTGTGGGTTGAAAATTCCCAAAGCTGCTGCTGCTGCCACTGATGAACTGCCTCCAGTACTTGATGCTGGCTCCCTGGCCATGTTCTGTTCTGGGATCCAAATCTGACCACCATCCTTGTGAGACTGACCTCCCCTGCCAATCTCCTAAGTTGTTCTAGGCTGGGAAATAATTTCAGCCTGAACTTTTGTGGCTTTTGCCACTCTGGAATTCAATTTGGGGCATTATTCTAAAGTTATTTGCAGGTGAATTTAGGAAAGTTTAAGTGAGTCTCTGTTTTCACTTCACCATCTTGGCTCTACCATCTTACTCTTTGTAAGGCCTGTTGTCTTCTCTAGACACTCTTTCTAATATACCCTGCCTTTGTTTTTCTATCATCTCAACCATTTTTTTCAGATATTCTCTCTTCCCTCTTATCTTAAAAACCCCAAATTACACACACACACACACACACACACACACACACACACACTTCCTTTATAACCCTTTCCAAGAAAGATCATATTTTCTTCCACTACTTCTGTCACTCTTCACAATCAAGGACCAAGGACCTCATTCAGTCTACCTTTACCTTTTTAAAGCTCATGACATAACCCATTAAATCACCCTTCTTCCATTTTATTTTTATGTTAATTTTCTTATTTATTTAGTATTTAATTTTTCTCCAGTTAGATGGATAAAAACAATTTTTAACATTTGTTTTTAAAATTTGAGTTCCAAATTCTCTCCCTTCCTCCCTCCTTATCCACACTTATTGAAAAGGCAAGCAATTCTGTGTAGGTTATATATGTGTAGTCATTTGAAACATTTTCATATTAGTCAAGTTGTGAAAGAAAACAGACAGAAACACAGTAAAAATAAAGAGTAAAAATGAATGCTGCAGTCTGTATTTAGACACCATCAGTTCTTTCTCTGGGGATGGGTAGCATTTTCCACCATAAGTCCTTTGGAGTTGTCTTGGATCATTGTATAGCTGAGAATGGCTAAGTCATTCACAGCTGATCATCTTGCAATACCACTGTTACTTTGTACACAGTGCATTTCACTTTGCATTAGCCCATGCAAGTATCTCCAGGCTTTTCCAAGAGGATCTTGCTCATCATTTCCCACAGCACAATACTGTTCTACCACAATTACATACCCCAACTTGTTCAGCCATTCCCTGAAGGGCATCCCTCTCTGTTTCCAATTCTTTGCCACCAGAAGAGTGCTGCAATAAATATTTCCATACATACATGTCTCTTTTCTTTTAGTTTTTTATCTCCTTTTTGGATACAGACTTAATAGTGGTACTCCTAGGTACCAGGGTATGCATGGTTTTATAGCCCTTGTGGCATAATTCCAAAATTCCTCTACAGAATGGTTGAATCAGTTCACAACTCCACCAACAATGCATTAAAGGCTCATTTTTCCCATATCCACTCTAACTGTCCACTTTTCTGTCCTATTTGTCAATCTAATAGGTATGAGGTAGTACCTCAGAATTGTTTTAATTTGCATTTCTTCAGTCAATAATGAGTTACAGTATTTTTTCATATGGCTATCAATACCTTTGATTACTTCATCTGAAAACTTGCATCTTTTAATCATTTTTCAATTGGAGAATTGCTCTTAAGTTCATAAATTTGACTCAGTTCTCTACATCTTTGATAAATGAGGTCTTCATCAGTGAAATCTGCTTTAAATTTTTTTCACACTAACTATTGCTAACTGTATTTTCCTCCGTACTATTTCTCCCATTCATTCTATTCTCTCTCTCCTTTCACCCTGTCCCTTCTCAAAAGTGTTTTGCTTCTGACTGCCCTCTCCCCCAATCTGCCTTCCCTTCTATCACTCCTCTCCCTTCTCTTTTCCCCTTCTTCTCCTACCTTCTTGTAGAATAAGACAGATTTCTATAGCCAAGCCAATTTTGATGAAAGTAAGGATCACTCACTCCCCCTTACTTCAGGCAAGGCAAGGGTTAAAAAGCACCATTACTAGAAGTGAGAAAAAAAAAGTTGGAATGGCAGGTGATCTATAGACTAAGATTTTCTGCATGAGTTATCTGGATAATTGCTTCCAGGTATCACACAGCAAAGTATGTTACAAACAAAATACAAAGTATGAGTTCAAGGAAAGCAGTTTAGTTGGAGCTAACAGACTAACTAAACAATCATAGCAATATAACAACACCTGGGCTAAAGCAATCATATAGTGCTTTAATGTTTGCAAAGCATTATACGAATATTATCTCATTTTATTTTTACAACTCTGGGAGATAGGCACTATTATTATTCCATTTTACAGGTGAGAAGTCTGAGGCAGGCAAAAGTTAAATATCAGAGGCAACATTTGAACTCATATCTAGCTGTCTAGGTCTAGCACTCTAGCCACCTACCTGTCTCTTTGTTCTAGACAATGCCCTAGGCACTGAGCATACAAAGACAAAATCCCTTACTTGCATTGTACTGGGGACTACATCATAAAAAGAGATAAGTAAACATAAATTATTTGCAAAGTAATTTCAAAATAACTTCAGGAATGGGAGATAATAGCATCCAGAGGATCTGGAGGGGAGCTTGGAAGAAAGATAGGAATGCTTAGAGGCCAAATTGTATATACGCTTTGACCAGTCTTGTAGCCCAAGGAGATCAAAGTAAGATGTGAAAGACTCATGTGCACAAATATTTGTGGCAGTGTTTTTTGTGCTACCAAAAAAATGGAAGCTAAGGGTATTCTGATAAGTTGGAGAATGGCTAAAGAAATTATAGCATTGTGATATAATGGAATACTTTTTGCCATAAGAAAAGATAAAAGTGATTATTTTAGGGAAAATCAGGAAAAAATATACAAAGCAATGCAGAGTAAAGTGAACAGAAACAGGAGAATAATTTATATGACAAAACAACTCTGAAAGATTTAAGAACTCTGATCAATGCAATGGCCAACCAGTCCAGAGGCACAATGATGAATCGTGTTGCTTATCTCCTGAAAGAGAAGTGATAGAGTTTGGTTGTAGGATAAGACAAGTATTTTCAGATATAGCCAAAGTTGAGATTTGTTCTGTTTGATCTGCTTACTTGGTAAAGGGGTATATGGGGTTCTTTTTCTCCTGGCAAGTTGGGTAGAAGTGGAAAGAAGAGAAAATTAATTATTGTTCAGTTAAAAAATAAAATTCAATTTTAAAAAAGGGTAAAAAGATGCAAACATGGGATGTGGTATAATATACATGAGGAAAAGCAAGTAGACTGGTTTGGATGGATTGTAGAGCATATGAAGGAGAGGGATATGTCATAAGACTAGAAGCTAGACAAAATCCAACTTGTGAAGGACATTAAATTACAAAGAAAAAAGTTTGTATTTGATCATAAAGGTAAGAGGCACTACTTTGTTTATGGGGGAAGCGATAGGGTCAGAAAGGTACTTTAGGAAAATCACTTTGGCCACTATGTGAAGATGGATTAGATTAGGGAGAAGCTTGAGCCATGAAGGATAATTAAGGGACCATTGCAATGCTCCAGGAGAGGTGATAAGGGCCTAAGCAAGAGCCTTAGCTGTGTGAATGGAGAGATGGGGATGTAGTCAAGAGTCACTCTGAAGGAATAATCAATAAAACTTGGTAGATGATTCAATATGGAAGGTGAAGAAGAATAAAAAGTTGAAAGTGACTAAGAGGTTGTAAACCTAGGTGACTGGAAGGATAGCAGTGTCCTTGATAGAAACAGTTATAGAAAAGGATAATGAATTCTATTTTGGATATGTTGAGTAAGATATGTTCGCATGATAGCCAGTTGGAGGTATATAATAGGCTATAAGTGAAATAAGACAGTAGCTCAGGAGAGACTGGGGTTATCCAGAAACCACTTCCAAAGATGATAATTGAACATATGGGAACAGATGAGGTCACTGAAGGAGAGAATGACAGGGAAGAGAAGAGGAGGCAGGATATAACCTTGAGTTGCACCCCCAGCTTAGGAAGTGGTATATAGATGATAGTCCAGGAAAGGAGAATAAAAAGAATCAGTGAGAAAGATAGGAAGAAGTGAGTAGAGCACCAGCCCTGGAGTCAGGAGGACCTGAGTTCAAATCCGGCCTCAGATACTTGACACACTTACTAGTTGTATGACCTTGGGCAAGTCACTTAACCCCAATTGCCCTGCCTTCCCCCCTCAAAAAAAAGATAGGAGGAGAAGTGAGAGTGTGGTGTCACGAAAAACCTCAAAAGGAGAAATTAACCAGGAAGAGAGGGTTGTCAACAGTGTCAAATGCTACAGAGAAGTCATGAAAAATGAAAACTGAGAAAAGGCCATTGTATCTGGCAACTTTAAAAAGCATTCATAATTTTAGAAAGAGCATTCACTTGAATGACTTTAGAAGGTATAATGCAAGAAGTTAAGAAGTTAGTGAGAAGGGAAGAGAAAAAGTGAAGAATAACATGAGGCTGACTCTCTAACAAGACACAGTTATTTCAGCCAGAGTCCTCATATGAAAGATGCGACTGTAAAGTATGAAATTATTATAAAAAAGAATCATTTGTGCACATGTGTGTATGTGTAATTTCCTGTCAACATAGTCATTTTAGGAGGCTACATACGTATTCTAAACTTGTGGCCACTGCTAAAAACGTTCTTGAGTATTGATATTGGTCCTCAGAATACTCCATGGAAATGACCGACTTTGACTTGGGTCCCTATGGGAGTGGAGATGCTGTGTCAAGGAGTATTGGTAACAAAGAGGTCACCTTAAAGGAGACCAGAAAAGCAGAAAATTAGGGGGGGGGGCAGAAATTTTGCAACAAGTATCTATGATAAAGGCCACATTTCTCAAATATGTAGAGAATTGAATCAAATTTATAAAACTACAAGCCATTCCCTAATTAATAAATAAATGGTCAGAGGATATGAACAGGCAATTTTCAGACCAAGAAATCAAAGCTACCTATAGTCATATAAAAAAATGTCGTAAATTTTTATTGATTAAAGAAATGCAAAATAAAATAACTCTGAGGTACCACTTCATACCTATGAGATTGGTTTATATGACCAAAAAAAGAGAAATGAGGGAGGGGATGTGGGAATAACTGGGACAGTAATGCACTCTCATATGCGAATCGGTCCAACCATTTTGGAGGGCAATTTGGAACTATGCCCAAAGGGATATAAAACTGTGTATATTCTTTGATCTAGCAATACTACTGCTATCTCTATATTCCAAAGACATCAAAAAAGGGGAAAGGACCTGCATATACAAAATGTTTATAGCTAAGACTTGTGTGTGGCTAAGAACTGGAAGTCGAGAGGTTGCCCATCAATTGGGGAATGTCTAAACGAGCTGTGGTACCTGATTTTTTTTTGCAGGTGGGAAGGCAGGCCAATTGGGGCTAAGTGACTTGCCCAAGGTCACACAGCTAGTAAGTGTGTCAAGTGTCTGAGGCTGGATTTGAACTCAGGTCCTCTTGACTCCAGGGCCGGTGTTATACTCACTGCGCCACCTAACTGCCCCCGATACATGATTTTAATGGAATATTATTGTGCTATAAGAAATAACAAGCAGGATGATGTCAGAAAAACCTTAGAAATACTTACATGAATTGATGCAAAGTGAAGTGAGCAGAATCCAGAGAACATTGTACACAGTAATAGCAATACTGTACAATGAAGAATTGTGAATGACTTAGCTATTATCAGCAATACAATGATCCAAGATAATCCCAAAGGACTAATGACGAAACATATTATCTGCCTCCAGAGAAAGAACTGATATTGTCTGAATATAGACTGAAGCATACTATTTTTCACTTTCTTTCATTCATTTTTTATTCTTTTTTATTCTATTTATGTACAAATGACTAATATGGAACTGTTTTACATAATTGCATATATATATTACCTATGTCTGATTGCTTGCTGTCTTAGGGATGGAGGATGGGAGGGAATGAAGGAAGGATAGAATTTGAAACTCAGAACAAAAACTAAATTAAAGGAAAGCAAACTGAGTTAAATTATAATGCTTAAGCTTGTCACTGAAGAGAAGAGAACAAAATACACTTCTATCTCTTCTTTGCAGAGATGGAAGACTGTGGGTGTGCCATGTTGCATATACTGTCATACACAGTTGATATATTGGTCAGTTGTGCTGAAATATGTTTTTCTCTTCTTTTTTCTCTCTTTTTTAAATTCTCTGTTAAAATGGATGCTATTCTGAAAGGACAAAAGAAAAAATATATCTGGAAATGAAAAACAAATTTATAAAAATGTAAAACCAAAAGATACCATTTTTTAATTTAAAGGTAACCAAGTGTGAATAAAGGCAATAGTGTAACTGAAAAAAAAAATCTTCTGTTATAACAGAAAGAGAGAGGGAGAGAGAGAGAGAGAGAGAGAGAGAGAGAGAGAGAGAGAGAGAGAGAGAGAGCAGAAGCTGTCCTTCTAGTCTAAATCAATATTCTTTTTTGCACAGCAACCTCCACCATATAATGGGGACCAAAGAACCAAGAAAGAACTTCTCTTCACTACCCTCCTTTACCAAGGGGTCAGAGTATGTGTCCACAGGACTAAACAATATATGCCCAGATTCTGGGGAAGTGTGTATATCCAATTCTATCTGCGCTTGAAACTCTTCTTTTGGAAATACCGCCTTGGGAAAGGCAGTATGGTTTAGTGGATAGATGACTGAAATTGGAGTGAGGAACATGGATTGTAATAACAATTATAGGTTACATTTATGTATTGCTTTACTTTTTACTACTTTACAAAGCACTTTAGACATGTTATCTCCAAAACAACCCTGGGAATTTGGGTCTGTTATTATCCCCATTGTACAGATCAAGAGACTGAGGCTGAGAAAGGTCAAATGACTTGCTGAGGGTCACATAGTTAGGTGTCTAAGGAAGGATTGTACTCAGTTCTTCTTAATTGCAAGTTCAGCAGTGGAACTGGGAACTGATTCAACTATTCTGGAGAGCTATGTGGAACTGTGTCCAAAGGGCAACCAAATTGTGCTTACCCTTTAATTCACTAATACTACTACTAGGTCTGTATCCCAAAGAGATCATAACAAAGGGAAAAGGACCAAAATATGCAAAAATATTCATAGCAGCCCTTTTTGTGGTGGCAAAATATTGGAAACTGAGGAGATGCCCATCAATTGGGGAATGGCTGAACAAGCTGTGCTATATGAATATAGAGGAATACTACTGTGGAATAAAGAATAATAAACAGGCAGATTTCAGAAAAATCTAGAAAGATACAAAGTGAAATGGGCAGAATCAGGAAAATATTGTACGCAGTAACAGTGTGATGATCAACTATGAATGACTTAGCTCTTCTCAGCAACACAATGATCCAAGACAAATACAAAGGACTCATGAAGAAAAATGCTATTTGTATCCAGATAAAGGACTGGTGGACTATGAATGAAGATCTGAGCATATTTTCTCACTTAACTCTTTTCTCTCTTGTAGATTTTCCCCTTTTTATCTGTCTCTTTTTTTCACAACTGTGACTAATAGGGAAGTATTTTATATGATAGTACATGTATAAAGTATATCAAACTGCCTACCATTTTCAGAAGAGAGGAGGGAGGAAAAAAGGTTGAAAGTCAAAATCTTTTTTTACTATTTTTGAGTTTTATTTAGTATCTTATTTTCTCCTAGTTACATGTAAAAACAATTTTAACATGTTTTTTAAAGTTTGAGCTCCAAATTCTCTACCTTCCTCCCTCCTGACCTCCCCACATTGAGAAGGCAAGCAATTTGATATAGGTTATACATGTGGAGTCATGCAAATATGTTCATAGTAGTCATATTGTGAAAGAAAACAGGCAAAAAAAATTCAAGAAAAATAAAGTAAAAAAAGTATGCTTCAATCTGTATTCAGAAACCATGAGTTCTTTTTCTGG
The DNA here is from genome assembly GCA_028646595.1 of Phalanger gymnotis. Taxonomy (NCBI): domain Eukaryota; kingdom Metazoa; phylum Chordata; class Mammalia; order Diprotodontia; family Phalangeridae; genus Phalanger; species Phalanger gymnotis. The sequence continues at coordinate 732,301,234 of CM053622.1, read as the reverse complement.
GGATGGATAGCATTTTTCATCATAAGTCCTCCAGAGCTGTCTTGGATTGTTGTACTGCTAAGAAGAGCTAAGTCATTCATAGCTGATCATCTTACAATATTGCTGTTACTTTGTACACAGTACATTTCACTTTGCATCAACCCATCCAAGTCTTTCCAGGTTTTTTCTGAAAGCATCCTGCTCATCATTTCTTATAATGCAATAGTATTTCATCATAATCACATACCACAATTTGTTCAGCCATTCCCCAATTGATGGGCATCCCCTCAATTTCTAATTTTTTGCACCCCCCAAAAAAGCTGCTATTTTTGTACATATAGGTCCTTTTCCTTTTTTAAACTCAAAACGTTTAAAAAATGAATGCTAAAAAAATTTATTGACATGTAACTGGGAAAAAATAAAATACTATTAACTTTTTAAAAATTACTACAGAAATATTTTTTAAAAAAACACTACTACTAGATCTGTTTCCCAAAGAGATCAAGGAACAAAGAAAAGTATAGAAAATACTTATAGGAGCTCTTTTCATCGTAGCAAAGAACTGGAAATTGAGGGAGAGCCATCAATTGTGGAATGGCTCAACAAGTTGCAGTATAAGATTATGATAGTATACTATTGTGCTATAAGAAATGACAAGAGAGACGTTTTCAGAAAAACCTGAAAGGTTTACATGAACTGATACAAAATGAAGTAATCAGAACCAGGAGATAATTGTGCACAGTAATAGTAATGTTGCAAAGATGATCAACTGTGAATAACTTAGCTATTCTCAGCAATAGAATGAACTAAGATAATTTGAAAGGACCCATGATGAAAAATGCTATCTACCATCAGAGAAAGAACTGATGGAATTGGAATGCAGATTGAAGCTTACTTTTTTTTTTTACTTTCTTTATTACTCGTGGGTTATTTTTTCGCCTGTGTTTTTTTTAGCAATGTTACTAATATGGAAATGTTTTGCATGAGTGCACATGTGTAATATATGTCAAATTGCTTGCCTTCTCAAGGTGGTGGGGGGTAACAATAAGGTGGGGAGAAAATTGGAACTCAGATTTTTTAAATGAATTTTAAAAAGTAAAAAATACCATAATTTGGAAATATAGTTTTCTGTTTCCATCTTTACTGACCAAATAAAATTAACCCATTCCTTCCAAAGTCCATCAACAGGAGTGATTTTTGGGTTTTTTTTAATTTTCATTTCAGAGCAAGAATTCTTAAGAACAGTATATGTGAGCCATTGGCAAGTGACCTTGACTTTGATTCCTGGGAAAATTTTTGAACAGATAATTCAAGAGAATGGTGAAAAACATCTAGAATGGAAAATGATGATTACAAAGAGTCAGCCTAGTTTCATCAAGAATAAGTCATGCCAGACTGGCCTTTTTTTTAACAAGATTATTAAACCAGCAGGTGAATGGAATGCTATGGATATATTGATTTTGCAGAGCTTTTTATAAATAACTCATACCATTTGAGGGGAAAAGATAGAGATATGGGGATTGGAAAGTAATACAATTAGATTTGCTTAGAACTGGATAGATGTACAGATTCAGAGAGCAGTTAATAGTTTAATGTCAACATGGCAGGAGGTCTCCAGTGGAGTACCCAGAGGATCCATTCTTGGCCAAGAGCTAAGTATCAGTGACTTGAATAAAAGGAAGAGGTGACAAACATCAAATTTGCAGAGAATTAAAAGCTGGGAGAGCTATCTAAAACATGAAAAAATAAATTCATAATCAAAAATATCATGATGATATGCACTGAGCATAACAATACCAACAGCTAACATTTATTTAGGACTTCGAGGTTTGCAAAACACTTTACATAGATTATTTTATATAATCCTCACAGTAACGCTAGGAAGTAGCTGCTATTATTCTCATCTTACAGATGAGAAAAATGAAACAGACAAAGATTAACCTTGCCCAGAGTTACACACTGAGTAAGGGTCAGAGAAAGGATTTGAACTCTGGTCTTTCTGACTTCTAGTCCAACACTATGCACTATACTACCTAACTACTAAGTATACCACATACTTACCTAATAAGATGAAATAAAAGAGGGATAGATGTAAAGTCTTAAATTGGTATAAAAACAACATCATAAGTATAAGATGGGAAGGCATTGACAAAAAAAAGTAGTTTCAAAAATATAGTTAAAAAGAGCTAGCATTTATATAGCACTTTGAATTTTGCAAAGTATCTTAAAATGTTATCTCATTTGATCCCTACAAGAACTATGGTAGGTAATACTATCCCTATTTTATAGATCAGAAAATAAGCAAATAGAGATTCTGCTATACAACTGGTAAATGTCTGAGGTAGGATTAGAAGTCAAATCTTCCTCTAGGTCCAGTTCTCTGTCCACTATGCCACCTGGCTATCTAACCCTCCCCCCTAAAAAAAATCTTTAAAATTCTGTGCACTAGAGGTCAACATGAATTAGCAGTATGATGAAAAAAAATGCTATCTTGGGTTACATTATGGGAAACACAGGGGGAAAGGGAGGGCAATTAAGTGACTAGATCTCTGGACTTAAAATCAAAAAGACTTATTTTCCTGAATTAAAATCTGCCAAAATGATCTGGAGAAGGAAATGGCAAACCACTCCACTATCTTTAGTGACCCATAAAAGGGGTCATGAAGAGTAGGATATGACTGAAATGATTGAACGCACACACACACACAAAAACCTACACATACATGTGCACATGCATGCATGGTTTTCAGGAAATGGAAACTGATAAGCCACTGTATTCTGACCAACCAATATGGTGGAGCGGAAGTATTCCACAGAGCCTAGAGTTTAGTACAACCACACTACAAAAACAACAGGAACAGGAGCCACAACGAGTGATTAGTCATAAGCAAAAAAAAAAAACCTAACTTCAAAGAGATGGTTTTATTACTGTATAGAGCTAGAAAATAATAATAAAATTAACCTTAAAAACCAAAATATCAAGAATCTCAAGATAAATAATGAAAGAATAGAAACAAATAAGGGCCTGATAATACCTGATCTCAAATTATACTCCAAAGCAGTAATCATCAAATCAATTTGGTACTACTTGTGAAATAGAAGTCAATAACTGGAACAGATTAAGTAGACAACATACCAAAGTAAATGAACTTTGTAAGCCTGTTGTTCAATAAACCTAAAGGCTCTAGCTACAGGGATGAGGACTCATTGTTTGACAAAAAGTGTTGGGAAAACTAGACAGCAATCTGGCAGAAATTACATTGAGATGAATGTCACACTATGCATCTAGATAACTTCCAATGACTAAAATACAAATAAATATCACATCAAAAACATTAGAAAAATAAGGAAGAAGTTACTCTTAAGATAAGGGAAGAATTGATGACTAAAAGAGGAATAAAGATCACAGATGATTAATTGGGCTATTTTTATTACATAATATTTAAAAGTTCTTGCACAAACAAATCTAGTGCAGCAAAGATTAAAAGGGAAACAGCTTCCAGGGTGGAGAAGGGGAATCATTGCAATAAGTTTCTCTAATTAGGATTTGTTTCCAAAATATATGAAGAATTAATTCAAATTTATAAGAATGAGAGCTCACCAATTAATAATTGGGCAAAGGATATCAGTCGGGAAGGGAAGGGAAGGGAAGGGAAGGGAAGGGAAGGGAAGGGAAGGGAAGGGAAGGGAAGGGAAGGGAAGGGAAGGGAAGGAATCAATGGACACATTACTTGCAGTTATAAAGTTTTTGGAATATGTTTGAAATCATTTGATGTAAAACTTCAAAATGAATACAATGGCCAAGAAAAGAAAAATAATTACAAATGAGGAAAAAGTTATTTCTCGTGTTATGTGTCCTTTTTTGTTCAGAAAATATGGTCTTCTTAACCTCAGTGTGATGTATATTAACTTGGATTCTGAGTTCTATTAAAATTCCAACTCTAGTTCCACTCTAAGGAAGTAATTCAGTTACTCTGTAATTCATTCTCCCCATCACTGGATTGTTGATAGCAATACCTGGTCCTAGAACAACCCAGATTTATTTTAGGAATGATAACACTGCTTTAAAAGAAGTATGCTCTGTTGAAAAAAAATTGTAAAAAAAAATATAAGAAGATTTATTTAATAATATAACCTAGGAACAGTGATAATTTAGAGATACAATGTTGTTACAAAGAAAGTGAATGGATGGAAACATTTATTAAGTCCTACTCTATATCAGGTAATTTATTAAGTAATAGAGTTACAAAGACAAATGTGAGACAATCTCTGACCCCAAGGAATTTAGATTATAACACAGGGATACATCTCATTTGATGAGTGGTGACCAGGAAGTGGTGTTTTGGATTGGCGAGTCACATATATAGGTAATAGAAACATGTGACTGTTTAGAAATTGTCTAGTGTTTGATAAAAGTAATTATCCCAGCTACTGAGGCAAGAAATATTTGAAAAATAGTGGCCTGGAATACTGGAAAGTAATCTGGCAGAAACTAAGTAAAGACAAAAATCTCACATCACATATCAACATAAACTCAAAATGGGTACGATTTACACATAAAGGACTTTGTCATAAACAAATTAGGGGAGCATAAAAGAAATTACCTGTGAGATTTATGGATACAAGAATAATTAAGACTTACCAAGAGACAGAAGCATTCAGGGGTGTAAAACAAATAATTTGGGTTAGTAAATTTGAAAAGTTTTCATACAAACAAAAACAATACAGCCAAAATTAGAAGAAAAGCAGGAAACTGGTGGGAAATTTTATAGCACATTTCTCAGATAAAGGTTTAATTTCTCAAGTATATGGAGAACTGATCCAAACATAAAAATAGATGTCACTCCCCAATTAATAAATGCCCAAAGGAAGCACTTTTCAGAGGAAGAAATCAAAGCTATCTGATAGCTATATGAAAAAACCCTCTGAATTGCTAATAATTAGATAAATTCAAATTAAAACAACTAAGGTACCACTTTACATCCAATAGATTGGTTAAAATGACAGGAATGGAAAATGGATAGTCCTGGAGGAGATATGGGAAACTTGATATACTAATGCATTGCAGGCGGAGACGTGAACTCATCCATCGATTCTGGAGAACAGTTTGGAACTATGCCAAAGACTTATAATAGCATATATACCCTTTGACCTAGCAATGCCACCACTAGATCTATACCCCAAGAAGGTCAGAGAAAAAGGTAAGGACCCGTAAGTACAAAAATATTTATAGCAGCTCATTTTGTGGTAGCAATGACCATCTATTGAGGGAATGGCTGAACAGGTTGTGCTATATGAATGCGATGGAGTACTGTTGTCCTATAAGAAATTACAAAGATGATGGTTTCAGAAAAACCTGGGAAGACTTATTTGAACTAATGCAAATCAAAGTGAGCAGAACAAGGAGAACAATGCCAGGAGTGGGAAACCCGTGGCCTCAAGACCTCCAGGTCCCCAAGTGAAGCCCTTTGCATGGATCCAAACTTCATAGTAGCCCTTTGACCAAACCCAAACTTCACAAAACAAACCTCTGCAAATTCTGGATTCAGGCAAAGGGCCACACTTGAGGCCGCATGTGGCCTCAAGGCCACAAGCTCCCCACTCCTATGTGCTTTTATATATATATATATATATATATATACAATAGCAGCAGTTTTGTAAAGATAATCATCTGTGAAAGACTTGGTAACTCTGATCAATATAATGATATACCACAAGTACAAAGGACTTATGAGAAAAAAAAACCTATCCACCTCCAGATACAGAGTTGATGGACTCAGAATACATATTGCAGCATATTTTTCCCTTTATTTTTCAAACTTTGGGGGAGGGGGGCTGATGCAGGAAAATGTTTTGAATGACTTCATAACATATAATGGGTATCATATTTCTTGTCTTTTCAATGGGTGGGGAGGGGCTTGGTGGAACTGAAAAAAATATTTTTTTAAGAGATGGGAAGGAAATCATCACAATAATCCACAATAAAAAAGGACCTTTGGTTTATATCCATTTCCTTATATGATCTTCAAAATAACCCTCTCAGGCAGCTAAATTAGATATCATTCTCTGCATTCTGAAGATGAAGAAACTGAGGATTCAAAGAAGTAAAATAGCATATAGCACATGGCAGAACTAGATTTTAAATACAGGTTGTTAGGAGTTTTGGTGGGTGGGGATAGGAGGAATGCAATTCTCTTTCAGGTAAACCATAGCTACAAACATCATCAAAAAAGCTTACCAACCTTCACATAGGGAGCTATATTTTCAACCAAGTAGTAGGCAAGCCAGTGGAATGGAAAATTAGCTGCTATGCATTGTATATAATTTGGGGCGAAAGACAGAAATTAAGGTGTGAAAAATGTTGATCATTAAATAATACAAATAAACATCTAGAAATTACTTCAGGTTGCATAATTACCCTTCCTATTGCTCTACAAATTAAATGTCATTTTCACATCAAAAATATTATTCATTTCCTTTAGGCCCGTACCTAAAACATAATAAAATTAAGGGAAAACACTAGGCAATTACCCAAAGGAAGTCCAGCTGGCCTTCCTCTTTCTAATTGGTTATGATCCCAGCTCATTAAGCATTTACAATCTGCCAGGCACTGTGCTAAATTTGAGGGATACAAACACAAGTGAAAAGAATAATCTTCCATGCCTTCAATGAGCTTACATTCTAATGGTGGGAGAAAATAAACAAAAGGGAGCTGAAAAGTGGGGAGGGACTAGGGTGAGGGTAAAGAGCAAGATAAAGGTACTCAATATGAGGGAATAGTCTTGAAGTCCAGAACCTCGGAATAGGGCATAGAGGGAAATGAAAGCATCCTGGGCCCTTACACAAAATGGAAACTCCAAGAAGAAGTCACCAAAAGGAAAAGGGAGCAGATCTTAAAGAGAAATACTCCAAGTCAAGAAGGCCAGAGGATGACTGGATATTCAAGAATGAGGAGATGTCAGGCACTCAGGGAAGTTCCAGGATGAGATAGCTACAAGAGTATGGTCATAAACTTTACAAAGCCTGAAAAGTCTGAAAGTCAGACAAAGCGGAATGATGAAGAATAGTTACATATATGTGTGTGTATGTATGTGTGTATATACACATATACATGTACATATACATATAGACATACATATATATTAGAGAGAGCAAAGACCATGTTATCAGAGTCTTTTACAATCCAGAATTAGAAGGAATCTCAGAGATCATATAGTCCAGACTTCCCAGATTATGAATCCTGCCTACAATGTCACAAAATCACAAAATCTTAGATTTTGAAGGGACGTCAGTCATGAACGGTAAGACATGACTGAAACAACTGAACAGAAAAGCTTAATGAAATCGTATATTGAGTGGTGAACTTGCAGTCAGAAAAACCAGAGCTTGATACAATTTACTTCATGCAATTACTTGTCTCAGCTTCAGTTTCCTCATTTGTACAAAGAGGATAATTATAGCACCTTCTTTAGAAGTTTTTGTGAGAATCAAATGAGTTAATAAACATACAGTGATTTGCAAACTTTAGTGTTACATAAATGCTATCAATATTATCATTATCATTATCTCATCTAGATCTTTTTCAACCCTTACTTGGTTGTTTTATGTATCACCTACGCCTCTCAGATTCATGCCATTTGGTAAGAATAACTTCTCTGACTTCACTGTTTTTGATTAAAATACGATCAGTCCAACATTATCTGTTCCTTACGAAAATGCCAAATTTAAGTGTGTATTTTTTTCAAATGCTCACAAGTCAACTCTTTAGTGATACATTTTAGAATTTTGCCAAAATTCAAACTCCCAGCCTATAGTTAACATCTTTCTTCTTATTCTCTCTCTGTCTCAGCCTCTGTGTGTCTGTCTGTCTCCATCTCTGTCTCTGTCTCTCTTTCTTTCTCTCTCTCTCTCTCTCTCTCTCTCTCTCTCACACACACACACACACACACACACACACACACACACACACACACACACCCCTTTCTTCAAAGGCATTTTCCATTGTCCATGGCCTTTAAAGGCACACTTAAAATTCACATTGATTCCTTAATGGTTTGAAAGAAGAAATTCACTATTAATAATATAATATCTTCTTCTCACTAGTGGAAGGATCTGAGTGGAAACCTAAGTCCCAGGTTGGAAAGACTCAGTGTCTACACATGAGCCCAATTCTGCCCCATCCTGAGTTCCCAGGAAAATAGAGCAGTGCCATATATATATATAGCATGCATGTAAACTTTTTCTAAAATTTATTATATCTATCCCAAGGCAAAAAATAAAAGGGACTAGTGAGTATGGCTGGCCTTCTTTCTACTCTTTCTTATGAGGGGCAGTATCATGACCAAAGTGGCACAGAGATAGGACCAGCTTTGGATGGGGAAACTTCTAACTTGGGCCTTCTCCTCCTGCCATGTGACTAGGATTCAACCATTTCAAAAGGTCAGGCAGTTAGGGTCCGAGCTTAATGTAAGTGTCCCAGGCAATGATGAGGAAAGCCTACACAGGTTTGGTTTAATTGCTAAAGAATTTTTAACATTTCTTCTGCAATGGTCACACACAGGCATCCTGAGGAGCTTCCTTTGGTCAATATCCTTAAGGACTACCAAGGACTGAAAAAGGTCCTCATTAACATGCCCGACATTTAAAATTATCCATCTCTCTGGAAGGTGTGTATACCACTTAAGCCTTTGAACAAAAGAAATGTAAGTTTCCTTTCCTCTTATTTATCTGTTTCCTTATGTAACTGACCTTAAGAGATTGTATAACAGCAACTCCATGATTCAGTGCACTATTCTTCCCTGCTTAATATTATTAGAAACTATTTGAGAAACACTGCTAGTGAGTGTCTCCTGAAAGGAATCTTTTAATATGCTATTTAAAGATCTGAGTAGTTTTTCGATGAACAGGAGTGAAAGATAAAAATGCCATAAATGCTATCATAAAATGGCAATCATTGATTTTTATGAAGTTTTCAATTATAATGTTAAGATAGTGTTTAAAAAATGTTAAGCATAGTTATTACACAACATGCACATTGCATATGTGTCCTGTGATACACTGTAGTGAAAGGCATCTTGAAAGGGTGTATAGATTTCAAAAGTTCAGCTCTGATGTGGTATGAAAAAGAGGAAATGAAGCCATATTTCTAAATGCCACTAAATTATAGGGAAGAAATACTGTTTTCCATATTAAATTTCACAAAAATTAAAAGTAGGTAGCTAAAACTAAGGATATTTCAGTTGTCAAAGAGAAGAGGAAGTGATGAGGAGTAAAGTACTGAGCATATAGATTGATATCTTTAACCCTATATTCTCTCTAGAAAAAGAGTCCTGTTCTTGTTTAGATATACTTGGTAGAGGGTGGGGGAGAGGGACACTTACCTTCATGCCGCTTAATTCATCTTTCTCACCTCCTCTGCTAAGGCTCTTGTGCTTCCAGATCTGTGCCTACAGATTTCCACTATGGCTGAGGAATTTTCTTAGCTTCTGGCCTTAGGTTATTTTCAGATTTCTTAGAAAATAGGATATTCAGATTTGTCTCACTCAGAGTCAGTCACTTAGTCACCAGAGTTATGGAGGTTATTGAGTACCCATTACCGAATGCCATTAAAAAACAATCATGAAATGTTAGAGCTGGAAGGGACCTGAAAGAACATCTTGTCCCATCCTCTCATTTTTCAGAAGAAGGAACTAAGGGCAAGAGAGGTGAGTGTCTTGGATAACATCACGTAGATCATAAGAGGCAGAGCTAAGACTTGGGCTCAAGGTTTCTTTTTTAGTTTTTAGTCCAAATCCAATGATCTTTCTACTATGTCAACATTACTACCATGAGGCCAAAGTTCAACTCTTCTTACTTCAATGGCCTATGATCTCTTCGCTGTGGGTACTACATCCATCAATTCAAGTGGCAATAGCAATAATAATAACTAGCGTTTATATAGCACTTTAAGGTCTACAAAATTCTTTACAAATCTTGTCTCATTGTATCCTCACAACGACCTGGGATATAGGTGGTATTATTGTCCTCATTTTATAAATTTTTTTAAAAATCACTGAGGCAAGCAGAGGGAAAATGGCTTCTCCAGGGTCACACATACAGTAAATATCTGAGGTAGGATTTGAATTCAGGTTTTCCTAGTTCCAAGCCCAATATACTGTACCATCTGGAAGCTGCAAATTCATTACCCTGAGGCCAAGCTGTAGCTAGGGCCCTGTAGATTTAGTAAGCCTTCTGACAATAGGTATACAACACTATTGTATATAATGCACATATTCCAAGTCCTTCCATGTTGCCAGAGCTTACCCTCTACTGGTCCACCTCTTGCAAAGCCAGGCTCATCTCCACACCAAATGAAACATCAGCATAGGACTTTTGTGGTATGGCCCATCTTAAGAAAGGAAAAATATGGAGCAGGTAGGTAGTGCACTGGATAGAGCACTCAGGAGGACCTGAATTCAAATCCGGCCTCAGATACTTACTTAGCTATGTGACCCTGGGCAAGTCACCTAACCCCTATTGCCTCAAAAAAAAAACCCAGAATGAAAGAAATAATATGCTTTGTGATGTTGAGATTATGTTCAAATTTTCCTAATCTACATAATCATTATATAGGAGGAAAAAAAAGGAGGCAATAAATGCATAGGCAGCTGAGTGACTAAAAGTATTGTGGAGCAGTAACTTGTGACTCTATCACTTCATTTTATTGAAAAAGAGTCTTGAGTCACAAGAAGACAGGCCATTATCATTGTGAAGCCAGGTAATGAAGTTGCAATCAAGTCAAAGGGAGGATAAAAAGGGATTTCTGATTCAAGTGAACCAACATAATCTTATTCTGTATATATGTCTTGTAGGAGGAATCATAAAAATAACTTATGTGTCTGACAATAGAGACAAGAAGCAACTGTGTTGGGTAATCGGCCAGTCATGAAAGAAATGTCCATTCAGCTACCTGCCACACATTGGTTTCTCTCAAAGGAAGCCTTTCCCTTGCACCATTAAGGGCATGCTTAATTCCTGAGGCCCTGGCCTCTGAGAAGCTGAGTGCAACTCAGTGTCATCACGATTTAAAGTGCTGGCTCAATTTAGTTTTTTGCACCACTGCAGCTTCCTTGATTTGCAACTTTTGCTCCAATAGAGGCCACTATGGCCATCAGTCCAATCTGTCTTTTTTTCCACTCCAAACATATGTAAGAGCATTTGATTTTTGTCTGCAATAAGAAAAGTGGAGCTGAACATTCCATTGCCTACAGTTGCCAGTAAGGGTTGGAAAAATCAGTCATAGAGCACCCTATGTAGAGAGCAAAAACAATGGGACTCCCATACATATTTAGAATAGATCATGTGGAACCATTAGTAAGTGACATTTTCTTTTTTTTATTTAATTTATTTAATATATTTCGGTTTTTTCAGCACTGATTTTCACAAGAGTTTGAATTACAAATTTTCTCCCCATTTCTACCCTCCTGCCCACTCCAAGATGGCGTACACTCTGGTTGCCCTGTTCCCCAGTCTGCCCTCCCCTCCATCACCCCATTCCCCTCCCATCCCCTTTTCCCTTCCTTTCTTGTAGGGCAAGATACATTTCTATGCCCTATTGCCTGTGTATCTTATTTCATAGTTGCATGTAAAAACTTTTCATTTGTTTGTTTTTGAACATCTGTTTTTAAAATTTTGAGTTCCAAATTCTCCTCTACTTCTCTAACTTGCTTTTCTAAATCCTCTTTGAGCTCTTCCATGGCCTGAGACCAGTTCATGTTTTTCTTGGAGGTTTTTGTTGTAGGCTCTATGACTTTGTTAACTTCTTCTGACTGTATGTTTTGGTCTTCTTTGTCACCAAAGAAGGATTCCATAGTCTGAGACTGAATCTGGGTGTGTTTTCGCCACCTGGTCATGTTCCCAGCCAACTTAATTAACCCTTGAGTTTTTCAATGGGGTATGACTGCTTATAGACTAAAGAGCTCTATGTTCCATGCTTGGGCAGATGCGCTGCCTCACCAGCACTCCTCCTTCCCCAAGAACCCCCTACCTGGACTGGGCTTAAATCTTCATCAGGCTCTTCACTCCTGCTCTGATCCACCACTTAAGTCCTCCCACCAGGTGGGCCTGGGGCCGGAAGCAACTGTAGCCTTAGTTCTAAAGCTGCCCCACCTCCGCTGCCCCAGGGGCAGTGGCTAAACCGCAAACTCAGTCCAACAGCTTTTCCCACTAACCTTCTCTGTCTTTGCTCTTTGTGGGTTGAGAAGTCTGGTGGATGCCACAGCTCAGTAATTCAGGATGCTAGGGCAGTCTCAGCTCATCTCCTGGTCTGGTAGGTCCGTGTCTGGTCTGTTCGCACCCTGCACGCTGGGCTCTGCTCGACTCAGCTCCGCTCCCCTCAGCTTGGGGCTGGGAGCTCCATGCGGGACAGACCTTACCCAGAGACTAGCCAGGCTGTCCTGGGCTGGAGCCCTGCTTCCCTCTGCCACTTTGTGGGTTCTGCAGCTCTAGAATTGGTTCAGAGCCATTTTTATAGGTTTTTGGAGGGACTTGGTGGGGAGCTCACACCAGTCACTGCTTCCCAGCCGCCATCTTGGCTCCGCCCCCCGAGTTCCAAATTCTCTCCCCTCTTCCCTCCCCACTCACCCTCCCTAAGAAGGCAAGCACTTCAGCATAGGCCACATGTGTATCATTATGTAAAACCCTTCCACAGTACTCATGTCGTGAAATACTAATTATATTTTGCTCCTTCCTAACCTATCCCCCTTTATTGAATTTTCTCCCTTGACCCTGTCCCTTTCCAAAAGGGTTTGTTTTTTATTACCTCCTCCCCCTATCTGCCCTCCCTTCTGTCATCCCCCCTTTTTTAATCTTCTTCCTCCTTCTTTCCTGTGGGGTAAGATACCCAAATGATTGTGTATGGTATTCCCTCCTCAGGTCAAATCCATTGAGAGCAAGATTCATTCATTGCCCCTCACCTGCCCCCTCTTCCCTTCCTACAGAACTGCTTTTTCTTGCCACTTTTACGCAAGATAATTTATCCCATTCTATCTCTCCCTTTCTCCCTCCCTCAGTATATTCCTCTCTCATCCCTTAATTTGATTTTATTTTTTTAGATATCATCCCTTCATATTCGACTCACCCTGTGCCCTCTGTCTATATATATATATATATATGATATATATAGACATATATATATACATGCATACACATGTATATACATATACACATATGTATATGCATATTCCTTTCAGCTACCCTAATACTGAGGTCTCATGAATCATATACATCATCTTTCCAAGTAGGAATGTAAACAAAACAGTTCAACTTTAGTAAGTCCCTTATGATTTCTCTTTCTTGTTTACCTTTTCATGCTTCTCTTGATTCTTGTGTTTGAAAGTCAAATTTTCTATTCAGCTCCAGTCTTTTCACTGAGAAAGCTTGAAAGTCCTCTATTTTATTGAAAATCCATATTTTGCCTTGGATAAGTGGCATTTTCTAAGAAGATAGCAGACTAGTGCTTGAAAACCCTGAAAGTTACAAGTTATTCCACTGAAGAAACAAGGTTAAGAGATCATAAAATGTATACTTAATGTCTGATGACCAACTTTATAACAAATTAATTAAATAAAAATGTCTATGTGGCTCAGGAAATATATTTGTAATAGGATAGAAAAATAAGGGGAAACTAATAAATTAAAGAAGAAATTTGTTTCATATTTCTGGAAAAAGATTTTGAAAAGTTCCAAATAAAAATATTTCTGCCGTTTCTATTTCCTCCTTCATTTACAGATTCCCTTGAGGTAAGCAGGTCACCTCACAGACTCTGCCTCCCACCCTTTATCCCTGATCCCCTAACATCACAAGTGACCCAAATCCTGTTTTAACCTTCTGGCAACTCATTACAAGAAAGTTGTAGATAAGCCAGGAGAAGCTCAGAAAAAAAAGGAAAGCAATGGCTTATGGTCAGAAGGAAAAGATTAGTTAGGGGAGAGTCAAATACTTTAATATATGTAAGTTGTCTACTAAAAAGCAAAGGAAATTTCAGAGTCTACAAAATGTCTGAAAGGTGTAAATTCTGAGGAAGGTAAAGAATTATTTAGTTAGTTTAAATGCAATGTAACAAAGAAATGGAATGGAATTAAGAATGTTCACACACAAAAAAAAAATTCTAGCATCATTTTTCTTTCTTTTGATCTGTGAATTTGGGGTGGGTTCAGAAATTTAAAATATTTACTAACTGACTTTAGCATGCCAATACCCTCAACCCACTCCCCAAGGGCCATATCCTAATAAGCTGAAAATTTAGTGCTGTTAAAAGGGCTCTAGCCATGAAAACCAGAGTTAATAGTGAAATTTCCTGAGCACAACAGGCTTTTAAAGGGGGTATAACAGCAACAACAAAAAAAGACTTTTTTCCTAAGGTACTTAAAACTAGAATGTCTAAGAAAGTTAGAGACAATTCTGCTAAAACTTGAGCAATGCTAGCCAGTGAGATGAATGAGGCTTTTTGTTTAAATCCTTCTTAATTTCCTTGATTTAGACATAAAGCATTTTGGTCCTGAACAGGCTAAAGATAATTCTTATTATCCTTATCCTTTTCTCTCTGAGTCAATAGTCTGGTTTGTTTCTTAGATATGTCCACTAGAAACAAGTGAATTACTTAAGTATAACTGTTAGCATAGTCAGAAAGGTAATGCAGCTAAACCAAAGGGCAGTAAGGTAATAGATACAACTGTTATGCTGAATGCACTGATAATTCCACCCAGCCAACATCTTTAAACAGAGAGAAATGTGACCACTGTTGGTATTTGTTTAGACTGGCCCTTGTTCAGTAGCCACAGAACAATCTAGTGTGTGAGAAGCACAGAAGAAGGCAGGTAGGAGCTTCACTGAAATTCTTTAAAATCCCTCAGAATTTGCTTTCTATATATCACTGGGCCCTTTTGGTGTATTCACCATTATGGGAAAAATGAGTTGAAAAATGTGTCCTCTGCGCATCCTTAGTGGCATCTCCCATGCTTGCAACTATCAAACTGAATCAAATTCTGGGGATATAATACACCTCTGGGAGCTGGATTTGTAAAGAAAAGAGGCAAAATGTGGCCAGAAATTAGATTTCTACTGAAGATCTCATAGACAACAGCTGAAGGCATTTTCGTTTGCATTTATGATTTGAGAGGAATCTGTTAATTATAGATCAAAGGCAGCTGAACAAATTCACATTTTAATGAAATAAAAGTCAAGGAAATTCCTATGAAAAGGGAGGCAGCCTGACATATAGGATCTGGAGGCCCCACCATAGTGAACAGGTCTGGTAATAATATTAACAGAGGTTAGTGTGCATTTAGTGCTTTAAGATTTGCAAAGTCTCTTACATATGTTATCCCATTTGATGTTCACAGCTCCCCTGTGTAGTGATGTTACTGTTATCCCCATTTTACAGATGAGGAAACTGAAGGTGAGAGAGACTAAGTGAACTGTCTAGGGTCACACAGATAGTAAATGTATTTTGCAGAACTTGAACTCAGATCTCCCTCACTCCAAACCTAACACTATCCATTGTGCCATCTAGCTGCCACCATGATAGTTATCCCAATGACTTAGTCACAAGAGGTAGCAACAAGAATGCTGGAGAAATTAGGTATTCACTTCCAATAAATATTAAGGAAGAGGGAATTTTGCAGGCCTCCAGATACATGTGATTTGAGTTTCTGCAAGTGCAAATAATACTTACATATGGACAAAGGGCAGGTTAGGCTCCTGCCAAGAACAAAGGGGTCTCTATCTAACTCTCTAGGTTATCAAAGAGAATGAAGTATTCCTTGAAAGAATGTAGAAATGCTTCTAAGAGAAAAGAAAAAAGGAAAAGAATGAGAAGAAATAAGTGAATCCTGAACTATATTAAGATGTTAAAGGACAAAAGAATCTCGCAAAGAGAAGGGGAAAAAAGACCATTTGAACACCTGAAGTAATAAAGTAGATATGGAGCTCTCACCATAGAGGAAGGAACAGGAGTAATGAGTCTCTTCCCTGAGGGAGAAACAGCTTCTTGCACTCCAAGGGATGATGAGATGGATCCATAGGTAACTCCAGAAGACAGGTCATCCAGTAGTGGTTAGTGCCTTACTGAGGGCACTGAGGCAAACATATGTTAACCTAACACGATCGATACAGAAATACTTTTTTCTTCCCAAAGCATATGTATAGGACATTCTCTAGTCTTGTCAAACCTGATGACACTATCCATTCCTGGTATTAACAGAGGAGCATATGCTGTGAGAAGATAAGTAAATGGTATTGTGAGAAATTCTGTAATTCAAGGGCAATAAACTTAAGATTGTAAGGGGCACAGGTATTGTTCTTATCATTGTCAATAACCGAAGGAAGAGACCAGCAGAGAAAGCTATATTTAGGAAGCGAACAATTAGTTAAGATAGTGTATGACAAAAATACGTGGGTTCTGAACCACAGTTTAAAGTATAGCATCTTAGCAATGGAGTACATCTAATTAGGGTCTGTATATCAGAGTGAGGTACTCAAACTAATCAAAGATGAAATTGTTACTTAAGGACCGAGAGGGAAGAGTAGCTTGGAATGTGGTTCTGGAATCAGAGATAGAGGTAGTATGATATCATGGAAATAATACTGAATTTGGATTCAGTCACCTGGGTTTCAAATCCTGTCTCCGCCACTTACCATCTGTGTGATTCTGGATAAATCATTTTACTCCTTTGTGCCTAGGTTTCCCTATCAATAAAATATGGACAATAACACTTACTTCCTAGGGTTGTTGTGAGTATCAAATTAGATAATATGTGTAAAATAGTTTACAAACTTTTAGATACCACAGAAGTGTGCATTCTTCTTATTATTCCTACCTGTGGGCATCCACACATTATTTCACCTCTTTAGGAGTCACTTTCCCCATCTGTAAAGCGAAGACGTCAGATGATATAATCCCTACATCCTACAAGCCTCATCTATTAGATTGCAAGGCAGGCATTACCCTTGGCTGTCCCTGCAGTCCTTCCCAGGAGAACTTTTGTGCTTCTCAATCTCTAATTGAAGATGAAGTATCACAGAACAAAGTTTAATTAAGTCCTTTACTTCATCATTCCAGATTGGCCTGTACCCCCTCAAGCAGCACCTGAAGGAAAGAAACCAGAAAGAAATGGGAAAAGAAAAAAACCATGAAATGTTTTTAGAGACTAAATATATCCTTGCAATTTGCCCATAGGCAAGTTATCAGTTGGAGCAGGACACTGAGATAAGCTTCTAAAGAATGATGCTGTCATTTTCTTCCCACTCATCCATTATTGCTTGTTTCCCAGAAGTTTCTCTAATTTTAGAATATTCTAGTTGAAAGGGACCTTGAGGGCTAGTGCATTCAACTTTCCACCCAATGTAAGAATTCCTCTACACATCATCCACTGAAAGATGATATGATGTCATGTTTTGGAGGGAATCTTCTCTGCCCAGCAACCACACTAGTATTTTCCCTAGCAAATCTAGGCAACAGCTCACTTTTGGCCTCTTCTTCAGGTTCTGACTTATCACCTATGGGGAGACCTCCAAAGAGTTTCCTTCACCCCACCGCTTCTATCTGCAGCAACACAACTGTTAAGTAATTAAAAGGGATTTGCTACACTCAGCATTCAAGAAATGTAATGAAGAAAACCAGTAACAGACAAAAATCTATTATGTGCCTGTACAAAGGAGAGTATATAAAGCATGGTAAAGTGGACAGCGCTCTAGAATTGGGGTCAGGAGGAGAACCCTAAGTTCAGATCTTCACTCTGATATTTATTACCTACATACAACCATACACAAGTCATTCAGCTTCTTTCATCCTCAGTTTCCTTGACAATACCTGTAGAATCTAATACACGTCTATTGTGAAGCTTGACTGGCAACTTCCACTACGTGCTTTGAAAGCCTTAAAGTATTTAAACTTTATAGTATTTACTACTGCTGGTGCTGCTGCTGCTACTGCTGCTGCTACAGCTATAACTACTACTACTGCTGCTACTACTACTACTACTACTATTACTACCACTGCTACTACCACTACTGTGACTGCTACTAATAGTAGTAATACCACTACTCTAGTTGGCCCCTTCTACTTAAGAATGGATCCAGAAAACATATTTGTTTCTTATCATAATGACAGACAAGAATTCACTAGGGCTTATGGAAATGTGAACATGTACTCACCCCTTCCCTCCTACCCTGCCCTCACAAATAATAGAACTGGGTCTTTTTTACCACTAATATTTAACCAATTCCTGCTGGAATATTTCCTGTGATAACATGGTTCAATGGAAGAAGCATTGAGCTTGTATCTAAAAGACAAGGGCTTCTAATTAACCTCCCTCTGCCTCTGTTTCCTCATCTTAGTAGCTGGGTGGCATAATGGATAATGTATTAGACTTGGAGTCAGGAAGACATGAGTTTGAATTCTGCCTCATACACTTTGCTGACTATGTGATCCTGAGGCAATCATTTAACTTGTTTCTTCTCAGTTTTCTCATCTATTAAGTGGGAATAACAATAGCACCTACTTTACAGGATTGCATACCAGAATCAAATGAGATGATGTATTTAAAGCACTTTGGAACCCTTAAAGCACAATAGGAATTAGCTATTATTAGTTTATTTTTTATTATTTTTATTTAATTTTATTATTATTAGCTATTATTATCTGTAAATGAGGATGTTTTCACTACCTTTTCACCAAAGTTGTTGGGAGAAAACCATTTTGTAAGCCAGAAAGTGCTTAAAGAATGTCAGTTAGGATTTTTATTAATATTATGGGGTGCTCTCTACCTCCTAATGCAGTTCATTCCATTTATGGACAGTTCTTATTGTTGAAAAGTTGTTCCTGTTTTTATCAAGATTAATGAGGAAGAATTTTGAGACAGGAAGGGGGACCGTGGCTACTTGGGGAAAATTATGCACTTCAGACATTGATGAACTCAGAAGAGAGGGTATCCACATTTCACACAAAATTCGCAGGAAGGCTGGGTGTAAGACCCTGAGGAAGTAGGGAAATGTGACTGTAAATGTTGAGGGAGGAGAGTAACAACAGGCACATGGCAAGGATAACTTCACCTCAGCTGTTACAGCTCAGGCTTGAGGCTTGTAATCTGATGTTGCCACTTGGCTCCCCTATCAAAGGACATGTTCTTATTGAAAGGGATGTAGTAAGTTTCTCTGTTAAAAAAATACCCAAGGGATTTGATGAACAAGAAACCCTATAACCTGGATTTTCAAGCCTGGTGCATTTCAAATGCTGCTACTTGGCCCTAATTCCTCATTTGATGGAGAGGGTGCTGATGTGCGATGGTGCATGCCTAATGAAAGGTACAGACTCTCTTTGGAACTAAGAAGAGAAACAGAGAAAGACAAGAGAGAAACAAAGATACAGACACATACACACACATACACTTTGGAAGCTGCATGAAAACCTGAGTAATATTTGTAGGTCAGTTTTGTTCCTATAGGAACTACCCACTCAGATTCGGATCCAAGAAACTGAGCCCCACCTTGGTGCTTCCCCATGAAGAAGACCTCTTGGGTGAAAACTGTTCATCTGTTTCTTTCTGTGTATCTGCAATGGGGAGAAAGAACCAGTCAGATTAGGAAGATTTGTCATTAATGAAACTAACCATAGACTAGGTTGGTTTATTTCTTTCTAAGATAGCAGCTCTAAGGCTCCCTCTTAGAGCTCAGGGGATTTTATCTGGAAGCCGCAGAGACAACAAATTTCAGGGAGTCCTTGAACTTAGAGAAAAAAAAATCTCTATTTTAATGTAATTACTTCTATTGTAATCCTATATGTTTTATTAATTTGAAAACATTATTCTAATAAGGGGCCTTATAGGCTTTGCCAGTATGCCAAAGGGGTCCAGACCTGACATTATAAAAAGTGAAGAACTCCAGAAAAGATAAATGCCTACATGTCACCAAAAGTAACTTCCATCATTCATTGCCCCTAACTTTGTCTTTAATAGTCACGCTGAATAAGTCCAACCTCTTTTCCTTATGTCAATCCTTCAAAGGGAAGTCACCCATACCTGAAAATGAATCCCTTCTGGAAATTACCCTCCAAGTGGTCATGCAGCCTTTGCTTGAAGTACTTGAGAGAGGAGGAAGTGTCTACCACCTCTTGAAGCAATCCATTCCTCCTTTGGAATTGTTAGGAAGTTCTGCTTTTCATCAAACCAAAATTTGTCTCTTTATAACTTCTAACTAGTGTTGCTAGTTTTGTGTCTGGGGCCAAGCACAACATGTTTGTTCCATCTTTAGAATGACAGACTTTGAAATACTTAAATATAGTTTCCATATTTCCCTAAATTTTCTCAGTGTCTCTCATAAAATATGACATCTAACAGACAAGCAAGGCAGAGTATGTACCTCACATTAAACGTAATATGTACTTTTTAAAAACCCATACTAATTGATATGTAGCTTCATGTTTACTTCTCTTTTTATATCCAATATTCATGTTTGTTGATATTTATCAGATTCATAATCATTTTAATATGATAGCTAGAGCTCAACATGAAGCTTGATCTTATTATCTGCACATTAGACTTTATTAATGCAGCCTCAAAGCCTAATTAACTTTTTTTGTAACCACATTATACCATGGGTTCATATTGAACTTAAAAACAATTAAAATCCCCGAGATTGTCCTTGGGAGCTACAGTTTAGTCAAATTTCCCCTATGTGGAATTTAGTACAAAACTTTGCGTTCATTCCCCTTGAATATTACCACGAGGGAAGATAAATGTAGAGAATGCAGATATTGACCTTGCTACCTCTTGCATTCTAAGCAAGAAAAATTCTTCTCCCATCAATGACCATATGTATAAAGTATGGCGTAATATATAGTACAAAATATAGTATAAAATAGTATTGACAAGAAAAAGCATATAATATAGTAGAACAAAAATACATCCTCAAAGATCTTCTCCAATCATTTCTCCTATGTTTTTGTTAATATCATTTAAGATTCATTGATATGAAATAGATTAAAGTATGTAATAAATACACGATAATAAATGACTGTACTAATCTAGTGTTTGATAAACCAAAAGAGTCAATGTTTCGGAGTAAGAACTCACCATCTGACAAAAATTGCTGGGAAAACTGGAAAGCAATTTGGCAGAAACTAGGGATACACCAACATTTCACACCATATACCAAAATGAGGCCAAAATGGATAAATGATTTAGATTAAAAGGGTGACATCATAAGAAAATTAGGGCAGCATGGAAAATGTACCTTTTGGATCTATGGCTAAGTGAAGAGTTTATGACCTATATGAATTTATGCAAAGTGAAGTCTGCAGAATCAGAAGAACAATGTACACAGTAACAGTAACATTGTAATGAGGATCAATTGTGAAAGATTTAGCTACTCTGATGAAGACAATGATCCAAGAGAACTACAAAGCACCCACGATGAAAAATGTTATCCACCTTCAAAGAGAGCTGATGAACTGTGAATGCAGATCGAAGCATACTTTTTAAACTTTCTTTATTGTTCTTGGTTTTTTGTCTGTTTTCTTTTGCAACATAGCTGACACAGAAATATGTTTTGCATGACTTCATATGTGTAGTAGATATCAAACTGCTTGCTTTCTCAAAGAAAGTGGAGGGTGAGAGGAAGAGAATTTGGAACTCAAAATATTTTAAAATGATCGTTAAAAATATTTACATGTGTAAACTTGGGGGGGGGTGGAGCCAAGATGGTGGCTAGAAACCAGGAATTCACTTAAGCTCTCCCCCAAATCCCTCCAAACACCTGTAAAAAATGGCTCTGAACAAATTCTAGAGCTACAGAACCCCACGAGATAACAGAGGGAAGCAGGTCTCCAGCCCGGGATAGCCTGGATGGTCACTGGGAAGGGTCTATTCCATGATGCTGGAAATGGAGCACAGCCCAGCTTGGGCCTACCAGAACAGAACTGAAGAGACCAGGAGTCAGGCAGAACAGGCATCAGGGCCATGAATCACTGAGCTGTAGCAGTTACCAGACTTCTCAACCCACAAATACCAAAGACGACAGAGCAGGTCAGTGGGAAAACATCTGGATCAGGGTGAGAGAAGTGTGTGATTCAGTCCCAGCCCTGGGGGCAGCAGAGTAGCAGGGAAGTAGCAGGAGGAAACTCTGGTGGCTGCTTCAAGAGTCCCTGTCCCATCTGGTGGGAGGAATCAAGTAGTGGATCAGAGCAGGAGTGCAGGGAGCACTTTGCTGCCACAGAGGCAGGGTTCTCTTGCTTTGCCCTGCTGTGATCTGGGTCAAGGACCTGGTTGGTGGTTCTTGGGGGAGGAGGAGCACTGGTGTGGCAGAGCTTGTGGTGGCTTAGAAGTAGCTCTGAAAACAGTGGTGCAAGGCCCCTGAAGCTCGGGACAAAGCACTCTCCACTCTGAAGGCAGTAATTACCTGAACAAAAGCTTGAGTCAAGCAGTTGGCTGGAAACATGAGCAGCAGACAGTCTGAAAGAACTCAGACTCAGAATCAGACTATAGAATGTTTTTTCTGATGACAAAGATCAAAACATACAGCCAGAAAAAGTCAACAAAGTCAAAGAGCCTACACCAAAAGCCTCCAAGAAAAATATGAATTGGTCTCAGGCAATGGAAGAGCTCAAAAAAGATTAGGAAAATCAAGTAAGAGTAGAGGAAAAATTGGGAAGAGAAATGAGAGTGATGCAAGAAAATCGTGAATAACAAGTCAATGACTTGCTAAAGGAGATACAAAAAAAACTGAAGAAAATAACACCTTAAAAAATAGACTAACCCAAATGGCAAAAGAGCTCCAAAAAGCCAATGAGGAGAAGAATGCCTTAAAAGGGAGAATTAGCCAAATGGAAAAGGAGATCTAAAAGACCACTGAAGAAAATACTACTTTAAAAATTAGAATGGAGCAAGTGGAAGCTAGTGACTTTATGAGAAATCAAGAAATTATAAAACAGAACCAAAAGAATGAAAAAATGGAAGAGAATGTGAAATATCTCATTGGAAAAACCACTGACCTGGAGAATAGGTCCAGGAGAGATAATTTAAAAATTATTGGACTACCTGAAAGCCATGATCAAAAAAAGAGCCTAGATATCTTTCAAGGCAGACTTCAGAAAAACTTCAAAAGACTTATATGAACTAGTGCTGAGTGAAGTGAGCAGAACCAGGAGAACATTGCTCACAGTAACAGCCACAGTGAGAAATGACTAACTTTGATAGACTTAGCTCTTCTCAGCAATGCAAGGATCTAAAACAAGTCCAAAAAGACTCATGATGGAAAATGCCATCCACATCCAGAAAAAGCAATAAGGATTCTGATTGCTGATTGAAGCAGACTATTTTTTTTCGTTTTGATTTTTCCTCATGGTTCCTCCCATTCATTCTAATTCTTCTGTACAACATGACTAGTGTGAAAATATGCTTAATAGGAATGTAAATGTAAAGTCCATATTGGATTGCATGCTGTCCTGGGGAGGAGGATGGGAGGGAGGAGAAGAAAACTTATGGAAATGAATGTTGAAAACTAAAAATAAATAAACATATAAAAAAGAAAAATTTATGTAAAATTGAGAAATATTTAATGAAATAAGTGATATATATTTTTCAAAGTCATTGATAGGTGTAACAACATCAATAATCTACTTTGATGACACTGGAAATTAATACCAAATAAGTCTTTAAACAAGGAGATACATGCTTGTGAAAGGTGTTTGCCATTGTCATGGAGACTATTAAGTTCAGAGTACAAATCAATTAACAAATATTTATTTATTAAAATCTAGAAATAAATTTTAAAAATATTTTAATTTTTTCCCAATTTTATGTCAAAAGAATTTTAAGCCATTTTTACGAAATTTTCAATTCCAAATTTTTCTCTCTCCTTCCTCCTCTCCCTTCTTTCTAAAATGGTAGACAATTTGATATAGGTTTTATATATATATATATATATATATATATATATATATATATATATACATATATATATATATATGCAATTATATAAAACATATTTCCATAATAGTACAGTTGTGAAAGAAGAAACAGTTCAAAAGGAAAAAAATGAAGTGAAAGAAGTATGCCTCAGTTTACATTCAGATTCCATCATTTCTTTATCTGAATGTGGATAGCATTTCCCATTGTGAGTCCTTTGTACTTGTCTTGGATCATTATGTTGACCATCACACAATGTTGCTGATGCTGTGTACAATGTTTTCCTGGTTCTGCTTACATCACTTTGCATCAGTTCACACAAGTCTTTCCAGGTTTTTCTGAAATCCACCTGCTCGTCATTTCTTATCGCACAATAGTATTCCATTACATTCATATACCACAGTTTGTTCAGCCATTCCCCAGTTGATGGACATTCCCTCAATTTCCTATTCTTTGTCACCACAAAAAGAGCTGCTATAAATATTTTTGTACATGTGGTTCTTTTCCCCTTTTTATGATCTCTTTGGGATACAGACCTAGTAAAGGTATTGATGGATAAAGGGTATGCATAGTTTGGTTGTTCTTTGGGCATAGTTCCAAATTGCTCTTCAGAATGGTTGGATCAGTTCACAATTCCACCAGCAGTGCATTAGTGCCCCAATTTTCCTATGTCCTCTCCAACATCAACAAGTATTTATTAAGAGTCTATTGTATTTCCAAATATAAGGGCTACAAAGACAAAATGAAACAATCCCTCCAAAGTGGCACTAGGTAGCATAGAAGATATAATATTGGGCTTAGAGTAAGAAAAAGCTGATTTCAAATTCTGTCTCAAATACCTGCTAGCTGTGTGATCCTGGGCAAACCAATTAACCTTTCTCAGCCTGAGTTTCCTATAGCATTAACGTGATCAAAAATCTTCCCATTCAATAGGCCTCAGACGGGCCTAGGTAGGAAAGCTTGATTATATCCTTTTTTGTAAGTAGGCAAAGCCCCTACTTACTAGGGGCTATGCTCTGATGTGGTCATGAAGCACTCAGCACCCTAAAGGGAGTTGCTAAGGCTAGAGCCAATGGTGTGTGCACTAAGTTCTAGTCAATCACGAATTCATCCAATCAGAGACCTGAGTTCTAGTCAATCAGATGCTGACTAGGACTGTATAAAAGGAGAGCCCGGAATTGAAGGAAAAGAGAATTGAAGAGGAACAGAACTGAAAGCAGCAGAACTGATAGGAAGATGCTGAGGCAGCAGACATCAAGAGGGCACTGAAGTACAAACAATGAGAGAACCAGTGTTGGCAGAGCTGCAGAAGAGAGTTCTGAGCAGAGAGTTAGGATTCATGAGTGATTGTTCATAGGAAGGCCCTAGCAGGGGGGAACGTTACAGGATGACTTGGTTCCTTGCTATAATACTGTGTTATAATTCCCTTGTTACTACATTGAGGTAGGCTTACTGGTTTTGGAATGTAACTGCTTATATCGAATTGGGGATATTGGTTCTAGGATTTGGTCCTCTGGAGTCTAAATAAATGTTATACTTCCTCTGCCTTCTACATAGAGAATTTTTCATACTTTGCAATTCGAAACCATTCAGGCCTGTTCATGGTCATCCTCCAGGTCATGAATCTTGCCTTACTGATATATTTCCTCATCTATAAAATTGGAATAATAATAGCACCTACCTCATAAGGTAGTTGTGAGGCCCATGTGAGAAAACATAAGTAAAGTGTTTTACAAACTTTAAAGTGTTCTATAAATGTTAACTATTACTATTATTTTTATCATTATTATTGAAGTTGTTTACATTCTACCGAGAGATATCATACAAAAATAAATCCATAAATAAGATAACATGGGTGTGGGGGAAGTACTAGCCTCTTTGCATCATGGTCTTCTTTGACAGTTTGGTGAAATCTATGACCCCCCTTCTCAGAATAATAGTTTTAAATACATAAAATCATAAAGCACATATAAATAAAACACATACAAATACACAGGGAATACATATAAATATGAAGGGAAATCGATTATGGTGTAGTACTTTGACCATTTTGTTTTTATACTATGAGACAAATTCACCAACTACAAGTCAAGCAATCCTGTGCTGGAATGATTAGGAAAGGCCTCCTGTGGAAGGTGATGCTTAAGCAAAGGATTAAGAAAACTATGGTTTCTAAGAGATAGAGGTGGGGATGGAATATGTATTAGCCATACAGGACAGCCTGTGAAATAGTTCACACATGACCGAAAACAAGAAGACCAATCTGCCTGGAGTGAATGAAGGGAAGTAATGTATAAAAAGGTTAGAAAGACAGGTTAAGGAAAGTTGTGAAGGAGCATTAAATGTCAAATAGAAAAATTTAAAGCTGACTTTAGATAAAACATAGAGACACTGCAGTTAATGGAGAAAAGGAATGATACAATTAGGCCGGTGCTATAAGAAAATCTTCTTGGCCACTGCATGGAGAAGTAACTCCATATGGATCTCTTCTGGCCTACCTGCCTCCTCCCCTCCAGACCAGCTGGCTTGTTTGTTTTTGTTTTGTTTTTGCAAGGCAATCCCAGTTAAATGACTTGCCCAGGGTCACACAGCTAGTAAATGAGAAATGCCTGAGGCCAAATTAAACTCAGGTCCTCCCGACTCCCAGGCCAGCTGGCTTGCTTTCTATGATACCCAATCATGATTCTCAGCATTAACCTGCTTTATCCCCTCGTCTTCCCCAATTACTACTGAATATCCTGGACGGGGTACAAAATCATGACACATACTTCAAGTCTTCAGTGATCTATGATTTCAATAGTTTAAGCTTCTCCTTAGCAACATAGATCATGATTGCTTCTTTTTTTAGTAGGTAGCCTTTTAAAAATATTGTGGCTAAAAAAAAAACTGCCTCATAGTCCACCTTTGAGTAATGAGCCTCTGAACCTATTAGCCAGGTAGGTCCTTGTACAGTAACTTTACCAAACCAGGCTAAGTTGTAGTCTTTAAAAACAATCTTCTACCTTAATAACAGCAACAGGAAGTATTTATATAATACTTTAGTCTTTGTAAAGAACTTTATATGTATTATCTTACTTGATCCTCATAACAACTGTCTGAGTTACCTGGGGTAGTATTGTTATCTCTGTTTTACAAATGAGGAAAGCGAGGTTGAGCGTTCAGTGACTTATCCAGGGTCACACAGCTGGTGAGTGTCTGAGACAGGATTTGAACTCAGGAGTTCCTGATTCTAAATCCCTCACTCTATGGGGTGGGGGGGAAGGGGAGCATGGCAGTGGAAAGAGACATAGAGAAACAGAGACAGAGAGTCAGAGACAGAGACAGTCAGAGACAGAGACAGAGGTACAGAGACACAGGGACAGAGAGAGACAGAGAAAGACAGAGACAGAGAGACAGAAACAGATAGAGACAGAGACACAGAGACAGAAAGAGACAGACAGAGACAGAGAATTGGTAGAAGAAAAGTTAACAAATTAGGCTAATGTTTTCCTTTCACCCCCAAGCAGAGCTGGGTGACACTAGAGATCATACCAATCACAAGAATGAGAACTAACATCTCTCTAGAGCTTTAGGTTGGCAAACTGCTTTCATTCTCTACTCCCACATCATTTCTGGAAACCTCCATGTCTTGTCGGGCATTCATCCACTGAACAATGCTCTATTAAATGCTTCTGGTACCCTGTGCTAGGCACTGAGATACAAAGATGAATAAGACCCAATTCCTGCCTTCAAGGAGGTTACAATTAAGTAGGAGAAAATAAGACATAGAGACTGTTAACTTTAAAACAAGTCCAAATGTAGCTTTCTAATTCTCTATGCTGCCTGGTATACAGACAGGTGCTGTATTCATCTGTTTGAAACATCTTTAATGGGGAATACTAAAGAGAAGAACATGGACAGCTGGCCTATGTGATGACACTGTAACTGCTATTTATTTGATAGGAGAGAAGAAAGAGAGGGATTACTTAGGCTGAGAGGAGTGGTGAGGCTCAAGGTAAGGGGAATGATACAGGTAAAAGTGTACCCTAAAATTGGACTCTGGATTCAAACATCTAGGATGCGTGGGACAGAGGGAGACCATGAGCAGTGTAGGGATATGGTGAGTCAAACTAGGCTCAGAGAGGGAAAGTAGCCAAGGAGGCCACTCCAGTGTCGTATTCGAGCCACATATATTCATAGACATAGGCTCAGAGCAAGTCTCTAGGACTGCAGTTACAAAAAGCCCCACAAAGCTTTCCCCCACTGCAGTCACTTAACAACTTTCAGCTTTGTTTTCCTCACCTGTGAAATGAGGATAATGACAGCACCTACTTCCTAGGGTTGTAGTTAAAATGGAAAAGTGCCTTGCAAACCTTAAAACACCATATGTGTTGTAGCTGTTATTCAGTTTGCCTCCCCTATTATTAGACTCTATTTCCCTTATATATGTTGTCTTCTCCACATTAGAATCTAAGGTCTTTCAGGGGACTCTATTATTTGCTTGTATAATTTTTTCTATTAATTGATTCAAAGCCCTTAATTCCAAACTTAAGAATAAAGCTTAAAATGCAAATACCAGAGAAAGAAAGAGAGAGAGAAAGAGAGAGAGACAGAGAGACAGAGAGACAGAGAGAGACAGAGAGAGACAAAGAGTGATTGAGATTAACACAAGGACTCAAATGCATTGCACTATAAATTATTAATATCAAGTTCTCTCCTGTTTTAAATGAGGAAGAGACTATGAGTAAACTGGGTGTCTGAAAGTAGATTTGAGGGAAGAGGGTTCAGAGGACTTGGAGATCTTAAGTCAACTAATAATATCATTTATATAGCCATTTAACAAAGCACATTATTCATAGCACCTCTGGTAGGTGCTATTTTATGGATGAGGAAACTGAGGCTGAGAAAGATTAAGTGACTTGCCCAACATCACACAGCCAGTAAGTTATCTTAGGGAAGATTTGAACTGAGGTCTTCTGAACTCTAAGTCCAGTTATTCTATCCACTGTGTCACCCAGCTGCCTCTAGTGGCATCACAATTTTCACATTTTTTACGTTTTTCAATTTCTCATGTAAAATAAATTATAAAGGTAATTTTAGGTTACTCCTACCCTTAGAAAAAGCATTTTCATGAGGGTTACACTCTAGGTAAAATTATGAAGCAAGGTTAATATTTATTGGCATTTTTCCACCTTGCCTTTCAGAACCTTCATATCCACACCACTGTATCCTCCCATTTCTATAACTAATATCTCATTCCCTTACTACCATGTTTTCAATTTGCTGTGAGGTCATCTGACTGAGTCATCCTTTGATAAGTTTTAAGTTTCATAGGTTCAAAGACATAGAATTAGAAGAAACCTTAGAGGTTAGCTAATCTAATCCCCTCCTTTATAAATGAGGAAACTGAGGCCTAGGCAGGTTAGGATCACAGGACCACAGGTCTAGAGCCTAAAGGGATTTCAAAGCCCATCTAAATTCAACCTCTTCATTTTACAGTTAAGAAAATTGAAGCCCATAGAGATTTAATGACTTGCCCAAGACCACACAAATAGTAAGTGACAGAACAGGGATTCTCACCACCGACATAACCTTTATCTCTTTCCTGGGCGCTTTCACAGAGAACTCTTAAGGATTCCAAAGCCCCTTCCTTGGGTGACCTCAGAAGACAAAGTGTTTACTTAAGTGACTGGGCAAATGAACCACAATCCTATGCCAGGAATTACTTACTATGCCTTCAGTGCTAGATATGGTGTTAAAAATCATACCAGAGCCTGGGAACCTTCTGAAGTGAATTTCAGATCTCAGAGTCAAAGTTTTCAGGCCCCATGATCCTAAGGGAACTTAACCTTATTCTTGGAGCACAGTCAGGAATCTGAGGAAAAATTGGATTTTTTTTTTAAATGACTAATCACTAAATCAAATGGAATGCTGCCCTTTTCTGGAGGTGATTTGGGGTTAGTCATGGCTCTAAAAATGCACGGCTCCTAGGCATAACTGTGCCCTAAATGGTCCCATAATAGAGACCTGAAATAGTGTCTGAACCAACCCCAAATAGCTCCTACCATGGACAAATGACTTGGGTAATGGAAAGAACTGAGCCTAGTCAAGATTAGATTTGATTTGAAGGTGATTTGAAGCACGAAAAGTCCTTATTTCTATTGACTGCTTGATTAGCCCATTTCTCTGTCTTTCCTTTAGAAAATGCAAGTGCAAAAGCAGTAGCACCTGCAGGGTGCTGAATCATTTATTTTTTAATAGCAGTGTTTTAAATAAAAACCAAAATTATCAACGCTACTTCCTCTTTCTTTAATTATATTCGTCTTACTAAGTAAACTACAATTTCATTGGTTTCATATCTGATTTCAAAAATAAAGTATTGGGCAGGATTTTATTATCATCTTTGCCATTGATCTTTTGCTACAAATGAAATTAATTAATTTGCCAATAATCCACAAATTAGGGTAAAAGGAATTTAAAGTTTCTGAGCATTCCGAATGAAACAATCATGAAAAGGAGCACTTGCCCACATTCCTAGGCCACAAAAGAAATCATGAGAGGCAAGGAAACAGAACAGTGAGGATAAGCAGCATAAAACATGCCTAGGGCAAATAGCAGGAATAGTCTTAACAGTCTTAATAGGAAAAGTCTTAAGATAAAGTCAATTCAAGGGTAAATAGACCCAAGACTCTAGACTCTGTAGGGGGAGACACCCAAGGATACCATCTCACTTTGAGGAGACCGAGGCTCTAGCGTATTAACTCCCATGAACAGAGACTCCAAGGCAGCATGAACCAGTTTCTGGAAAGGCTTCTACTCAGGAGGAAGCAAGATTTTGTTGGCCCATGGAGCAGCTCGCTTGGGGTATAAGCCTTGATACAGTCTGGTAGCTTTTTAATTTTAATTAATTATTTTGTCTCATTAAGTACTACATTCAGTTATTCTACTGTTGAAGGAATACAAGTGCCATCAACACACTATAAATTTTGGTGCCCTGGGAAAAGCCTGAGCCAACCCACCCTAGTTATGGTACTAGAAAGAAGAAAGAAAGAAGAGATAACAATAGTCAACCCACATGGGGGAAAAAGCAGTCTTGAAAAGTCAATGTAATCTCAACAAGCTAAAATATGTTTACCATTATTTCTGAGACTACTTCAACTGATCACATAATAAATCATATAAAAATTGTTCTCCACAATGTTACATACTTGGCATTATCACTACAAAGGCCAAATACATATTAAGGCAAATAAATGCCTTTTGAGGTTATAATTTTGGTCCTTTTGGCTATGAAACCAAAACAAAATACCCTCTAGCATATTCAATTCAATTTTATCCAATATTTTTGAAGGAGCTACAATATACAAATCACCATGTTAGTGTGACCCATGATCCAGTATTCCAAGGCTCTGGGCTTACTTATACTAGGTACAAACTTGAGGCCCATCATCCCTTTTTCTCCAACAAATCACATTGGCTCGTGTCTTTCTCATCCAAAGTTCCTTCTGAGAAATCTCAGAATATAGCTGGAACATAGATCAATTCTAGGTTTCCACAGATCTAGGTGAAAGGGGTCCCAGTTCATATACAAGCACAAAAGGTAATAATGCATACATTGGGTATAAGAACTCCAGAAAAAAAAATGTGTTTTTAAAATTCACAAAGGACTCAGTAACCCATAAACAATCAGGGCAATTGTCTTTCTCTCATGAGTTCCACCTTTCTCTAGAGACCTAAAGTCCTCCAGACTCAGAGAACTATCCTGTGATTGGAGATATCCCTTAGGAGAGAAACAGATTTGGAATTAGTATGGACTCAACCCACCAACATTCTGATGAGTTCCTCTTTTACCCCAGAGATTCATACAGGCATCCAGCTTCCTAGTAATATCCACAATGGGCTTTGACCCTTCCCCAGAAGGAAAGAAAATTGTGGGGTTTCTAGAAAAAGTATTCTCTTTTCCCACTAGCTCTGAGCTATCCAAATAAAGTGTGGTACTAGCAGAAGGCAAAGTCCAGGACTTCTGTTCCCCTAGATCTTGACTTAGAGTCCCATGCAGATATAGCACTGGGCCTAGAATTAGACACTAGGTATGTGATCCTAGGCAAGTCACTAACTTCTATCTTTTTCAGATTCTTCAATGGTAAAATGGGAATAATAATTGCATCTACCTCACAAGGGTGTTGTGAAGATCAAATGAGGTATCTGTAAAGCACTTAGCAAAGTGCCTAGAATGCAGTAGGTGCTTAATAAATGCTTGTTTCCTTCCTTGCTTCCCCGCATTTTCTCTGGTGACCTTGGAGTCAATCCTCCCTTCTCTCAAAGCTGCTGAAACTGCATAGGATCTCCACTTTAGCTCCTTGACCTAGAGTTACTAGAGAGGAGATTCTGAGGCTATATCTAACTTAGAACTTCCCCTCCTCTCTCCAAAAGATTAGGATCATACTGCCTAAGAAATCCCTCTTTTCTCTATTCAGGAGGCTGGAGTACAGGAGCTGTTAACAATCGTCCAGAAAATTGGGGTTCAGTAATATTCATCACTCAGTTGTTGGGAGGCAGCATAGTTTAGTGAAAAAAGCATTGAATCTGGATTTCCAAAGTCCTGGTTTCAGATCCTACCTATGTTACTACCTACGTGACCCCTTCGTCAACTCACTTAACCTCCCAAAGTCTTAGTTTTTTTTTCTCTTCAGTAAAATGAGGGAATCAGGCTAGATGGGTTCTGTGGTCCCTTCTATCTCTGATCCCTCCCCACATCTTGGCCTAGTAACCATTCACTCAGGCTATGTGTGTGAGAAAATACATGCACCTTCCACACATCTCTGCCCCAAGGTAGCAGCTCCTCCTGCATTTTGCTCCATTAACTCACTCCAACACACTGAAGGTCCAAATCCCCTCTTAGCTCTATTGCACATCAGTCTGAAAGACAATTTGTCTGGGATTGAAGACATTAGCAAAAAAGGGGCTCCTGCAATAGTCGCAGATGACCCTACTTACTTTCTCAAGCTATGCAGTACTGCTCCATATCTTTCCTTTAGAAATCCCCAATAGAAAATCTACCACCAGTAGTCAAAAACTTTTAATGGATCCCCTGCCCTATAAAATGAAGTCTTAGTTCATGAATCTCCATTCCCACAAGCTAACTCCAACCTCTCTCTCCCACTAACACTATTGTTTCCCCTCTGCTGAAACCCCACAAAGGACACCCTATCGATTCCCACCTCTCTGACTTGGCTCACACTATTCCCACTGTACCTGGCAAAATAACACTTTTCATATAGCACTTTTTGGCCTTGCAGCATTCTCCCTATATGATCTCATTTAATTTTTACAATCTCCCTGTAATATTTTTCCCCCACTTCCTATCAAAATCCTACCCATTATATAATTTACACATTAAGGGTAAATTAAGAGCCACAAGCAAATTAAGAGAATATGGAAGTTTACCTGTCAAATTTATAGATAAAGGAAGGATTTAAGACCAAAGAAGATATAAAGAGGATTATACAATGTAAAATAGATAATTTTGATTATATGAATAGAACATTTTTGCACAAACAAAACCAATACAAGCAAAATTATAAGGAAAGCAGAAAACTGGGGGAAATTTTGCAATAAGTATTTCTGACAAAGGCCTTATTTCTAAAATATGTAGAGAACTGTGTCAAATTTATAAAAATACAAGTCATTCCCCAATTGGTAAACACTCAAAGGCAGTTTTCAGACAAAGGTATCAAAGCTATCTATAGTCACATGAAAATATTCTCTAAATCACTGCTGATTAGAGAAATACAAATCAAAACAACTCTTAAGTACCACCTCACACCTATAAGATTGGCTAATATAACCCCAAAAAAGGGAAATGTTGGATGTTGGAGGGAATGTGGTAAAACTGCGACACTAATGCATTGTTGGTGGAGTTGTGAACTGATCCAGCTATTCTGGAGAGCAACTTGGAACTATGCCAAAAGGGCTATAAAACTGTGTATACCCTTTGATCCAGCAACACCACTGCTCAGTCTATATTCCAAATACTTCCAAAAAAAGAGGGAAAGTACCTATTTGTACAAAAATATTTATAGCAGCTCTTTTGTGGTGGCCAAGAATTTGAAATCAAAGAGATACCCATCAACTGGGGAATGGCTAAACAAACTATGGTATATGATTGTAATGGAATATCATTGTGCTATAAGAAATGACAAGTAGGATTATTTTTAAAAAGACTTGTAAAGACTTATATGAACTGACACATAGTGAAGTGAACAGAACCAGGAGAACATTGTACACGGTAACAGTAGTATTGTTTGACAAAGAATTGTAAATGACTTAGCTATTCTCAGCAATACAATGATCCAAGACAATCCCAAAGGACGAATGATGAAGTATACTGTCTCCAGAGAAAGAGCTGATATCGTTTGAATACAGATTTAAACATGCTATTTTTCATTTTTTTTCTTTTATTCGAGTCTTCTTGTACAAAATAACTCATGTTGAAATGGTATATATAACCTATATTTTATTGCTTACCATCTCAGGTAAGGCAGAGATGAAGGAAACAGGGAAGAACTCAAACTTTAAATAAAAATGTTAAAAATAAATAAATAAAATACATATGTGTGTATATGTGGTTGACCCTTATAAGAATTTGTTCTCAAAATTTGTAGGTTTCTAATTTTTACATACTATGACCTCCATCTCCATTCCACTTCAGCACCCAGAAAAAAAAATCCTACCCATGCTTTCTGAAACATTTTAATTCTCATTTGATCTGAGGAGCTTTCCTTGATGCCCTAGTACAAACTGATCTTTTCCTTCTCTTGTACTCATTGTCTCATATTTTATTGTTTGTGATTTTTATTTTATTGATACTAAGGAATGTGTTTTAGGCATATTTTCATTCCCATTTGTCGTTGTTGGCCTAG
This sequence comes from Phalanger gymnotis, assembly GCA_028646595.1. Classification (NCBI taxonomy): domain Eukaryota; kingdom Metazoa; phylum Chordata; class Mammalia; order Diprotodontia; family Phalangeridae; genus Phalanger; species Phalanger gymnotis. Next base: position 732,266,415 of record CM053622.1, on the reverse strand, counting down.
TGCATACACTTGAATGTAGTAGGTATTCAAGACAGGGTAGCTAGGTGACACAATAGATAGAGGCTGGACCTGGAGTCAAGAAGACTCATTTTCTTGAGTTCATTCTGTCCTTAGACACTGAATATAGCTGAGACTTAAAAAAAGCTAGGGAAGTCAGGAAGAGGTGAGGATGGAAAGAATTCCAGGCATGGGGGAGAACCAGAGAAAATGCAGTCAGGAGATCATGAGGAACAGCAAGGAGCCCAATGCCATTGTATGATAGAATACATGGAGGAGAGTAAAATGTAAAGACTGGAAATTTAGGAAGGTACGAGGTAATGAATTGTAGATGTTAGAAATGTCCTTTGGCCCTGGAAAAAAATGAACCAGAAAACTCAAGAGGGGAAAGGAGTAAGAGGAAGGGCTTGTGCACATTGCTTGAGGTCAGGGAAACCATCTACTACCCAGAATGCCTAGCTCTGTGCTTTACATGTAGTGGGAGATCAACAAATATTTGTTGAATGCATGAATATTCCCTTCTCTACCAGGCAATAGAATATCCTCTTTTATTCCCTCTTCTTTCCTGCCAATCATCCAATAGCTTTAGCAAAGGTATATCCTAGACTGTGCCAAAAAAGGAAGGAAGGAAAATTATGATAGATAGAAAAGAGATTCAGTATAGCTTCAACAGTCTTTAATAAGAAGCCTACACTGGCCTCACTCCTAATCTGTGAAGCTAACTTACGCATCCATTGTCCTCCAAATAAGTACAATCTTAGAAGACTGCATTTTCTGACTTCCTAAGGACCAAGAAGAGCCAATATCTGCTTCTCCGATCAGTTACACAGTTCTAGTGCTCAGATAAAGGCTCCTTCAATAAATTCTCACCTCAGGTCACATGGAAATCAGTTTTAAAATTATAAGCTCAGTTTGTCGAGTTTATGGAGTCACCAGTTGGTTTTGGTATCAGGGGCCAGAAAGGAATTTGATTTCTAATTCCAGTTCTCTACTCAATCGTTCAAGTAAGAAAGTTCTACATCATTCTTCCTATCATGGGGTTTTATTAATTTTAAGTCACTTAGTAGAAGAACATATTGACAAGGCCATTAGGAAGCATATTGATTGCAATTATCAATCATTTCACAAAATTGGGATGGCACTTCTCCATTGTCAATTGCTTACTGCAGACAACTCACTGCCATGATTGCGGTCATTACCACTGCAAAATAGAAGCTTAGCTTGGAGTGCTTATTTCTGGAAGCAGGCCAGGGGGTGAGATGTCCCCCACCTAGAGACTTTACAAGCTCGATAAAGTTTCATTACATAAAGAGGTGGAGAACAACTCAAAATAGGTGACCTAACATTTCTCCATTCTTTCCTTTTATTTACCTTCCTCTCTCAGGCCTCTCCAGCTGTGATTTCCTAATGAAAAGAAAAGAAAGAACTCAGCTAAGGTTTTGAATAGGAATTTGAAGAAGAATAAATCAATATTCTAGAAGAAATCAAGGAGATATCTCTTCATTTGTAAAAAAAAAAAGAAAAGAAAAGAAAGGAAAGGAAAGGAAAGGAAAGGAAAGGAAAGGAAAGGAAAGGAAAGGAAAGGAAAGGAAAGGAAAGGAAAGGAAAGGAAAGGAAAGGAAAGGAAAGG
>CM053622.1:732210934-732264688 GCA_028646595.1 Phalanger gymnotis | reverse complement strand
ATACAAAGCTAAACATGATTCAAACCAAGATTTCATGGTGCATAATACCTATACTTCCTATAATATCTATAGGAAGAAAATAGCCTGTGAGGTACAGTGTAAAAAAACCTGGCTCTGGAGTAACAGAAGATCTGAATTCATCATGACCTTGGGCAAGTCACTAAAAATAATAATATTAATAATAACAACAATAATGAATAAGAATAGCTAATTTTATATAGTACTTTAAGGTTTGCAAAGTGCCTTAGATATGTTATTTCTTTTGATCCTCATTACAGCCCTATGAGATAGGTGCTCTTACTGTCCCTCTTCTACAAAGGTGAGAGGTGGTGACTCTTGCTCAGGGTCACAAGAGGTAAGTAGTGTCTGAGGAAGGATTTGGACTGAGGTCTTCCTGACATCAAGTCTACCACTTTATCAACTGTGCCATTAACTGCCCCTTAACCTCCATGAGCCTCAGCTCTTCATCTACACGATGACTTCTAGTTCAGTTCCTAATCTGTGATCCTATGAACTAATAGAGTGTGATACCTGCACAGGAGATGTTAAAGCAAAGAGTCATCAGAAATCTGAGAAATGAAAGGGTTCATTTCCAGCTAGTGAAAAAAATAGAATCAAGGGAAGGCTCACGGGAGAAAGTGCACCTGAAATGGGCCTCAAAAAAAGATAAGGGATTCAGCAGATAAAGATGAAGGGGAGGGAAAGAGAAGGGTAGCAGGAGTCACAGCATGATGAAGTCTACTTCGAGTATAAAGTAAGGTATTAGCAAGAAAACAAACTGGAAGAATGAAGAGAATGGGGGTGGGAGATGGAAAGCAACCTAGTTTTCCTTCCAAGTAGAGTAGAGGTGTATTAGGCTCAAGGCAAATGCATACCCTATCAAACTAACATTTTTAATAATACATGTGCATACTGCTTTATGGTTTGCAAAAGTTTTACATACATTATTGCATTTGGCCTCATAACTACTCTAGAAGGTATGCATTACAGATGCATAGTCTTTTACAGATGAGGAAACTGAGGCTCATAGAGGTTAAGTAATCTGCCCAAAGTCACATACTAGTATCAGAAGCTGACTTTGAACCCAGGCTTTCTTTACTCAAAGTCTAACACTATGCATTTTCTCATTGCCTGACATAGTCCAGCAGTGTATATCTGTTCTTGTGAAAATGATCATTGTCAGTCCACAAAATGGGAGATGAACTAATTTAACAGCAAAATGACCACAGAGCTAAATAAGGAGACTTGCTCCTCACAAGCCAAATTCTGCACAAAAGTCTAAGCAGTCACCCCAAGGAACTAACTCAATCCTTCCCTAAAGAAAATACGCATGAACAGGAAAAAGGACAAAAGTCAAAAACAACCATTATGAGCTGGTGGTTGTCAAAGTGTAAGAGAAGGGCAATAAATGTGATGGTTTAAATCTGAGATATTTAGAAAAAAGAGGTTTGAGCTTCAGGGCATATCAATTTGTTAAGCGGTACATGCCAATTGCATAACAAATCAAGACCAGACCTCCTCAGCTTGGCACTGGACTCCAAATATAGGGGGAGACAAAATTTTATGCATTAAAAGAAAACAATTAACAGGATAAAAGCCATGATACTATCTGATTTCTGATTGAAGGAAACCTTAGGGGCTTTCCAAGTTGGAAGGGGCCTAAGTGAGTTCCAAGAGTTGGGAATGGGGAGAGTGATCAGGTAGACTTTCCCAGATGTGAAACAGGATGTCACTCAATTTCCATAATTAGCAAGCAGGTAGAATTTACAGGAAAACGAAACATAGGTCTCAAAATGAAGTCAGTTTTAGAAGATGGAATCAATTTGGCTCACATAATTCCCACAATTCTCTTAATTCCCCCCTTTGATTCTTAGAGAATTGCCAGCCCAGGGATCATTTATCTATAAACCAAACTCATAAAGTTTTTAATGTATTCATGTTCACTATTAACATTACATATAGAGGAAAGACCACTGGGAAGCATCCTCTCTCATAGCTTAGTACAACAGGTGACATAGTCTAAAAATAATAAGGGTGAGATACAAATCCTGTTGAGTAGGCTGTAGAGGTAAACTAAGTCAAGCTTCAGCTCAAACTACTTATAGAGCTCTCAGTGGACTAATTTTGAGAAGAGAAATTTACATATCACCAAAGTAACCAAGAAAACTCAACAAATACAAATACCGTTAAACAAAAGGCCAAGCAATAAAAGGATGATTGATATTAAATAATACCACGTTACCTTGCATCCTAGTAATGCACTATCAAAGTCCATTTAATCATTACATTTTGTCTTGAGTCCCAAAGGCCCCAGGTAGTAGTATGATCCCTGGAAATATCTTCTTTTGGACTAGTTCTCTTTTTCAGGACAGCTCTGAATGGGGCTCTGCATCTCTGGTACCAAATCACTTATACAATCTAGATAATCACTTTTATCTAGATTACTAGATAATTCTGCTAAAATCTGTCAGTAATAAAACTCAATGTAATTTAGTACAATGTACTACATTTGGATTTCCAATGCTGAAACTTCAGAGAATTTTAGTTTTTATTTACCACTTGCTGTTTCTTTCTTTATGTAACCTTGGTACCTGATATAAGAACCTTTAAAAATTTATGAAAGTCTAACTTGTAAAATGAAGCTTTCTCTCATTTTGTTTGTTGGTGGAGGGAGGCAATTGGTGTTAAGTGACTTGCCCAAGGTCACACGGGTAGTAAGCGTCAAATGTCTGGGGCCAGATTTGAACTCAAGTCCTCCTGACTTCAGGGCTGATACTCTATCTATCACACCACCTAGCTGCCCCAACTTTCTGTCTTTTAATATTATCAGATATGTATTAAAATTGGAAGATAATTTAATTTTCTTTACAATTATCATTGCAGTTTTATACATAAAATCCTCAATCCAATTTTGAAAATTTATTTTTAAAATATAATCACAACCTGAATTTCTATGCTAGATATACATGAAAATCAGTCATTTACATATGTTTGTAGTTCTTAGAGAAAACAGTCTAATCCTGTTGCTTTCTCAAATTTTACTATTCCATTTCATTAGGAAACTTTTACATTAACTTTTGTTTTATTACTTTGTCTAATTGCCTCCTTAAAAGGATATCAACTCCATATTGCAATTTGACCATGAAAACAGATTAAAATTGCAAAACTTTTCATATTTGCATCCTATTATAGTAACTCAGAGATGTTCCAGTATCAATTAATTAATAGTATTAAATGCCCACCTGCCCTGATTATAGAAATATCCTATGAGAGGAAAAGAATGGACATGGTCATTACAATGTCAAGACTCATCCTCACAGACTGACCCTGACATATACCATAATAGGGAAAAATCTTCCTTAGTTCTATTTTATTTCAAACACAAATCATAGCTGCAAACTAATCACATCATAAATTTCCACATTCTTCACAAGATACTGTACCAAGGCTGAAGATTGATTTGCAGAAATATCCTGGTCAGAAAGGAAATAGCACAATAGGGAAACTGAGCCAAGAGGATCCTAGCTTAGGCCATGGTACAGATTCCCACCTGTAGCAGTTCTCAGATTACATGTGCCAGTGTCTCCTTGTCTGTTGGAGTATTGGTTTAATAACACTTCAAACAACCATACTTGAAATCAAACTCAAGACAATACCAAATGATGGTCCCATAGAAGTTTATCTCAAATAGCAAAATTTCACTAACCATGACTTAGGGCTTAAATATTATTAGTTTTTTCATGTTTCTCTAATGGTTACATGTCATTTATCTTTTACTTATAAATTAAAACTAACCATGTTCTGGAGTTTCAAACATACAGTAAATACTTGATACTTAAACTCATATAAATATACTGAAGTTACATCTTTAAACCATCCTATACATTTCCAAATTTTAAAAGTGATAGCCCAAATTTTTCAAATAAAAGCTCATTTTTTATCAAAATAAACTTATAAATTACCCTTTTTTGACAGGGAATGGGAGAGGGGATGCCATTTTCTTAGTTCTAGGTTCTCAAACTTGAGTACCTTAGATTTTGCAACATGCAGTCAGTAGGGCTGTAAAGATCTTATTTCCCTGCTAGAATACAAAGTCTCAAGGGACTTTTTCCTCTAAACAACAAATTGTTGTTATCTGTTTTAAAACAAAATATACCCTATTGAATATTGAACCATTTTTAAATGTCTATTTTTATCACATTTTAACAGCTCAATTCATAGTCTAACAGCATCCAGATTAAAAAAAAAGTTTTTCTTGCAGCACTTCTGATACAATTGTTTTCCAGATGTTGCAATATAAGACAGATGGCATCAATTTAGTTGAAAGCATTTTTAAATTATCATAAATAGAAAATTATTAATCTTATCACATTTGCCACTTTAGACCAACCACATCTGAAATGCAGCATAGAGTTAACTGGTACAGAATAATTTCATCCAATTAAAGAAATAATAATAGTCAACATTCATATAGTGTTTACCATATGCCAAGTATTATGCTAAGCACTTTACAATCATTAAATCAGTTGAACCTCTCAACAATCCTGGAAGGTAGGTACCGTTATTATTTTCCTCCTTACAAATCAGGAAACTAAGGTAAACAAAGGTAAGATAACTTGTTTAAGATCACATAGCTAACAAATTTCTGTGCCTGGAATATAACTCAGATTTCTGAATTTTTCCAGTATTTTTGTTTTTCATGCATAATTAATAGAACACACTTCACCACATCATAATTTAGTTACAAATCAAATCTGGATTTGCAACCACAAAAATCAACATCTCAATTTTCCAGGGCTAATAAGCATCTGTGCTTTAAAATCTAGGGCCTGAATTTAACAATTAACTCATTTCCAAAGGTTCCCTTTCACTTTTCCATATACTTTTAAAAAAATTAAATTAAAAAAGAAGAAAATCAAATTACTTATATCAAAAATGAAAAGGGTGAATTCACCACCAATGAAGAGGAAATTAAAACAATAATTAGGAGCTATTTTGCCCAAGTGCATGCCAATAAATATGAGAACCTAAGTGAAATAGATGGACATTTACAAAAACACAAATTGCCCAAATTAACAGAAGAGGAAATAAAATACTTACATAACCACATTTCAGAAAAAGAAATTGAACAAGCCATCATAGCCAGATGGATTTATAAGTGCATTCTGCCAAATAATTAAAGAACAATTAATTCCAATACTATATAATGTATTTGGAAAAATAGGAAAAGAGGGAGTGCTACCAAATTCTTTTTATGATACATATAACATGCTGATGCCTAAATCAGGAAGAGGCAAAACAGAGAAAGGAAATTATAGACCAATTTCCCAAATGACTATTGATTAAGAAATTTTAAACAAAGGACTAGCAAAGAGATTGCAGCAATTTATCATGAGGATAATACACTATGACCAGGTGGGATTTATATCAGGAATGCAGGGCTGGTTCAATATTAGGAAAACCATCAGCATAATTGACCATATCAATAACAAAATTAACATAAATCATACAATTATCTCAATAGATACAAAAAAGCTTTTCACAAAATATAGCATGCAATACTATTAAAAACACTAGAGAATATAGGAATCAATGGAATTTCTTTAAAATATTAAATACCATCTATCTAAAATCATCAGCAAGCATTATATACAATGGGAATAAGGTAGAAGCATTCCAACTGCTATCAGGGGTGAAAGGATGCCCATTGTCACCATTATTAATAAATATTGCATTATAAATGCTAACTTTAGCAACAAGGGAAGAAAATGAAATTGAAAAACTTATAATAGGCAAAGAAACAAAGCTATCACTCTTTGTAGATGATATGATAGCATATTTAGAGAATCCTAGAGAATCAACCTAAAAACTATTTGAAACAGTTAACAACTTTAGCAAAGTTGCATATATAAAATAAATCAGCATAAATCATCAGCATTTCTATATATTACTAACAAAACCCAGTAGCAAGAGATAGAGAAATTCCATTTAAAATAACTGTAGACAATATAAAATATTTGAGAGTCTACCTGCCAAGACAAAGCCAAGAACTATATGAACACAATTACAAAACACTTTTCACACAAATAAAGTAAGTTCTAAGTTGTTGGAAAAAATATCAGTTGCTCATGGGTAGGCTGTGCTAATATAATAAAAATGGCAGTTCTATTTAAATTACTTATTTAGTACCATAATAATCAAACTATGAAAAATTATTTTATAGCTCTAGAAAAAAATAGTAATAAAATTCATCTAGAAGAGCAAAAGGTCCAGAATATCAAGGGAATTAATGAAAATAAATGCAAAGGAAGGTGGCCTAGCAGTACCAGACCTAAAACTGTGTTATAGAGCAGCAATCCTCAAAACTATTTGGTACTGGCTAAGAAATGGTGCTGGATCAATGGATTAAGTTAGGTACACAAGACACAATAGTCAATGACTATAGTAATCTACTATTTGATAAGCCCAAAGACTCAAGATTCAGAGACAAGAACTCACTATTTGACAAAAAAAAGTGCTGAGAAAACTGGAAAGTAGTATGGCAGAAGCTAGACACAGACCAACCTCTTATACATAAAACCAAGATGAGTTGAAATGGGTGCATGATTTAGACATAAGCAAATCAGGAGAAGACGAAGTAGTTTGCCTGTCAGATTTATGGAGAAGGGAAGATCTTATGACTAAACAAGAGATAGAGAACATTAAGACATGCAAAATGGATAATTTTGATGACATTAAATTATAAGGTTTTGCACAAACAAAACCAATACAACCAAGATTAGAAGGAAAACAGAAAGCTGGGAAACAATATTTACAACCAGTGTCTCTGATAAAGGCTTCATTTCTAAAATATAGAAAGAGCTGAGTCAAATTTATAAGAATTCAAGTCATTCTCCAATTGATAAGTGGTCAAAGGATATGAACAGGAAGTTTTCAGATGAAGAAATTTAAGCTATGTATAGCCATATGAAAAATTGCTCTAAATCACTATTGTTTAGAGAAATGCAAATTTCAACAATTCTGAGGCATCACCTCACACCTATCAGTTTGGCTGATATGACAAAAAAGGAAAATGATAAATGTGGGAGAAGATGTGGGAAAATTGGAACACTAATGCATTGTTGGTAGAGTTGTAAACAGTTCCAACCATTCTGGAGAGTAATTTGGAACTATGCCCAAAGGGCTATTAAAAAAACTGTGCATACCCTTCGATCTAGCAATGCCACTACTAAGTCTGTTTCCCAAAGAAATTACAAAAAAGGGAAAAGGGCCCACATGTACAAAAATATTTATTGCAACTCTTTTTGTGGTGGCCAAGAATTGGAAATTGATGGGATGCCCATCAACTGAAGAGTGGCTGAACAAGTTGTGATATATGTATGTAATGGAATACTATTGTTCTATAAGAAATCATGAGCAGGTGGATTTCAGAAAAACCTGGAAAGGTTTACATGAACTGATGTTGAGTGAAGTGAGCAGAACCAGGAGAACATTATACATAGTAATAGCAACATGGCATGATGGCCAGCTTTGACAGACCTAGCTTTTCTCAGCAATGGAATGATCTAAGACAATTCCAAAAGACTCATGATGGAAAATGCTCACATCCAGAGAAAAACTATGGAGTCTGAATGCAGATCAAAGCAGAATATTTTCTCGTTTTGTTTTGTTTTATTTTCTCATGGTTTTTTCCTTTTGTCCTTATTCTTCTTTCACATCATGACTAATGTGGAAATATGTTTAATATGATTGTACATGAGTGGCCTATACCATTTTGGGGAAAGGGAAGGAGAGGGAGGGAGAAAAAAATTTGGAATTCAAAATCTTATAAGAGTGAATATTGAAAGCTATCTTTACATGTAATTGGAAAAAATAAAATACTTTAAGTAGGGGGGAAAACTAGCTGCCTTTCTTCATTACACTAAAATAATAGAGCTATCAGTCCTCAGGAGAAAAAATAAGTGCTATTCATTCCTAAAAATTTACAGAAGTAATTCTTATTTCCATTTAAAACTAATTCTACAGAATGGTACCCCAAAACTCACTAAAATATTTCAGCATATATTAAGCTTCTGCTAAATACCTTATCAAATAAGACAAAGATAAGGGGGTGAATTCTTAAAATTACCCAAGTCCCAGGAGTTCTCCCCTACAATCTTAAAATGATTAATCTGTAAATTTCTTTTTTTTTTAGTCCAATAAGTTTATTTTTGAAAATGTACACAAAAATGTTGAACCATTTTATGCATCTTCAGCAGCTGGAGCATCTCCACCCTTGGTGTTCCTGGTATATATCACTTGTGCTCTGTGTTTGGAAACCAGCTTAATCAGACCTTTACTAAGCAGTTCCTGGAGGGCTGTTCAGGCTAGAGAACCCTGGATCTTCAGTCTCTCTGAGACTACTGCAGGGGTGATAAGTTTATAGTTGGGGACCTCCTTGCAGAGTTTGTCATATGTTGCTTTGTCAAACAGAACCAGATTGTTGAGCTTGTCTCGAACTTTTCCCTTGGACCACTTCTTCTTCTTGGCTTTGCCCCCAGACTTGTTCATGGGATCTCTGTCCTTCTTGGCCAACTTGCCGGCATCTTTCTTCTTCTTATCGTCCTTGGGCGGCATGGTGAGGCTTCAAGGAACTCCTGGTGCTGCCGCCTTCAAGCTAAGATGTCGGACAGAAAGGTAATCTGTAAATTTCTTAATGATTTACCTCCAATCTCCTTAATCTCCAAATCTCTAAAATCTACTAAGATGTTTTTACCCGTTACCATAATTTGGAATATCTAATTCATTTATAATGCCACAAATTCCTATATACCGGGAAAAAGTTTTCCTTTTTTAATTATCCATCTTTATCTCTGTGACCCCACTTTAGGGGCAGCTAGATGGGTTGGAGCACTGGGCATGGAGTCAAGAAGACCTGAATTCAAATATGACCTCAGGCACTTACTAGTAGCTGTGTGAACTTGGGCAAGTCACTTAACCTCTGTTTGCCTAGGAGGCAGCTGGGGGCTCAGTGGATAGAGTTCTGGGCCTGGAGTCCAGAAAACCTAAGTTTAAATCCAGTCTCAGACACTTGCTACCTGTATGACCCTGGGTAAGTCACTTAACCTCTGTTTGCCTTAATCCACTGGAGAAGGAAATAGCAAAGCACTCCAATATTATCTTTTCCAAGAAAACCTCAAATGGGGTCATGAAAAGTTGGACACAACTTGAAAATCACTGAACAGAGCCAAACTGAGATGTAAATAATTGCGCAGCTATGCTACAAATATTTTTCCTCTGTGATGACAAGCATATTCATGTTTGAAGCATTATAGATTTTCTTCTCCACTTTAAGAATGCAAGTACTTAATGAATAGATCTAAAAGAATATCACAAGTTGTATATTAAATCATGCTGGGGGTTCACAACAGTTTTTTATGAAAAAAGATTTCGAGGAACAAAACATTTGAATCACTGGGCTAGAAAATAGAGATGAATGGATTAGCTCCAATAGACAAGAGCGCTACTTCTTTCTTTTAGACTTACATATAAAGAAAAAGATGGGATAGGATGCCAAGAAGTTAGAGGCAAAAAAATTGAAGGAAATCACATTGGATAGATTAAATTTAATCTGTAACATATAAAAGGATGGTATTTGTGAACAGTAATGGGGTGGATTGAGGAGCTCACAGAACAAAATACCCTTACTGGTATGTATGATAGAATCTATTAGAGATGATTAAAAGGATTTCAATACAACAATGAAGGGAAATTGATGTAATGCAATATGCTACAAATTTTGTAGCTTTGTATCTCCAATACTGATGAACCTTTAGCAAGTAACAAAGGCAGAAAGGACAAAGGTGGCAGGAGATATTATGTAAAAAGTATTCAAGTCAACAAAACAAAAGGGGCTTTTGTCAAGGTGGAGGGAGTCTTGGGGAAGTCAAGGGGGAAAGGAGAGAACATTATTGAAATTGTTAGCTGTAGGATTCAGATTGAGTAGAGAAGAAAGTGATTCAAGAATAGGATCAATATGCTGGGAAAAGAGGAAAGAAATCAGGAAAAAAAATCATAATGAGGGTGAATAACAGGGGCAACAAAAGAATGGCAGAGGTAGCAAGACAGTAGATAGTGATCAGAGAGGGAGGTTTCAATGGAAATGGAATAATTCGAGATAATAATAAGGTATGATCACCTTGGTGGATGGAATGGAGATGGAAGCCATACATGTACAAATTAGAAACCTACAAATTTTGAGAACAAATTCTTAAAAGAGTCAACAATATATACAATCACACAACTATATGTGCATATGATACATACATACATAATATATATTATACATAATGTGTGTATACATATATGTACACACTCATAGACACAGATACAGATATATCTCTGAGTATGACAGTAGGAGGGAGGCAAAGAAAGTCAGGTGCCCAAATGATGGAAAAATTTGAGAAAGCAATTAGGAAGTCAGTAAACGGCAATGATAAGGATCAGGAAAGGATATTATTGTCAGATAGCAGATAGGCCAAGGGAGATAAACTTGTATCATTATAGTACAGTAAAAGTTTGAAAATGGCAATGAGAAGCAGACTATACCAATTCCATCTCTTGGAATTGAAATGTAGGAAATGAGAAAAGAAGAGGTCAGCATTAGAAAAAAAAAAAGCCGCTGAAAGATTTGGAGTTCTCAGATATGAATGGGGATGGAGAAGAAACAAGGAACTCAAAGAGCTCTACTTTAGAAGAGAAACTAGGGTGGATGTAAGATGATGTGAAGCAATAATGTTTTATCTTTGTTTAAAAACATTGTTTAGGATTAAGGAGGAGCCAAGATGTCAGAGTAGAGAAGCACTCAGACAAGCTATCCCAAATTTCCCTCCAAAAATCTCTAAAATAATGCCTCAGATTGAATTCTAGAGTAGTAGAATGAACAAAAGGTCTGGATAAGCAATTTTCCAGCCCAACACATCTTAGAAGCTTGGCAGAAAAGGTCTATCTAACAAAGGTGGTACTGGGACCCAGAATCACAGTGCAGACTGAACCATGGGCATGGCTGCATTGGCAGTAGCTGCAGCTTCTGAGCTCTTAGACCATGGAGTTGAGGGGAAGGGGTCAGATATCTGGTCAGAAAGAGATTATAGGGAACCCATTGCTAGCACTGGGTTCAAGACACCATTACATTGCCCAAACACAGTTTCAGGTCACAGTCCCAAAGCCAAAATGAATGATAGCACTTGCAAGTACAGGAAGCAAGGATCCAGGTCACAGATCCAGGGTGGAGAGGAGTGCTTGTGGTCATTCGTGAGGATGTAAGGATCCTGGTCTCAATTCCAAGACAGACGGTAGCACTGGACCAGGAGGAGTGCTAGCACTGGTGGCAACAGGTCCCCTCCTGGGCAAAGACCAGAACACAGACCAGGAAAGTAGAGACTACACTACTACTTAGATCATAATACCTTGGAAGCACCAAAAACATAAAGAATCCCAGAGCCAACTCTGAAGACAGCAGCAAGAGAGAGCTGAAGTGAGTTAAAAGTAAAGAAAAGGATTGAAAGATGAGTAAACAAAAAAGAATCTGGTCATAGAAAGTTACTATGATGATAGGGAAGATCAAGACATAAACTCAAAAGACAATGAAGTTAAAACAGCTACATTCAAAGCTTCAAAAAAATTGATCACAGAATCAACAAGAATTTTTGGAAAAGCTCAAAAAGAACTTTAAAAATCAAGTAAGAGAGGTAGAGGATAAACTGGGAAAAGAAATGAGAGTAATATAAAGAAATAGTGAAGAGTCAACAGCTTGCTAAAAAGAGGCACGAAATACTACTGAAGAAAATAACATCTTAAAAAACAGAATTGGCCAAAAGGTAAAAGAGGCACAAAAATGAACTAAAGAAAATATTGTTTTTAAATGAAGAATTGGTCAAACAGAAAAAGAGGTACCAAAAAAATCACTGAAAAAAAGAAGTCCTTAAGAAATAGAATTGACCAAATGGAAAAAGAGGTACAAAGGCTCACTGAAGAAAATAATTACTTAAAAACTAGAATTGGGCAAGTGGAAGCCAATGACTTCATTTGACACCAAGAAACATAAAACAAAATCAAAAGAATGAAAAAAGAGAAGAAAATGTGAAATATCTCACTGGGAAAAACAAGTGTCCTGTAAAAATAGATCCAAGAGTGATCATTTAAGAATTATTGGACCACCCAAAAGCCAAGATCATATTTTTTAAAACCCTAGACATCATATTTCATGAAACTATCACATAAAACTTTCCTGATATGCTAGAACCAGTAGGCAAAATAGAAATTGGAAGAATCCACTGATCACCTCCTGAAAGAGATCCCAAAATGAAAAGTCTCAAAAATACTTTAGCCGAATTTCAGAGCTCCCAGATTAAGGAGAAATTATTGCAAGCAACCAAAAAGAAGCAATTCAAACATTGTGGAACTGCAGTCAGGATCATACAAGATTTAGTAGCTTCTACACTGATAGATTAGAGGGCTTGGAATATGATGTCCCAGAGGGTGAAGGAGCTAGGATCCTAGAATCCACACCTGTCCAGCAAAACTTAGTATAATCCTTGAAGGGGGCGGTGGCTATTTCATGAAATAGAGGATTTTCAAGAATTCATGATGAAAAGACCAGAGATGAATAGAAATTTGACTTTCAAATAAAAGAATCAAGAAGTTTTAAAAAAAAAAGTAAACATGAAAGAGAGATTATAAGGGATTGAATAAGGTTTAAAATGTTTACATACCTATAGGAGAAGGTGATAATTGTAACTTCTAAGAGCTTTGTAATTATTAGGACAGTTAAAAAGAGTATATATAGAGAGATGACATGCGTGTGAGATGCCTATGATAGGATGATTTGGGGTAAAACTAAAATAAATGGAGGGAAAAGAAGAATGTACTGAGAGGAAGGGGAAAGGAGAGAAAAAATGGGGAAAATTATCTCACATCAAAAAAAGCAGAAAAGGAAGAGTGTTAACAACAGAGAGGAAGTTGGGGGTGGCATAATACTTGAACCTGACTCTCCTCAGAATTGGTTCAGAAAGGGAATAATATAAACACTCAATTGGGCATAGAACTCTATCTTACCCTAGAGGGAAGTAGAAAGGAAAGGGGAGGATAGTAACTAGGAGGGAAGGTGGATCAAGACATATTTGTGAGAAGCAAAAAGAGAGAGAGAAAGAGAGAGAGAGAAGGATAAACAGGGGAAATGGAATGGAGAGAAATGCACAATTAATAATCATAACTATGAATGTGAATAGGATGGATGAAATCACCCATAAAATGGAAGTGGATAGCAAAATGGATTAAAAACCAGCATCCAACGATATGTTGTTTACAAGAAACACACTTGAAACAGAGGACACATGTAGAGTAAAAATTAAAAAATTTAAATTAAAAAATGTATTATGCTTTACCTAAAGTGAAAAAAAGCAAGGATAGGCATTAGAATCTGAGACAAAGCAAAAACAAAAATAAACCCAATTAAAAGATATAAGCAAGGATTTTTTTAAAAGGTAACATAGACAATAAAGTAATTTTCACTACTAAACATTTATGCACCAAATGGCATAGCATCTAAATACTTAAAGGAAAAGTAAAATGAGTTACACTAGGAAATAGACCATAAAACTATATTACTGGGGGACCTTAACTTTCCCCTCTTAGAAATAGATACATTTGACCATAAAATAAACAAGAAAGAAGTTAAGGAGATGGATACGTATACTTCTGGAAAAAAAACTGAATGGTGGAGTTGTGAACTGATTCAAACATTTTGGGGAGCAATTTGGAACTCTGCCCAAAAGTTGATAAAACTATGCTACCTTTTGACCTAGAAATACCACTACTAGGTATTTAGCTCAAAGAGATCAAAGGAAAAGGAAAAGGCTACTATTTATACAAAAATATTTATAGCAGCTCTGTTTGTGATGCCAAAGAATTGGAAGTTGAGGGGATGTTCATCAACTGGGGAATGGCTGAAAAAGCTGTGGCATTTGATTGTGATGGAATACTATTGTGCTATAAGAAATAACTTGCAGGATGCTTTCAGAAAAATCTGGGAAGACTTACATGAACTGATGCAAAGTGAAAAGAGTAGAACCAGGAGAACATTGTACACAGTAATGGCAATATTGTAAGACTGATCAAGTACAAATGATTTAGCTTTTCTCAGCAATACAATGATCCAATACAATTCTGAAAGACTTTAATGAAAAATACTATCCACTGCCAAAAAAAAAACTGATGGAGTCTATATGCAGATTGAAGCATACCTTTTTTTTTACTTTCCTTATTATTCTTGGGTTGTTTTGATCTGTAGGGGTTTTTTGCAATTTAGCTAATATTAAAATATTTTTCATGACTGCATGTGTATAATCTATATCAAATCATTTACCTTCTTAAGGATGGTGGAGAGTATGGAGGGAAGGAGAGAATTTTGAATTTGTTTTAAAAAATAATGTTAAGAATTTGTGTTTACATGTAATTGAGAAAAAGAAAAGAAAAAAATGATTTGTTCTATGAAGATGTAAAGTAATCATTTCATAACTGCTTTTAAATGTTGTTTTATTTAGATGTGTTTTAAGAAATTAATTTCTAGGAAGTAGCATGAGGGGAGAGGAGAGAGGAAGGCATTTTTCCCTTTGTATGCAGAGGAGGCCAAGGCTGTGAGTGCTTAAGGGCTATTAGAGCCATCGAGAAAGGGAATAGCTACATACTAATTTTGAAATGAAATCCTTTATAGAAAATATACTAGAAAGCATATACCATCTGTATATTACATACTTCCTCTGTGACGGAAAGGGTGCTGAATTTGAACTTGGTTAGAGCACTGACTAACAACTTCGAGGCCTAGGCAAAGAAATAAAGTGGATGCCCTCTACTTTCCCTTCAGTTTTCTCCATTCTTTTTTGTCCCTAGCCCTATAGCCACTCAAGGTTCATTCTTCTCCCCCATGATGTCCCCTGGCTTTCCATAGGCCCATACTTTGGGCCCCCAGCAATGCTGAATAGCACCCTTTGTGCCTAATCTCCTTTCTCAGGAGGTATTGCTTTGTTTTAAAAATGGGTGTTCATTTCAACTAGACCAAAATGAGTCAGATAAGCAGAAGGGCTGTTTAAGGAAATATGATGAGTAATTGCATGACACTTCAAAGACATTGATACTCACTTGCTTTGTGCTTTGGGGTAAGTCGCTTGACCTCTTTCTGGGCCTCAGTTGCCTTATCCTTGAAGTAAAGGGATTGGACTAAATCTCTGATTTTGTCCCTTCCAGCTCTAAAGCTTTAAGATTCTAATTACTCCTGGGTAACATATTGTTCTAATTGAGGTAAAATGCTGAAACTTTAAACTTGACAAATTTTAAGGAAAATACTTCAGGTAAGTGAGAACCTTTCACTGTGTTTCAAATCATATCACATGACTATAAGACTAGCCCTAGGGCTGTGTATTTATTCACAGAAATAAACTTAAGAGTGGAAAAAGACCTTAAAGATTCAAGTGGCTCCACTTCCTTGTCTCACAAATGAGGGCATTGATGCCTAGAGAGATACAGTGATTTGTCCAAAATGACACAGCATATTAGTAAATGACAGAGCTGAGATTAGAACCCAGGTTTATTAGGTTGTGATGGATCCTGGGACCGTGGAAAGGATGCCCACTAAATCCCTTCCTGGCATTCCAAGATATCTCACTTCGAGTCACTCATCTGTAGTACTAGCTAGCTAGAACTTAGAGATCAGGTTTTGATGCTGCATTTTCTTAACCTCTCATGATCCCTCTGATAGTTCATTTCTGATTTTTTTGTAACAATAAACACTTCGATTGAATGATAATTAAGTACGTACTATTTGTAAGACATTGTGCAGAGTGCTGGGGGTATAAAAACAAAACAACCTTGCCCTGAAGGGATTTCTATCTACTCGGCCTGGGGAAGGTGGGGAATGTAACATGTGCTGCAAATAAAGCTCACAAGCTACAAAATTTCTTAAAATTTAATCCTAGACTTTCAAACCAACTGTAAGACATTTGATCTATCTTCTTAGATCCTTCCTGCCTAAGCTCCTTCTTCTTAGCTTTAATCTTGATATTAATTCAATTCTAGGTTCTCTTGCATTGTAGACTTGGCTGTCCATGTTCCTACATGTGGATTGTGTAAAATCGGCTTTTCTAGCTTTCAATTATGGGATAAACTACTCTTAAATATAGGGAGGTCATTTCTGTTTCTTGGCATGCTTATTCTTTTTTTTTCAAGGGGGGAAGGCAGGGCAATTGGGGTTAAGTGACTTGCCCAAGATCACACAGCTAGTAAGCATGTCAAGTGTCTAAGGCTGGATTTGAACTCAGGTCTTCCTGACTCCAGGGCCAGTGCTCTACTCACTGTGCCACCTAGCTGCACTTTGGCATGCTTATTTTTGACATACTTTACCTTGACACAGCAGCTATGGTTGGGAAAGTGCCCTCCTTCTCCCAAAATCTTTCTTATCAGCATTACAAATCTATCCTCCGTACTAAGCACCTTGCAACAACCATGTTGCTAGAGGCTGCTGTGGAGGTGAAAGACCAACAAGAGCTCACAGAAGGACTGCTAGCACATGTTCTTTCATCTGCTTTATAAGGAAAGCAACTTTAAGGGCTTAACAATCGCACTTTGATTAAACACACACACACACATATACACCATTCACTTAGTTCAGGGGGTAATACCAGCACCCTGAACTTCAGAGGGAATATAAACAGAAATTACAAGAATACATTATGTAAACAGAGCAAATAAACATGAATCAGCAGACAGGCTCCTAGCTGTTTGTCTAAGCAATATACAAACAGTTACCAGAGAAAGAAGCACCAATATCTGGGTTTTCAAAGGCGGGCCGGGGGGTGGTTCCTATGCTCACCCAAAGTCTTGTCTGGCCAAATCATCAACACTCTTCCAATGAGTGTGCCCCCAAAGGCAAAACACTAACCACTGAGTGTATATATACTTCTTCAGGGTCAAAGGGTATCATAACCATGTGACTCAAACCCATGTGACCTAGGCCATTCCTGACTAAGCAGGTCATCAAAGACTCCTGATTCAATCAAAGATTCCCAACTGAAACAAAGGCAGGACTCATTAAAGGCACTTGATGGCCTTAGCATTCCAAAAGGCAAGATAACAAAAAAGCGCCCTTCCCATTACCATTACACTCCCATGTGGCAGGTGTTGGCCTTCCCTCACCCTTATTCAGTAATCTCTATACTTTTTCACTGTGCTTCATCTCTCTCTTACTGGTCCCAGCAAGCAGATTCCTCTAGCTATATTTTGTGGCTGGTTCAGTCTTTGATAAGTATGTTACCTCTTCCCCATGCATGCCTATTTCATGTATGCTTTGGGTCTTAGGCCCGCAGAATGTCCTCTGAGCCTGAGTCTCCACATCACCACACCATTCTCCTGCTTTATCTAAAGCAATTGGACCTCTAGCTCTGCATTTGTGCTCTAGATGAACAAAATTCTAGCTCCTAACTATTGGCGGTATACAGTGAGCAGATATACCCTGAAGCCAATAGGGTCTGGACATCTTTTCTTTTCCTCTGTTGGGGATTCTCAACTTCTTTGACCCTTCCCTCCCTCCACCAAGACCCTTCTCCCAAGGGTGGAACCTGAAGTCATGTTTATATAATCAATGAAGGCAAATATCATGGGCATAGCATAATAGCAACATATTCTTACACTCCTAACAATGATGAGACTGAGTCCTATCTCCACTGCTCCTGACTCCCAGACCAGGGGTATTTCCTCTACACCAAGATGCCGTCTAGCTGCTTCTTTATGCTACAAGAAAGATGGTTGACTTGAATACTATTGGTGTTGGTCAAAGGGTCCTTCAGTGACCTCCAGGTCACACATATTCATTCCTTTTCCTGACCTGAATGATCAAATCCAAAATTTTCTGGCACTTAACCATTACAATCTGGTTCCATTCTCCCTTTCAAAGTTTATCTATTGCTTCCCCTCACACATATTGCAATGAAGCCCAACTGTCCTCCTTTGATTCCTCACACACAGCACTCCATCTCTAATCCCTATGCCTCTGCAAAGGCTGTTTGTTGTTCATAGAATGCACTCTTTCTTCACTCTACTTCTTAGAACCTCAAGCCTTCTTCAAAGCTCAGATTCTATCTCCTAAACAAAGCTTTTCTTGCTACCTCAAGTGACTTAGCACATCTCTTTGAAACTAACTTGTATTTCCTTTTAATATATTTTGTGTGCATGTATATATACATACATATGTACATATATAGGGACTTACATGCATACATGTTGCTTACATTCTATCAAATAAAGCACAGGATTGTTTTATTTCTGTCCCTGAATATCATATCTAGTATAGTGCCCAGAAAATAGCAAGCACTTGCTTTCCTGTTGAGAGCTACAGTGATTCTTTCTACCTTATTCCCCCAACTTTTTCTTAACATGTTAATTTGTAGTATCAGATGTTTTGCTCCCCTAGAACTATAATGATTGCCAATCTCCTTTTGGCATACAGTTTATAAGCTTAAATAATATTTATCTCCTAATAAAATGGGGGTATAGCATACCTGTTATTGTCTGCATTAGATTTCCGTAATCAGCAGAACCTAATAAACTATGGTTGGTTAATAAACATTTTGCAACAACAATAATTATGCTAATTTTCATATTTCCCACCATCTGCAAATTTTCACTGGTATTAAGCTTTGATTTTCTCATTCATCCTCTTATCTAACTAATTAATTGTACCCATTGTGCCCATAGAAATAACAGCTTTCTTCTGAAAGAAGTTATTGGAAGTTATTCTGTATGTTTTCTTTAAAAATAATAGTTGTAGATTTTCCCACAAATTCATGAAGATCAAATGTTTTGGTGTGATTCAGGTTCTCATCTTGTTTTTAATTGGGAAGCATGTTTCTGATTTCATGTCAACTGTTCCTATTCAACAGGGGGTTAATGTTAATGATTTGATAGCAGGGTAGCAAGTGATAGACTTAATCACTATAAATAATTATTAGATTGGTAGAGCAGTGAAACAGGTGGTTTTGCTCAAGGCTAATTGAAATGTACGTAGGTCCTTTATAGACATGAGCTATCAAAATGAGCACATGTGTTTGGGAACAATTTTCAGTTAATGATAATTTGCTTTTATGCCTGTGCATTTCATATCTTATTAGCAGCCAAAAAACACACTCCGTGTGTTAGACCAGTCAAATCTCTGCCCTTGACTATTTTAAGAAGAGTCTGAAGTGTGTAAGGTGATAGGATCAAGGAGTGGTGAAAGAAACCTAAGGATTCTACATAGCAGAGATTTTATAAGTTAACCAAAAGTTGTACACAGCTTGAACTTTTCCATGGGAGTCATCACTGTGGAAGAGGAAATTAACAAGGGGAGATTACACTTCGGGACCATAAATGTTTTAAAAAACAATTACTCATACTCTCCTCTGACAGAGTGACTAAAGAAATCCTCATTTTCTGACTTCTGTGCCTTCTCAGGACTGCAGAGGAGAGATAACTTTCAGAAATGGAAGAAAAATCTAGAAAGAGCAGTTCATTCCCAGTTTCTTCCAAAACTGAGCTACTCTATAAAATAATAGCAACAATGTTTTAATTCAGTTCAAGATTTATTAAGGACTTATGTGCAAAACAGTGTCTTCTTGGTCCTGGGAATATAAAAATAAAAGTACAACAATCCTGCTCTCAAGGAGCTTACATTTTCCTTGGAGTGGGCAATACAACAAAGTACACAAAAAGCAAATACAAAGTGGTTGTAAAATTAAACAAAGTAAACTGAAATGCAAGAGAGGACTAATAACCAGGGGAATGGGGGATCAGGAAAGACTTCATGTGAAAGGTTATGTAAAAGCCAATGGTTTAGGAGAGACTGGACGTAAGAGAAAGAGATGGGGATCGAGGGGCCAATCTTCCAGAGGAGAGAGAAGGGAGAGGCCATTAGGTTGATAGGAGTGCCCTTGAATGGGTAGTCTTGGCAAGGAGAGAGTCCATCTCAAAAGAATGGGGCAAAGGAGAGAATGGGGAATGATGGAGAGGATATTTGGGGTGCCAAAATGGGAGAAGAGGAAGCTCTTGATGGATGGCCTATATATTCTCAATAAAATAAGAGACAAGGTCTTTGGCTAAGAGAAAATATGGGGTAAATGATATAGGAGGCTGGAGAAAAGTGAGGAAAATTTAGAACATCTGCTATGAAGAATGTGATAGTCGATAAGGGAAGAATAAAAAAGATTGTCATGCAGTGGTTAGGGCCCAATTGAGATTTGATAATGAATTTGTAGATACTCAGTTGATATAGTTTTATGATTTTTCTCCTAGAGACTATGACTAGGAATAGAGAAGGTTAATGGTGAGGGTAATCTGAAGTTGAGGTTTGAGAAAGCATTGTCGGTGATAGGACTAGGGGACGAAGGATTAAAAGAGAGGCAATAGCGTAGGCTGAACCGGCTAACCATAGGTTCAAGATTGTGAAAAGATAGAAGGAAGACCAGAGCAAATGTGAGCAGGGAAGAATTGGGGGACAGGAGATAATGATGAGGAAAAAGGTTTAGGAGAGGTAAGGCACAGGCACAGATGGAAAAATAGGAGATTTTGGTCAGAATAATTTCTGATCATGAAGGTAGAACAGTTATGGTCAGATAATTGGTATAATGATCCCTTGACTGGTTGAAGTGGAGTGAAAATACAGGTCATAAGAGTTTAGGAGGCCAATTGGGATGTCACGGAGTTCAATGGGATATGGTTTCCAAAAGCACGGGGGCAGGGCTTAGGGTGGAGAAGCTGCTTCAGGAGTTTGTAATCTCATCTGCATGTGTACTTTTTCCAGCAATGCTCCTCCATATACAGCTCCTCCATAAGTTAGTAGGCGATCTTCATGAAATGGAAAAAAAAAATGTCAGCACCTATCACCAGCCTTCTAGTGATGAGCCTCTTCAAATATTGCTAGACTGGTCATCCAGTGACACATAGGTAATCCATTGTCAGTGCCTTACTTTCTAGCTTGGTAAGAGCTACATCACAGTGCCAAACACTGCGCCCTCAAGGCTTCCCTTCAAACCCTCCCCGACCCTTTTCCATGCTATAGTAAGTTTTCAGAGTTATATTTAAAAGAAAAATAATGATTAAAGTTAATATTATCATTCCACTTCATGGTTTATAAGGCAGGTCGTGTATATTTTCATATCAGACCTTCGCAATAAATTTTTGAGGCACTGCAGGTGTTATTATCCTAATTTTTCAGATGAGGAAACTAACTCAGAGGGAGAAGTGACTGCCAGAGATCCATTTCCCAAATAACTAGCTGACATGGACTTCCATCTCCATACACACGCTACTTGTCATCTACATACAGTTTTATGTCTTATTTATTTGTGTCTTGCTCAATATACACGGCACAGGTAGTCTCACATCCTCCATGAAGATTTCTCAACAATTCTATCCAACAGGAATCTTTTCCTTCCCTGAAATCCTACAGCATGTATAATCCCTATTCTCAGTAGGCATATCTCATATACCTTGCACTCTTCTTTATCCTTCTGTTTATGTGTACTTTCCTCTGTCTCTTCAACTAAACGATTATATAAAAGTTTGTGAAGAGGATTATGAGAAAATGGCAGATTAAATCAGAAAATTCCAAGCTTTCCAGATTTCCCCGACAAACAAGACAAAATAGCATCTCGGGGCAAATGTAGAGTGGTAAAAATAAACAAGGGGTGGGGCAGAACATTGGGCCTCCTGGGACAACTGGACAAGACCTCTAGAAAAATCCCAGAACAGATGTTTAGTCCTGTGAAGTGTAAACACCTCCAGGCTAGTTCTGATGAAGTAGCAAATGGTGAGCCCTGAAGCTAACTGGGTTGGAATTTGTACCTCCCAAACGGTGTGAGGAGTTGAGAGTCTGAGCAGGAGAAGACTGAGGGAATCTCTGCTGATAAGGGTTACCAGACCCAGCTGGGCTGCCAATATGTGGTCCTGGAGGAAAAGAAATCAGCCCATGCCTGTTGAGTGCAGAAGCAGTGGGTCAAGGATGCCACTAGCTGTGGGTACTTACAGGAAGGCAGAGTTCTTGGTTTTGTTTCCAGGCCAAAAGGGAGAACTGAAGGAGGAACTGAGGCCAGAAGGAACATTCGCCATATCTCATATAAATAATTCCACAAAAATAAGCTGCTACAAATTTAAAAGAAATAAGCAGGCAAAAGAGAAAGAACTCAGTTATAGAAAGTTAATATGAGAATAGAGAAGACCAAGGTTCAGAGGAGGATAGTGAAGCAAAAAAAAAAGTCTCTCCTACCCAAAGAGTAACATCAAGTGGTTACCTGCCCAAAAAAATTCATAGAACTTTAAAAAGACTTTAAGAACTAAATGAGAGAGATTGAGGGAAAAAAAAAATTTAAAAATAAGAACAATCCAAGAAAAATAACATTATATAAAAAAGTCAACCAACTGGAAAAGGAGATACAGAATCTTAAGGAAGAAAACGACATCTTGAAAATTAGAATTGGGCAAGGAGAAGACAGTAAAGTAATGATATCAAGAAAAAATAAAACAAATTTGAAAGAATGAAAAAATAGAAGAGAATGTGAAACATCTCATAAGAGAAACAACTGATTTAAAGAACAGATCAGGAAGAAAAAAACAAAAGAATAATTGGACTACCTGAGAGGTACAATCAAAAAAGGAATCTTGATGCAATAATACAAGAAATAATCAAAGAAAATTGTCCTGAAGCATTAGAACAAGAAGGGAAAGTAGAAATAGAAAAAAAAATCTACCAATCACCACCCAAAAGAGATCCTACAATGAAAATCTACAGGAATAATATAGTTAAATTCTGAAATCCCCCAGCTCAAGGAGAAAATATTATGAGGAACAAGAAAAAAAAAACAATTCAAATATAGTGGAGCCATAATTAGAATTACATAAGACCTAACAAAAATGACACTAAAAGACCACAGGTCTTGAAAACTATATATCAAAGAGCAAAAGAACTGGGCTTGTGACCAAAAATATCATGCCCAGCAAAGTTGAGCATAATCCTGAATGAAAAAAAAATGAATATTCAATGAATTGCCAGACTTTCAGGATTTTGTTGCAAAAAAAAAAAAAAACCAGGAACTTAATAGAAAATGTGATGAGATCCAAGAGAAATATAAGGTACACATCAAAAACTAATTACAAGGGATTCAATAAAGACAGAGGGTCTACTTTTTATATGAGGAAATGTAAGGTGTACGTGTACAATTGTTTTTAGTAATTGGGTAGTTCAAAAGAAAGATTGGGGTAGACCTGAGTATGATGTGATTCTGTAACAACAATGCTACTTGCCACTACTGTGGCTGTGTAAGACCAATAACATCAGCACACAGGAAGGCTGTTAGCACAGGTTCTTTGATCTGCTTTTCCAAGGAAAGCAACTTTAAGGGGTTAACAATCTCACTTTAATTAAACATACATACATCATTCACTTAGTTGGGGGTGAAAGCCAGTACCCTGAACTTCAGAGCAAATACAAACAGAAAATACAAACAGAAATCACATAAACAGAGCAAATAACACAAACCAGTCTATCCATAGCAATACATACATAGTTAACAGAGAGAGAAGCAACAACATCTGGCTTTTTCAGAGCTGGGGGTAGGGGGTGGTGCTTCAAGGACTACCCAGTATCTCATCACCAACACTCTTTCAGTGAGTGTGCCCCTAAAGGCAAAACGCTAACCTCTGAGTATATATATTCATCAAAGGCTCCCAATTCAATCAGATTCCCAATTGAAACAAAGGCACTTGCTTGCCTTAGCATTCCAAAAGAGAAGATAACAAAAAAGTCCCACCCTAATTAACATAACAGATTCTAAAAAGTAAAACCACTTAGGAAAAGTTTAAAAAACAAGAGTAACTATACAAATGAAGTGCTAGAGGAAGAATTAGATGGGGGAGGAGGGCTGGTAGGTCTGGAACCCCACTCTCATTGGGATTAGGTTAAAGAGGAAACAATACATATATATCTAGAAGGGTATTAAATTCGAAATCTAAATTCAGAAAGAAATAAAAGACATGAGAGGATAGGGAAGGAGGAGGATAAGGGAGGGATTTTTAGAGGGAACCCTACTCACATCACATCTGGGTTAAAATGAGAACAAGATACACATTTAGAAGGGAATAAAAGTCTTTTGTATTTAAAAAGAAATAAGAGGGTGAGGAAATAAGAAGGGGGATATAGAAGAGTGTCTAGATTAATGGGAATAGGATAAAAAAGGAATAACATATATATTTGGAAGGCTATGAAAGTCTTCTAAATTCAGATAGAAACAAAAAAATAAAGGGAAGGGGGGAGGAGATAAGGGAAGGATCTTTGGAAGGGGGGAGATTAAGTAATAGGAGAGCAAGGTAGAGGGTAGAAGTAAAGAAGAGGGGTCAGGAAAGATAGGAAATAAGAGATACAGGCAAACATAAAATAAAGATCAGGAGTAGAATTTATTAGGAAAAAAACAGGGGTAGTAATCATGATATCGGACAAAATTAAAGTTAAAATAGATTTAATCAAAAGAAAAAATAGGGACTCTATAATATATTTCAGCCATATTAATCGACATTGTTTTAGACTATTTAAAATAACTAGGCAGGTCAGCTAGGTGGCGCTGTGAGTAGAGCACTGGCCCTGGAGTCAGGAGTACCTGAGTTCAAATCCAGCCTCAGACACTTGACTCGCTTACTAGCTGTGTGACCTTGGGCAAGTCACTTAACCCCAATTGCCCTGCCTTTCCCCTCAAAATAAAAAATAGTCACATAAAATAACTAGGCATTATAAGGTTAGAATATTACTGTGGTGTAAGAAGTTAGGTGACTTGACCAAGTATAATATATATTTAAGGCAAGATTCATAAGCAAGCATTCCTGACTCCAAATGCACTGTACCACACTGCCTTTTAAAAATATTTGATAATGATTGCAATGACAACGAAAGATAGGGTTTAGCAACTTTATATTCCACTTCTGAAAGGTTATAGGCCCATGTTTTAGACTGCGAATTTGTTTTCATCTAAGATTAAAGGTTAACCATTATTGTTATACTGTGATTTAACCTGTTTGCAAGACTAGATGGCCACATGTGGCCAAGCAGGCCAGCCAATGGTGTAGATGAATTTTGCTTGATAATATCTATTTCAAATTTTAATCTCAAATCACCTAACCATGATGGGTCATCACCACAAAGCAGTTTTACAAGGCAAGGGACATACAATTCTGCAGCTCTTAAGAATTTTTCAGTAATTATTTCACATTATGAGCCATATTGATTCAAAAACAAATTGTCATCTACAAAATCGCCAGCTGCCAAACTCCACCAGTCAACAAGCTCTTAAGAGACCTGACTCTTCTGTCTTGATGACTTGGATAATAACCAAACATTCCTCCCACAATTCACAATTAAAGAGGTAAAACACAGGCACAGATTGGATTCACAGGGGAGAGTCAAGGGGGAAGTTACCACTTGAGTTTTCCTGACTGCAAAAGAAATGTAATTAAACAGTGAGAGAAGAATTCACAAGCAAATTCAGGAAAAATTGGTAGATCTAAGATATAAAGATGAGAACAAGTGGCAGATCACCAGAGTTTGAGTAGGTGTTTGGGGACAGAGAAGAAGGGAGCAAAAGCAATCCATAGAGTTCAAATTCATTAAAACTGATTTTTTTCCTTGAGAGGTTTGGGAAGCATGCAGTGAATCATGAAGGAAGGAGATAAAAGAAGTTGTGGGTATGATATGGACAAGAGAAGGTAACATATAGTCAATATGGCTATACTAGAAGGTGAAGTGGAAAGTGCCAGGTCTGGAGCCAGGAAGACTCATCTTTAATAGCTCAAATCTGGCCTCAGACACATACTAACTATATGACTCTTGGCAAGTCACTTAACCTTGTTTGCCTCAGTTTCCTCATCTATAAAATGAACTGGAGAAGGAAATGGCAAACCACTTTGCCAAGAAAGCTCCAAATAGATGCTCATCTATTTATCCTTGCCAAGAAAGCTCCAAATAGATGCCCATCAGTTGGAGAATGGCTAAACAAGTTGTGGTATATGAATGTAATGGAATATTATTGTGCTATAAGAAATGAGGAGCAGACGGACTTCGTAATAACCTGGAAAGACTTATGTGAACTGATGCTGAGTGATAGGAGCAGAACCAGGAGATCGTTATACACGATTACAGACACACGGTATCTGTGATGACTAACTTTGATAGACTTGGCTCTTTTCATCAATGCAAGGTTCAAAGACAGCTCCAAAAGACTCATGATGGAAAAAGCTATCCACATCCAGAAAATGAATTATGGAGTCTGAATGCAGATTGAGGCAAACTATTTGCTTTTCTTTTTTTTTTCCCTTCTTTTTTGGTTTTGTTTCTTCTTTCTCATGATGCATTCCATTGGTCCTAATTCTTCTTTGCAACTTGACTATTATGCAAATAAGTTTAATATGTAAACCTATATTGGATTACATGCTGTCTTGGAGGGGAGGGGGGGAAAGAAGGAGGGAGAGAAAATTTGGGACTCACAAACTTGTGAAATTGAGTGTTGTAAACTAAAAAGAAAAAAAAAGAAAAGAAGTCCCCAAACAGAATCACAAAGAGTCAAACACAACTGAAAAACAACTGGACAAAAACAAAGGGATTATAGCATCATAGATCAAGATCTGGAAAAGGCTTCACAGCCCACGTAGTATAGGGATCAGCAAACTATGACCCACAGGCCAAATCCTCCTTCCTGTTTTTGTATGGCTTATGAGTTAAGAATTTTTTTTTACATTATTAAATATGTAAAAACCATTCTTAGCTTGTGGGCCAAACAAAAACAGGCAGCAGGCTAGATTTGGCCCATTGGCCATAATTCACTGACTGCTAATCTATTAAAACTCCTTCATAGGATCACAAGATCAAAGAATTAGAGCAGGAAGGAACTTAGATGCTATTGAGTCCGACAATTTCATTTTATCATTGAGGAAACTGAGGCCCAGAGAGATTCTTGATTTCTACAATCACACAAGTAGGAAGTGGAAGAGACTGGATTTTAACCCAGACCCTCTGACTTCAAAGTCAATGATTTTCCCACTGAACTGGGGAATTACGAAAAGACTGTTTATTTCTATACATGTACTCCTAGGCGACGTTAATGAAAGGATAGTGCCTACAATAAGGGTTTTATTAATTCTGCTGTACTATAAGTTGGTCAGAACACATATGGAACATTAGGTTCATTTCAAGGAAACTCATTTCATAAAGAACATTGCAAAGTTGGAGCATGTCCAGAGGTCAGTCAGCAGAAGGAAGGTGCTTGAAAACATGCCATATGGGATTGAGTTGAAGAAATCCTTTGAATTCTTACCTATGCCAATGTTCTATCTCATTGACATAGGTGGTGGGAAGAATATGTTTGATTACAAATCAAATCAAGCATGAAGGCTCAGTTCTATTAAAATCTTGTCTAATGGAACTTGGGCAGAATATTTTTTTGTAGCCTAGAGAAAAAATGGTTTGAAGGGTCATGATTACTATCTTCAAATATTTGAAGGACTGTTATGTAGGAAAGAGATTAGACTTCTTCTTGTCCAATAAATGGAATTTACAGTAAGGCATATTTGGGCTCAGCATTTGTTTAAACTTTCCAACAGCTGAAATATATCCAAAATTGAAGTGGGTTCCTTTGAGAGATAGAGAATTCTGGTCACTGCAGATGTTAAAGAAGAGATTGAATGAATGGATGATCATCTATTTCATTCTTTGTATTTATATCCCCAACAACTAGCACAATGCCCGGCACATAGTACATGTTTGATAAATACTTGCTGATTTTTGACTAATGTTGTAAATGGAATTCAGTATTTCAGAGGAAGTATTTACTACAACATTTATTTAATGATAGTTGGAGAGAAGAATGTTGGCCATTGCACACTATACAATTTAGATTTGAGGGGACAGGATTTTTAAAGAGTTAAAAGCAGCAATATATAGGATCCCATGGATTCTACAGGAGAAGTCAGATGAAAAAGGATAGGCTGCTCTCAAGAATGAAATTCTGACCACACAAATGATTCTTATGTGGAAGGAAATTTGGTAGACCTGTCTAAAGACACATACCCCATAGGGTTGTTATGAGGACCAAATGAGATAATATTTTTAAAGCACTTAGCATAGCACCTAAGACAAAGTAGGTAGATAGATAGATAGATAGATAGATAGATAGATAGATAGATAGATAGATAGATAGATTAATTATTATCACATATATTATTTCCTTTCTCCCATAAAAAAGAACCAAAGTGACTACAAAGGCAATTAATTCATTGACCAGCTTGGATTTTTTTTTAATGTACAGAAAATTGAATCAAAAGCAAGTGACAGAGGCTTAATATAAAAGTGTAGCAATCTTTAAAAAGCTAAAGCCCAGCCTGATCTGAGGAATACAACAAAATGAATTTATTAGTGATATTGGCAGCAAAAAGAATATCAAACAAAAAAGTGGTCTCAAAGGAACCCACTTCAATTTTGGATATGTTTCAATTGGTGGGAAGTTTAAACAGATGCTGAGCCCAAATATGCCTTACTGCAAATTCTACCCATTGGACAAGCAGAAGAAACCTAATCTCTTTCTACATAATAGCTTTCCAAATATTTGGAGACAATAATCGTGACCCTTCAAACCATTTTTTCTCCCAGCTAAATAGCCCTCTGTCCAAGTTCCATTAGACAATAAAATACCACTGTTTTGGGTATTGAGCACAAATGATGGGGGTGGGGGGGGAGTGTCAGTTTAACCCAATTCCTCTTTTGCTCCCATTTTCTTCTTCAGACTGAAAAGTAAAGAGACAAAGTGGCTAATTAATAGGAAACAAACACAATGTATGTGAGGAGACAGTAATAAAGTACAGCTACTTGCCTTCAATGAGTTCAAGTCCCTAGGCCTAGAGCAACTATAACCCATGGTATTAAAATTACTTGTGAATGTGTTTAATGATCTGCTGTGCGGAATAGGAGATGTTTGGGACATACCTGAAAAAGTATGGAAAATAGGGAAAAGTATACCATGGATGTAGAGATAAGCAAATGTGATCCCGAATTTTAATGGAGGGGAGGGAAAGGCTTTTTCTAATTATAGAAGAATGGTCTTTGACTTCTGGAATAATTCTAAATCGTTAAAAAATTATTTATGAGCACTGAAAAAGGGAAGCTATGATCACTAAAAGTCAAGATGGATTCCAGAAAGAATAAAGCATTCCTGATGAAATATAAGTCAGTTTTTGGACACTGTTACTACAATGGTAGATCAGGGGAATGGCATAGACATACTATAGCTGGCTTTCAATAAGACATTTGACAATGTCTTTCACAATATCACAATATAATATGATGTCAGCATGTGGGCTAGAACATCATACAGTAAGGTGGATTCAGCACCTGATGAACAAGTCAGTATAGCAGTGGTCCATGTCAACCAGGAGAAAAATGTCTAGTGAAGGGCCATTTGTCTCTGAACTCTTTAATGTCCTTATTAAAATTGTAATAAAGACATCAGCATTTAATTAGCTGGATTCAAATGATTCGAAATTATCTCAACAGGCTAGGATGATGGATAAAATTGAATGAAT
This sequence comes from Phalanger gymnotis, assembly GCA_028646595.1. Lineage (NCBI taxonomy): Eukaryota > Metazoa > Chordata > Mammalia > Diprotodontia > Phalangeridae > Phalanger > Phalanger gymnotis. The sequence continues at coordinate 732,235,015 of CM053622.1, read as the reverse complement.
GATAACTGTAAATTCCTACATCTAGTTTCAAAATGTAAATGACCAAAGTACAGGATGGGGAAGACATGGCTATATTGTATTTTATTACACTGCAAGTATTATTTAATACTGCAACCACAAAAACAAAATGAGGATCTACTAACAGAGAGATGTATGGTATTATCCAGGGCAATAAGGATTTTATTTAGCTGTTTATTGCTCTGGTCTGGCCACTCTGGAGTACCATGGTTAGATACAGGCACCATAGTTTAAAACAAGCTGAAGTACCTCTACATGAGAGTTATGAGGAAAATGAAAATACTTGAAGCCATTTCCAAATAAGCTTTAGTTGAAGGAATTTGAGAGAATTTAGATGAGTTTTCTCTTGACTTATGAAAATCAACTTTAAGTATTTGAAGGACTATCAGAAGAGAAAGGATTAGCTTTGCTTAGCTTGACCCAAAAGGACAGAAGCAGCAGAAGAAAACTGTTGAGATTCAGATTCAGTTTGATGTAAGGTAAAACTCCCTAATAGTCAGTTACCCCAAAATGGAATGGGTTGCCTTGGGAAGGAATGAGTTCCTCATTCCTAGATGTCTTCATGCGGAGGCAAGATGACCACTTGTCAGGGATTCTAAAAAGTACACTCTTGCTCAAGAAAGTTGGACTAGGTGGCTTGAGAGGTCAATTCCAACTCAAAGTCTCTAATTATATGTTTTGGGGTTTCTAGACTTACCAGTCTTGGCATACGTCTTAATGGGCAATGGTGGGACTGCATCTTTTTCCCTGCTTTCCCAACTGCCATAGAATAAGGCCTCTGTTTCTTTATCTGACAAATGAGGAGATTTTGCTAGATGATCCCAGGCCCCTTTTTAACTCTAATATTGCATGTACTTACGCCTGTATGTATTCAGCTCCCTTCTTGGCCCCAGGCTTGTCACGGCTGATCCTAGATGCTGAACTTTAAGTTTGATAGAATAACTACATCATAAACATAGGGCTGAATTTAATTTGGAGGGGGAAAAAAACGCAAAATGCAATGTCTCCGTTCTCATCACTCAGTCCTTTTCCCTTTCATTCCTTGTGAACAGTGTTTCCTGGTGAGGGTGGGGAGCATTAAGGGAAAGAAGGAGGAAGAAGAGGAAAAAATCTAAAACCCATGTCTATTCACTATTGCTTTAAATAACTCAGTTTGGTGTCTGTCGCCCTCCTTAACATTCCAGTAAACCACTCAAAATGGATTAGTTGCAGCAAACTTAGTTGAGGGCTGCTCAGTCTCCCACCCAACAGCAAAACCTCCAACGGACAAACACAGGACTCTTGGTATGTCCAGACATGTAATAAATCCTAGGGTCTTAATCCTCAAGCAAGCTCAAGTTCCTTTGAACTTCCATGAACACTAAAAGTCTCAGCAGTCTGCAAGTGATGTCTCCACTGATTATATATGGAACATGGTGGGTCTTGTTCACATACTCTTTAAATACAATAGCCTCAGTCTTAAAGTTTTTTTCCTGGGGTTGATATTTTTAAAGAAAAAATAATCTTCAGCATTTGAATAGCTTTTTTTCTTCTCAACTACTCGCTCTAAACTAATTCTGCTTCTTGGTGTAGGGACATGACAGAACTGCTTATTGCTCGATTTTGTCCCTAGTGATGTTATCTTTATATCCAGCAAGCTCATTTCTTCATACACCAAGCTCTACTTTACTCTCTTTCCTTTTTCTTCTCCTTCTCCATTTCTTGCTTGGTTAGCTCTTGTTCTAAAGCGCAAATGAGGCAAGAAATAGGAAACAAAGCATTCCTTTGGAACATGTACAGAGGTAACTCCCATTGGCTCCAGCCCAAGACCCAAACACAGATGGCTATGAGGCAGGGGCCCTAACTGGACCAGACACAGATACAAAGACCTGAGTCCTGGCCTCCTTTGCACTTTTCACATGCAAAGCACTGAACCTCTTTGAACTCTAGGCTTCTGGCTGAAAAATGAAGATAATGACATTTGACATCCACTTGCCTCATAAGGGAACTCTTGAAAGAGGAGATAACATTTTAGAAAACTATTTGAGCTCTAGGGAGGCAGTTTCCGTTTAATGACAAACATTTCTCTTTTATTGACTAGGATACTGTAGCCATAAGAAACATATAGATATATAAATAACCTATGATCCTAACACATTCTGCACTTCCATCCTCACACCCTTGCTAAATAATCCCTTCGAGGACTACATGGAAGTGCCTCTTATTTCCCTTTCCAGCCAAATTATTACCTTATATGCAGTTGCCTCTGTCTGTCCCTCTCTCTCCTGTTATTATATTTTCCTTCTATGGAACCCCAGATAGCATGGCAGTACAAAGAGTATTAGATGTGTGAATCTCCAGTGCCTAAAACACAGGCTTAATAAATGAATTTAAAACATAGGCTTAATAAATAATAAATAAATATAGGTGCTTAATAAATGATTGACGGACCTGATTTTGGACTCTCAGCAACACTATTTATTGCTTGTGTGACCTTGGGCTCATTTAGCATCTGATTTGTAGTGTAGTTATCTGGGTGTCCATCTTAATCCCTCTAATAGATTATTAGCTCCTTGAGGGCATGAAGCTCCTAAGGAATAAGTGTTGATAAGACATCATTTGTTGTTGAGTCATTTTCAATCATCTCTGATGGTTTGCCATTTCCTTCTACTGCTTATTTTACAAATGAGGAAACTGAGGCAAATAGGATTAAGTGACTTGCCCAGAGTCACACAGCTAGCTAGTGTCTGAGGCTAGATTTCAACTCAGAAAGATGAGTCTTCCTGACTCCAGACCCCATACTCTGCCACCTAGATGCCCTATAACAACAGGGTTATAATGTTATAACAACTCTAATTTTGCCCAACAGCATAAGACATCATAACTCAAAATAAAAAACTCTGTTGATACAGAGGAACATTTATAATCGTATAAAGAGAATTTAGTCTTCAGAATTTTTATTCTTTTGTTTATGATCAAACATTTGGCAATTTTTTATGTGTTACACACTGTTTCACTTTTTTTTCCTTCAGCCATACTCAACATAATGAGGTATTTGATAAATTATGTACAACTTTACTAATTGTGGCCTCCTTCCCCCCCAAAAAAAAATCCTAGGAATAAAGCCATGTGATTCCCCAGGCTGTAATTATCAATTCATTATAATAGGTTTCACAATAAAGCAAACATCACAACAAAGCTAGAGTCTGTCCTACTTTAACAGAACATTTCTTTCTAGAAGCTATTTTCATTTTTAAGTCAAATGGGAAAAAATAAGATGAACTTTTTTTAAAGCTCTCTGCTACTTATTTTGACATTTGAAATGTGACAAGTAAGTGTAACTCCTATCCCAAAATCCATTGGCAAGGGAATTCTCCTTATTAGTGTTTATGAAGGTCCTGCCCTATCTAAGAGGTGGGGTGGTGACAGAGAGTTTCAGTTCTCCATTGGTCAAGCTTCAAGTTTTCTTTGAATACTGAGTCTGCTTCTATCTTTAAGAAAGAAGATGGAAGAGGCCAACTTCTCTTTAAGTTGCTATGAAGACAAGAGGAGCTGACAGTCTACATCATGTTCCTATTCCCAGTTTACTACACTAGAGACTTGGAATTTCTCTTTGGGCGAGATCCAAGGTACTCTCTCTTGGTTGAGTTGTGATGCGTCACTCTCAATGGAAAAGCTTCTTCACTCTGTTATTTGGTATATATTCTCCTACACATTGTTCAGTTGTTTTCAGTAATTTCCAATTCTTCATGACCCCATTTGGGGTTTTCTTGGCAAAGATACTGGAGTGGTTAGCCCTTTCCTTCTCCAGCTCATTTTACAGATGAGGAAACTGAAGCAAACAGGGTTAAGTGACTCGCCCAAAGTCACATAGCTAGTGTCTGAGGCCAGATTTGAACTTGGGAAGATGAGTTTTCCTGACTCAAAGGCTGTCACTCTATCCACTGTGCCACTTAGCTGCCCTCTGTCCTATGTATACCTACTCCAATTTCTGTTTCGCTATGATTTGGATAAATGAGTTTCTTTGCTATTTACTATGTGTGTTCATTGTGTAACTGGAATTAAATGCGAAAGGAGTCAAGCCTTAGACATAGAGTTGGGGTTCCCCTTTCTGCCAAAATGACAAAAGATCAAAAGTTAAATGAAACCTAATCATATCCACTGAACTAACAATACTCAAGGGAAAAGTACCCTCTCTTTCTGAGGAGAGCAGAGTGGTGACTTTATATCAGTAAGGTAAGATTCATGACCTCGAGGATGACAATGAGCATGTCTGACTGGTTTGGAATCTCCAAGTATAAGAAATTCTCTAGGTAGAAGGCAGAGGAATTATAACATTTATTTAGACATGAGAGACTCCAATCCCAGGACCGGTAATTCCAATTCCATATAGTAGCAATAATATTCTAGAGCCAGTAAGCCCACCTCATTGTAGCAACAAGGAAATTATAACACAATATTATGGCAAGGAGTCAAGTCATCCTGTAACCTTCCTTCCTGCTAGGCCTCCCTATAAATAATCATTCGCAAATCCTAACTCTCCACTCAGCACTCTCTTCTGCAGCTCTGTAGACTCCAAGTTCCTGTTCCTTCTCCTTGGGCTGAATTCTGGTTCCTATAGTTCTGGCTGCTTCCATGTCTTCTCCATGTCTGCTTCTTAATCCTGCCACTCTCAGTTCCACCACTCTGCTGCTCTCAGTTCTTAGCTCTCTTTTTATACAGTTCTAGCTGGCATCTGATTGGCTAAAACTCAGTATACATACCATTGGCTCTGGTCTCAGCAACTCCCCTTAGGGCCCTGAGAGCTTCAAGACCATATGGGCTTAACTAGCAAAAGGGTGTGGGCTGGGGCCTCACATCTAGTTAGTGAAAGGGTGTGGGCCTGCCTCTAATCAGGTCTCCCTTTGTTGGCCTCACCTAAGGCCTATTCAGTGGGTGAGGAAGATTTTTCACTTACTGATTGGCCTTACAGGCTGTACTGATTGCCTTACAGGCTTCAAGCCCCAATCTCCTGCTTCACTTCCCTGGCAACACACAGAGTCTCATTATACATGTGAGACCCACTCTTTGCCACGTAAGAAAAATCTAAGCTAACTCTGGAAGTTAAAGGTAATGAGCCTCATTCTGAGCCAGGCCAACGGAGTGTTAGATGTAGGTGGCAGACTTAAGAGATACATTGCCCCTGTTGAGCACCACTATAGTACTCTGATTCCTTCTGCCACTAACCCTGTCTTTGTCCTTTCTCAATGAATGGGAAGACTGTGGTTGGATTGTTCTGGTGAGTGGATGGAACAATGGGAAAATGTCTGTGGATCTTTCAAGTGACTATTATAACTCTGGAACCAAGGGAATCAGAGACAAAAGAGTGGGACAAAATAACTCTCATGATGTCACTGGAAAAGATGAGGAAGTATAGAGGGGTAGGACTTGAAACATGCAATTTTCTTCCATGGTATTGGTAGGATGCAATACCCTGGGTCTAAGACCAGCTGAGGTTGTCAAAAGTGGCAAACTTGAAAAATGGAGATGAGATCAAACAAAGTCTCCTGGTTAATAACAAACTAACCAGATCCCATCTCAGCCACAATTTTAGTTATTTTTAATATGCAAACATTTATTTTCTCTCCCTACTATCCTCCAATAAAAAAAGAAAAAAAAACCCTTATAACAAGTATTCATAATTGAGCAAAACAAATTCTCTAATTGGCCACATCCAAAAAATTTGATTTATTTTCCATATTTAGTCCTTCACCTCTCTATCAGGAGGTGGGCTGCATTCTTCATAATAAGTTTTCTGGAATCATGGTTGGTCATTACATTGATGGAAGTTCTTGAGACTTTCAAAGCTGTTTGTTTTTACAATATTTGTGTTATAGTATAAACTGTTCTGATTTTATTCTCTTCACCCTGCTCCAGTTAATATAAGTCTTCCCAGATTTCTCTGAAAATATCCCCAGGGTATATGAATGAAATGGAATACTATTGTACCACCAAGCCATTGTCTTTCAGTGGTTTCTAGACCTCCACCTGGCCAATTAATAAGTGCTTCTAATCTACTTCTTTATCAATATGTCTTGCCTATGGATTCTTCCCACAATATTATAAATTGATTTCATAGAATAAACAAAACTGTTTCTTGAAGTTGTTGAATACTCCTGGATTTTCTTAGTCTTTTGCACATTCCCAGCAGCCTCTCCTAACTACTACAGGCTAAAGCCTGTAGGTCAAACTCAACTACTACAGGCTAAAGCCTGTGAGGTCAAACTCAAAATTCACTGCCCCACTTACTGCCTGGCCTAGCCAAAAAAAATGTTCCCATTCCTACCCTTTATGGTCAAGACAAAATCAAGTCCAACCATCCTTTTCTAAAGCACTGGTTCATAACCTCTATAGTAGACCCCTAAATCAATCTGGTGAAGCCTTTTCAAACCAATGCTTTAAATGATAAAATAAAATTCATAGTATTATAAGAGAAACATATATATATGGATCTGCATTAGTGTATATGGACAGATAGACACACACAGACACATATATGCATATATATTATTAAAGTTCATGAATTTCACATTAAGTATCCATGAATACCTAGATCATTGAGAGTTGCTTCAATTTGAATGCATAGCCACCCTTTTCTCTTCCACCTATTCAAATCCTACCCATTCTTTAAGGATCAGTCTAAGTGCCACTCCTTCCATGATGAAGCCTTCCCTGATTTCTATTGAAACCAAGATTTTCTCTCTCCTTGGATCTTTCATAGCGTTTTTTCCTGTAGCTCTGTTATGCACTTTTCATTTTCTAATACATATCATAGCTTTTTGTGCATATTCCTTAATATCCCTATTGAATTGTGAGCTCTTTGAGTACCTACTTTATGGTGAGGGCTTAGTCAATGCTTGCTTAATTAAATTGAATTGGCGCTGCATAGCATGTAGAACTAGTGTTGTCAAGTAACAGTTTATAAAACATTTTCCAAGTTCATAATAGGATAGGATTGAAGCAATGAATTGTCATTATAAACTGGATTTGTTTTTTTCTCTAACACCTACAATAGGTGATGAAATGTTGAAGCCACCTTAGCTGAGTGAGGAAATGCAATAGAATACTGCCATATGGACACATTTTTTTTGATACTTTGATGAATCTGTGATTTAAAAAGGTATAGATAGTCATTCTACCAAAGCAAATCACATGACCTTGCTTTCTCTCCTAGTCATCTTCATATCCCACATGGGATTTTTGTACTGTCTTTCCGTAAATGTGCAACCAATGTACTACTTCAGTATTATATTGCCTTTTTAATATCCCAAGGGGCTCAGTGTTAGCCCTCAGGCTCTCCACTCATTATCTTTCATGTCTACATTTCTAACTACTTGACCAGCCCATAGGTAATGGTTTAAGGTATGTCAAACACTTCCAACATCTTTATTATATTTTCTGGACCACTTCTCACATGCAAGTTGTCATCGGGGGCATTCTGCCCCTTAAAGCCTTTCATTAACCTGGCCCCATCCCACCTTCCTAGTCTTTTTATACCTTATCCCCCCACCTACCTCCCCCCATGTACTCTCTGGTTCAGTCATACTGGACTTCTTGCTGTTCTTTGCACAAGACACATCTTTTAACTCTATACATTTCACTGGCTATCCTCCTTGCCTAGAATGCTCTCCCTCCTCATTTCTACCTCTTGACTTTCTTTAAGTCTTAAATAAAACCCCATCTTCTGCAAGGACCCTCTCCCAATCCCCCTTAATCCTAGCATCTTCCCTCTGAGATTCTCTCTAATTTATACAGTATATATCTTGTTTGTACATATTTATTTACATATTGTCTCACCCATTAGACTGAGAGCTCCTTGAAAGCAATGACTGCTTTTGCCTTTCTTTGTATCCCCTGCACTTAGCAGAGTTCCTAGCACACAGTAAGTGCTTAATAGATGCTTGTCATTGTTATCACATCCACCTTTCATAGGCTCATAGATTTAGATCTGAGATAGATCTTTGAGGTCATCAAATTCAATCCCCTCATTTTACAGATAAGGAGACTAAGTCCAAGACATTAAATAACTTGCCCCAAATCACACAGGCAGTAAATGGCACAGCTGGGATTTGAACCCACATTATTTGATTGTGAATCCCGTGCCCTTCCATCTGCACTGTCTCCATTGCCTTTTGGGTAATTTATCATATTGAGTAGTTCTTTAAGTGATATCCAACAGCTTGCTGCCTCAAAGGCTCCTCTTTGTAACTTGCATTCTCTTGGTGGTGCCATATAGCTATGAATCATGGAATACCACAACAATAAAAATTAGAAATCACAATAACCCTAAAGATAACAATTCCTTATCCTAAAAAAAGAAAACCTATACTTGGAGATGTGAAAAGAATTTTTAGAAAAAGAATGGGCTATCGACAAAGATCGATATGAGCTTCATATATACAAGATTGTTTTAGAATTGGGATGAATTTGGGAAAAAACAACAATCTTTTATGAAAATGTTGAAGCACATGATGGTGGTCATAGCTAACTTATAGTTTTCCCTTTGAACATAAAGAAGAACTAATATGAGTTACAGAGAGGCAGGAATAATCTCATTAGTCAAAGTTATATTTATATTTCTCAAGAAAAACACATTTTAATAATGTTTTTATTTTGAGGTTTTTGTTCCAAAATTTCCAAATAAATGAAGTAAACTCATCTATATATAGGCAGCTTTAAAAATTATGTGTTTAATTTACTACATATTTAAAAAGAAAAAAAACCAGACTTTTTAGATTAGAGACCTATGGTTTCAGCCTTCTCCTTCCATTCTACTACATATGAAGGAACCATTCTTTTGCCCTGGGGAGCTACCTAGTTAGAAAACAGCATTAAACAAATTAAAATCTCATTGGTCTAGGGGCTCTTAACCTATGAAGTTTAGGGACCTATTCTCAGATAATGTTTTTAAATTCACAAAATAAATATATAGGGTTAAAAAAGGAAATATATTGAAATAGTTATAAAAAATTTAAATTCATAGACCCCATGTTGAGAATCTCTGTTTTAAATGTTGATTATCTTGTGCTAATGATCACAAAATAAGTTGTGACACACCTTAAACCTCATCACTAGTTCAGAAAAGGAATATTTCATGAAAAAAAAATAGAGAAACCTCAGTTGGTTGATAGGGGAATTAGAGACTGAATTAATGACTGGTGACTTTACCCAAAGAAGAGTAACATAGAAGCTAGGTGCTACAGTGGATAGAGTGAGGAGCCTGGAGGCAGAAAGATTCATCTTCTTGAGTTCAAATCTGGCCTTAGACACTTACCAACTATATGACCCTGGACAAGTCACTTAACCTTATTTGCTTCAGTTTCCTCATCTTTCAAAAGGAAATGACAAGCCACTCTACTATCTTTGCCAAGAAGGCTCCAAATGGAGTCACAAAGAGTCAGACATGACTGAACAACAACAAAAGCAAAAACTTCCTAACAGTTAGAACTGATCAAAAGTGATATGGGCTGCCTTGACAGATAGTGAGTTCCCCATAACTTTGTTTGATGTTTTTGTTTATTTGTTTAAGAGAGTCTGGATAACCACTTCTTAGAGATCATCTGGGATGGATTACTATCCAAGTATGAGCTGAAATATATTATCTCTAAGGTTCTCTCCAACTCAGAGTCTATGGTTCCATATGCCATTAGTCATTAGGAAGAACAACAGAAGCACCTGGAAACGAACATGTTAGAACATGTGTTCACATGAGTCAATAGTATTATCTTCATTTATGTAGAAAAACACTTTTCCCCCTCCTTACTATTCTAAGTAACTCTGCCAAGGCTAAGGAGAAGAAATTTAGATGCGTGGCTTAGAAAATATACATACGATTACCTATGATACAATGATTATATCCCCATATTTCCTAACCAGTGGAGAACCTGAATTATCCAGTTTACTCACATATCCCATGACCCTACCCAGCAGTTGTAAAATTAGGTAGTTATGACTGTGGCTGTACCAGAGCTTCCAGGATCAAGAGCTGTAGAGCAGAGCAACTGTCTGTTTTTTGAGAAAACATTACAAGGAACATAGATGAAAGGCAAATCCTTAAGGAGGCAATGTGATTCAGGGGAAAGAACATTGGCACAAAATTCAGATGACCTGAGTTCAAATCTCCCCTCTGCGGCTTACAACTGGTACAACCATAGGCAACTACTGATCTCCATGGGATTGATTTTTTCATCTGTAAAATGAGGGGATTGAACTTGGTGGCCTCTGAGGTCCTTCCCAGCTCTAGTTTTGTGATCCTAAGTAGCTCTGCTCCTAAGAGACAGGATGGAAAAGGAGGTCAAATAAGAGATTAAAGATGGAGAAGGAAGTGGGTGATGAGGAAACAACCACTTGAGATCACTTCAGCCTCAAGCCCTTGCAGTCTAACTAACAGATGTACTGCAGAGCACTTCAAAAACCAACATGCCTGCAAGTTTGTGATTGTGGTAACAGGAAGGCACCACAACAAGAAAGAAAGCCTGGGACTTTCCTTCCACCAAGCCCCAGTCTCCACAGTGACAGCATATCACCCTTCTCAAGAAGAAATATTGACAGTCTTGCAGAAAATTTGTTGGGGGAGGAGGGTGTTTGAATCCATAGGGAAGATGCTAAACAACTAAGTGGGTTTTTTTTTTTCGAGAGTGTAAGTTACAGGGGCTTTGGGGGCAGATTTCCACATGGACCATGACCTGACTTTTACAGTCACAAATGCAGAAAACTTTTTTCCCTCAAAAGCTTGACTAAAAACAAAAGTAGAAATTAGAAAACAGCCTGAAGTAAATACATTTATCACTGCTCAAGAAATTGAAATGTGATTCTATGAAGGTCCAATAGGTCAAGTTGTAAATATAAAATCCAAACTATTGCAATTGCCTTTTCTTTGTTATGGTTGTTTGTTAAGCTCTGACAGCCTCCAGGTACAAGTATAGACATGGCCAGTCCCTGCTGCCAAGGGTCTTATTTTCTCCATTAGACAAATTATAATTTTAACAAATACAGATACCAGAAAAAAGGAGGGAAAAGTAAAAGGGGCCAATGTCAGAGAGGTAAAATTCTTGACTAATAATTTTGTTTTTTACCTTGAATTCCTATGCAAAAGTCTTTTTAAAACCGTTGTCTGTGAGCACTGTGCTAATAAATTTGGATAACTCTAGCTATGTTTGATGAAAAGGACCCTACAAGGGCACATAGCTGGTCTTGTCATTAATCAACAAGCACTTGTTACCACCAAGTTCCAAACATTATTCTAGGCATTGGGAGTAATGATAATAATAATTATAGCTAGCATTTATAAAGTCAGTTAAGTGGCATTTATAAAGTGCCAGCTTTGTGCCAAGCATTGTACTAAGTGTGGGGCATACAAAGGAAGGTAAAAAACAGAGTCCTTGCCATCAAGGACCTAACAGTTTAATAAAAGAGACAACATGAAAACAATTATAGACAAATAAGGGATCGATTAAGGGTAGTCTCAGAAGGAAAGCACTAAGCATAAGGACTGGGAAAGGTTTCTTGAAGAAAGTGGGATTCTAGCTCAGACTTGAAAGAAGTCAGGGAAGCTAGAAGGTGGAGATGGGGACCATTCTAGGCATAGGAGACAGCCTAGTTCAGTCTGGAAATGGATTATCAAGTGCAAGAAATAACTAGGAGACTAATTTTGCAAAGTGTTTTCCATGTTGCCTCATTTCACTCTTACAACAACCTTGGGAAATAGGTGAAAATATCTCTATTTTACAGATTAAGAAACTGAGGCTGAGAGAGGTTAAGTTGACTGAGGGTCACTCAGCTAATAAATATCTGGGACAGGATTTGTATTCAGATCTTCCTGATTTTAAGTTCAACCCCTCTTCACTACATAGCCTAGCTGCCATGTGGTATCATGGGATGAAAAGACAAAAATGAAACAATTCTTCGCTCAAGGAACTTACATTCTAGAAGGTGAACCAACATGGGCATATGTAAGCATACGAAAAATGTGTACCAAAAACACGACATAGTTTGAGTGGGGACAGTACTAGCAGAAATGGGGGGTCAAGAAAGGTCTTGTAAAAGAGGTAGAATTTGAACTGAGCTTTGAAGGAAACTGAAGATTCTGTGAGGTGATGGGGGGAGGGGGAAAGGCAGGCATTCAGAGAAGATGTCCTGTGGAAGAAGGAGCTGGGTGGTTGGTTAGTTGGTTGTTGTCCTTCGTACTCTAAGAGGATGAAAATGATATCACTATTCCAGGGTCAATGTACAGTGCATCCAACTGTGGCTGATCAGATCGATAGGAGCTCAGAAGGCTCTACAATAGGTCAGACACAAATATCCTGTATGAACATTTGGGATAGAGGAGAAAGGAGTGATATGTGTCAACACAATGCTGTACATGGTCATGAAGAGGGAGAGGAGAAGGCAATAAGCCTTGGAGTACAGATTGCTTCGTTCGGTCCTCAAAACAACCTTTATGAGGTAGGTGCTATTATTATCCTCATTTTATAGTTGAGGAAACTGAGGCAGACAGAGGTTAAATGACCTGCCCAGGGTCACACAGTTAGTAAGTATCTAAGGTAGAATTTGAATTCAGATCCTTCTGACTCCAGATCCAGCATTCTATCTACTATGCCATCTAGCTGCTTCTAAGAAATAAATTCAGAATATTCAGAAAAGAACATTTAGTAATGGAAAGTATTTGCCTTACCTGGGGTGCTGACCCCAACTCCGACTAACTCCTACATTATATCTTCTTTGCTTCTACTCCTCAGCCACCAAATGCTCCTGACAGAAATCAAGTCACCCCTGCCAAGCGGTCCAATGAAAATGTAGGCGAAACAGAGACATCATCAGTGGTGTGTGCTCTGCTAGTCAATCTCTCTGGGAGAAAAATATGCACAGCATACTTTCAAGTTTAATCTATATTATTGACATTTTCTACATTACTTTCCTAAGTCTAGTCAATAAACAAAAGAACCGATTATTAGTATTTGCTGATTTCCAAGGTGTAAATCCTCATACAGAAAATTTTTCAATCAGCTCTCAGGAGATGGTATGGCTCCAGCACATCATTAGACAGTGGTTTTCTGTTGTTGTCATTTTTGTTGTTGTGGTTCCTTCCACTCTGTGTGTGTGTGTGTGTGTGTGTGTGTTATTGGTAGAGGAGAGGAAGAAGAAAAGAAAAGTATGACTCCTTCCTGTATGTAACCCAACCCTCAAAGTATGGTACAGGGCTCTCTTTCATTGGTAGAGATCAATGTCCTACACCTGCTTGAGAGGTGGGGCAGATCCAGTGAGAGGGAAGGAAGAAAAATCCAGTCTCTTCTTTGAGTTCTTCTGACTTCCAGACCTCAAATTTCAGACTACAGAAAAGTGTTCTTTTTCTCTACAAAAATATGCCTAGTGCCTGATCTCTGGGGGGGGGGGGGAGAGAGGATCTGTTGATAGAATAATAAAGTACTCAGGTTGACCAGCCAGAGTTCTGAAGGAAAAAAAGAAACTGAAAACACATACAAATAACCGCAATGCCCTTTGGAATCCTGCTTTTTGTTGTTGCTGTTGCTGTTCAGTCATTTCAGTCTTGTCCAACTCATCACGACCCCTTTTGGGGTTTTCTTGGCAAAGATGCTGGACTTGTTTGTCATTTCCTTTTCCAGCTTATTTTACAGATGAGGAAACTGAGGCAAACAGGGTTAAGTGACTTGCCTAGGATCACACAGCTAGTGTCTGAGATCAGACACTAGTTACCCATTGTGTGCCTTCTCTCTCCATAAATTCTCACTATACCCCTTCATTCACCACACTTGGCAAATAACCTTGTTTCCCTCTTTAGTGAGAGATAGAGCTACTGAAGATGACCTCCCTCAACTACTCTCCTCAACTCTTCTGAATTCCTTCATGTCCTTACCCACTTCTTCTGTCATCTTTCTTTCAGAGATGGCACTCCTCCTTGCCAAAGCTGACTTTTTTGCCCATGGCTTTGATTAAAAACTGCACCTTTTTCTTCTTGATCTTAATATTAATTAATCTTCTTTCTCATGAATTTTCAATCTCTTCCTTTCTATTGATTTTTTTCTTCTTGTGCCACAACAGTGCTTGACTCTCTCTAGATGTTATTAAAATAAAACAAACTTTTCTTTGATCCAACATCTCTCTCACTGCTAAAATTCTATAAAGAATGGCCAATATACCATGTTTCCACTACCTCTCTCTACCTCTCTACCTCACTCTTCAATCCTTTATAATCTGATTCCAATTTCTACCACTCTACCAAATGTATTCTCTCAATAATGACTAATTATCCCCTATCTCAGTTTGGCTCTGGATTTCAATGAACAGAAACAATAGAATATTAGCAGGTTTTATTAGGCAGCAGCTAGGTGGTGAGTAGATAGGGTGCTTGGCCTGGAATCAGAAAGATTCATCTTCCTGAGTTCAAATATGGCCTCAGACACTTACTAGCTATATAGTGACTTAACCCTGTTTGCCTCAGTTTCCTCCTCTGTAAAATAAGCTGGAGAAGGAAATTATAAACCACTCGAGTATCTTTGCCAAGAAAACCCCAAAAAGGGTCATGAAGATTCAGACACAAGTGAGATGACTGAACAACAAAGCAGGGTTTTTTAACAACACTGATAATCCACTCACAAAAATTGACATAGAGACACATTGCATCTACCTCACCACCATTCTTGGGTTCCTGTCTTCCTTTGCTTCTCAAAAATGAAGCTACACACATAATCACCACTCAATAAATCATCTTTATCGAGAACTATAGGACTATTGGAATGGCCTACGGCTGTTAAGGAGTATGCAGCTATAATTAAGGGCTATCCTGCTTCCACCCAAATCTGGGGCTGTTTTATAGAGGTACAGTCCTGTGCTATCTTCTGCATATGCAAAGTAAAACATGACTCTTGTTGCCTGAAAGGATGCTGAGCAAGATGTCATGTTCCTTCCTAAGGAAATGACTTTAGTTTGTTATAGTCTTTGAAGACACAAGTGGAAAGAGGCACTCTAGAGAAGCTGTAAAGAAAGAGACTTTTAAATGCCAACCTGGAGCCGTACAGTTAGAATCTCTTACTTGTATCTCATAGAAGCAAAGTTTTGTGCCTCTCTTGTCTCCCATTTCTTCATCTATAAAGTGAAGTAGCTAGACTAGGTGACTTCTAGATTAATTTCTAGCTCTAAATCTGTGATCTATGATGCAAAATGTGAATTAATCAATCATCAACTACATATTGGGCATCTAGGCAGCACAATGGATAAAGCAATGAGGAAGATTTGAGTTCAAATCTGGTTTCGAACATTTACTAGCTGTGTGACCCTCCCTGGGCAAGTCACTTAACTTCTCTTTCAGTTTCCAAATCTATATAATGGGAATTACAATAGTAACTTCCTCTCAGGATTGTTGTGAAATCGAAATAGGAAAACATTTGTAAAATACTTTGTACTCTTTGAAGGTCTATATAAATTCTAGCTACTATTATCAAGGACCTACTAAGTGTCAGACACTGTACTAGGCATTAAGATAAAAACCAAATGGTTCTTAGCCTCAATGAGCTTGCATTATATCTTGGCTGGAGTTGGAAAACATTTTGCATGTATGTATATATGTGCATATGTATTTATATATTCCTTACATATGTATATTATATAACGAAGTTATTCCCCTTGAAATACTCCCTAATCTTACCCACAGTCAAGATACAGATAGATAGATAGATAGATAGATAGATAGATAGATAGATAGATAGATAGATAGACAGATAGATCGATAGATCGATAGATAGGTACACACATACATACATAGATACAAAGATATATAGATACAGACATAGATAGACAGATATAAAATGCATATGCATGTGTGTATGTGTGTTTGTGTGTGTGTATGTACAGAGATAGAATATGCATGGATCTTTTATACAAAGTAAATACAATGTAATTTGGGATGGTGAGGAGAGAGGATAAGGTTCATGCTAGAAAGGCATTTGATCCCCAAATGGAAGATAATTTTCACTTATGATTAACTGAAAGATAAAATTATATTCATCTGCTACTCTAAAAGCCAGTATTTTCCAGTAACTATACAAAGGAAATAAAAAGTCCCATTGGAAATAGAAGAAATCTTTATTATTATTTTGTCACACTCAATGTTTGTTTTCTGCTGTTTCATTTAAAAAAAAAACACAACACTACTGCTCTCGATGCCCTTTGCCACATGCCTCTTTGCTCCCTCTCCCATCCCAAACAGCTCATCTTTTCCCCCTAGAAATGTTTGTCCAGAGAGACAAGCTAGATTTGAATGACACATCAAAACATTGTTTCAGTACTGGGGATGTCTTACAAACATTACATTTGCACCTTCACTGAGCAGCTCTCTGACCTACAAAGCACTTTAATCTAGTTGGCCCAGTCCTCACGAGTTCTGTAATTGAAGGTTCCCTTGCAGGATGGATGAGTTCTATGAAGGAACATAAGGACGTTTTGGTTGGGAAAGGGCTGGTTTAGAAGGCAAGTATAAATCTTAGCTCATTCTTGGCTCCACCATTTCAAGCATCATTTAAAGGACATATAGTAAAGAAGAAAAAAAAATAGCATCAGATTTCATTTCATTTTAATTGCCAGGAACCACAACAAAGGTGAAAATCTCTCCTAAAGCCCATGGCAGAACTCTGCTGACCAACACCTCTGTGTTTCAGCCTTCAGGTGATTCCAGTTCACCGGGTTATTTGCAGCTCCTGCTGAAAGGCCTCCGCCCTGGGAAGGTCTCAGTGACACTTCACAGCTTGCATCTTGAGTTGCTATTTTCCCCCCATAACTGAGATAATCAGACACAATGACTGTTCCTTTGTGAGAAATGATTTCCTGAGGAGCCGTAGATTTGTCCTTAAAACAGAAAAATCAATCTCCCTCAACTGGCCTACTGGATTCCAGACCATTGCATGACATCATCACCCTGGTGACTGGCAGCACTCAGCTTTCTGCCATGTGATGAAAATAGTTAGGAGGATATAAGAAATTTAAATACAGCAGGGGGACTGAACCTCACTGACTTAATGCTTGTCATAACCAACTGCAAAGCCACTAGGGAAACTTTTGATGTCCCAGGAGTGACAAATACAATGCCTTCAAAGAGGACTTTGACAACTTATGAACTTTCTTTCCTATGTAATATGAGAAAATAGAAATGTAACAGTCTTTTAGGGCACAATGGAAAAGATTTTGTTTTATTAGTACCCCTTCTCGCATTTTTTGACAAAATAGAGAGCATTCACAAACAACTCCTCCTTGAAATCATCTCTCAATCTCCCCTCCTTTACTCCACTCTCTGATGAAGAAGAGACCCTCCTCCTTGCCAATGTTAACCCCTCTGCACTTACCCAATCTCATCTCCTCCTGTCTTCTCCAGGTGATTACTCCTATAAACTGTCTCTCTATCTTTAATTTTCAGTCTCTTCCTGTATACCAGTTCCTTCACTGCAGCCGACAAACATGACCAAGTCTCACCTTCCTGGGGAAAAAAATTCTTGCTAGATCTTTTCATTCCCTTAAGCTATTATCCTGTATGTCTCCTCTCTTTCCTAACCAAACTCCCAGAAAATGCTGGCTACATTTACTGCCTCCACTTCCTCTCCTCTCACTGTTTTTCATGGCAGCCTCTGACCACATGCTCTCCAAAGTTTACAGTGATCTCTTAATTTATAAATCTGATGGCTTTTTCTCAGTCCTCATCATTCTTTACCTGTCTGCAGAACTCAATCCTGTTGACCACTCTCTTCTCCCAAATGCCTTCTCTTCCATGGATTGTCACGGCACTTATTCACAGATCTCCTCCTACCTGTCTGGGAGCTCCTTCTCAGTGTCCTCTGCCTGATTCAGCATCTGTATCACACATCTTCTTTGTACTTTTGCACTGGTTGTCTCCTACTCTAGGAGACATCTTACCTCCACCTCTTCCTCACCTCATATGGAGAACCTCTCACCTCCCCCTTAGAATCTCATGTTGTATCAGTAATTAAGGTGGGACTTTCTTTTACGGTTTTCTCTTTTAGCACTTATTTAATTAAGTGCCCTTGAAGAGTCTGGCCTTTGTTTCTTTGATTAAATCAGGAGTCTTTGATGACCTCCTTGCCTCAAGGGAAAGCCTAGGTGTGGGTTTAAGTCATATGTTTGTGACGCTTTTAGGTCACATGGGTGAGTGTCATGTTGTGACATCCTTTGACTCTGAACAGAATATATAAAGCTAGAGGTTGGCGTTTTCCCTTGGGGCTCTCACTCACTGGAAGAGTGTTGTGTGACTTAAAGAGACTCTGGGCAGCTGCCATTAAGAGCCCTCCAGCTTGTAAACCCAGATGTTGATGCTTTCCTGGTAACCATGAATTGTGATTTGAATCAGACAAGGTCTGTCTGTTGATGTTCGTAATTTCTATTTGTATTTGTTCTGAAGTTCAGGGTGCTGACTTTTCCTCCTAAACTAAGTGAGTTATATTTGTATGTGTGATTAAAGTGAAATTATTAACCCCTTAAAGTTACTTTCCTTAGTAAAGCTGATCAAAAGAACCTTTGCTGCCAGCTCTTGCTGCTGGTTTTGTTGGGTCTTACACCCCACAAAATCTGCTAGCCAAATTGTTGCTACACATGTTTCCTTCAAAATTCTACTCAAAGTACACTTTATGGATGAAGGCTTTCCTGATCCTCCCTGCTGTTAATGCACTCCCTCTTCAAATTTAACTTGCACTTATTTTCTATATAATTATTTTTCCACATGTAATCTCTTCTGATGATATAGAAGGTCATTAAAAACAGACATTTTCATTTTTGTCTTTGTATTCCCAGGACCTAGCACAGAGCCCAGCACACAGTTGTGATTTAATAAACGACTGAATGATTTTACGATGCTCTATCTATATGGGGAGGCTGTGTGGTACTTTATTAGATAAGATTTTTTAAAGAACCTCATTTATGCCTGACTTATAGGTTATAAGGGTCAACAAATCCATTACTGAGTATCCTATAATCTGGTTGTAGGTCTAGGTACTTGGGTAAGGTGACCTTTTGGAAACACAGAATGCTGTCATTTGCACCTGACTCAAAGTCTTTCTATTTCAGTAGGTCTGCCTTATCTTACGGACTGCTGGTACCTTATTTATACTGTACAGATTATAGCATGCAATTGTTTGGCAACCCACTGGAATATTTGGGATAATAGTAATTGTGAGAAATGATTCATTTGGACACTTCTTCTATTCCAATCAGTATTAATCAGTTCGATATTTCACATAAATCATATAGGGATAATTGGATAAGATAGGATCTTATAGTAGGCCTTTAAAACAGGTCTCAGACTTTAATGCAATGTTCACTACTTGTTTACCAGTTATGAAATTCACTTGTACAGCCACAAGAATGCAAAGATGTCTCCATCATATTTTACTCAAATTCCACGTCCAAACTACATGAGTGGGATGCCTTGACTCTTTGGGAATTCCTTCAACTTAATTTTGTACCTCTGGACCACTCTCTCTTTTCCAACATGAGCAGGTACCAATATTATGACTACTTAGTTGGTGGAGATGCCCCATGCTTCACCCAACCTATGAGACCACCACCCTCATGCTGATATGTCAAGAGCAAGGTCCATCCACCAATGAAATTCTGTGTATTACCATGCTTCTTTTGCATATTTGGGTATCAAACTCTATAAAAGTAAGGTCCTGTGGACAAGGAGCATCTCAAATCATGAGGAAGATCTGAGGTCCACTGCATTAGAGGGACCATGGACCCTTTAATAAAGTGCCATTGGCTGAGAGCTCTACCTCAGTTTCTTTTCCACATAATAGCAAATATTTATATAGCACCTACGAGGTGCCAGGCATTGTACTAAGTGTTCTACAATGATTATCTCAATTGATCCTCACAACAACACTTGGGGTGGATAAGTGCTATTATTATCCCAATTTGACAAATGGGGAAACTGAGGCAGAGAGCAGTTAAAGTGACTTGCTCAGCTATTACATGTTGGAGGCTAGATCTGAACTCAGGTTTTCCTGATTCCAGGCCCAGTACTTTATCCATCCTGCCACCTAGTTTTAGGCATAAACACTACACATGAACAATGAGCTGCATTCAAAACAGTATAGAAGGAGAGCAGGATGGAATCTGGCCAGCACTTTCACTGACCAAAAGCTGCTGACTGCCACAAAAGTCATTTTTAATATCACTAATTTTACCATTAATGATACTGCTTTTAATACCACTGTAGTACCTGCTATAGAGCTCCAAATCATAAAGTGCTATGATCTTAGCATAATCATATCTGCACCATGGAGAAAAAGAGAAATGAAAAAGAAACACATGATAAGTGCAAGCAGGTTGCATCAGTTTGCCAATAATAATTTACACATATGAAAATATATAAAAGAAATTATCAAGAGCATGTGTGACCACAAAGAAATCTGGAGAAAATTTGGAACATGGGACACAAAAATTTGTGAGAGACCTCAGGATGCTACAAGGATGCTGTTGGTATGGCTGCCCCCAGCAGAGGGGGCAGGATGGAGCTAGCTTTCTAGTTCAGCTAATTATACTTGCTAATTAGATGTTAAACTCAATTGTTTGTGCATTTGGAGGGAGCATAGCTGTCAGTGCCCTCTAAATTGCAGCACCCTGAGTAACAGTGTTTATTGCCCCAACCTAGTTACAATTCTAACACAGGTATAAAAGATGAAATGATGAAGGACAATACTTCCTCAAATAATAATTAAATCTCATTACCTCATACTTTATTTCAGGGTGATATATCTTCATTTTCCTTCCTGTAGAATCTTTTGAACAATTACTTTATAATAATGGTAGAGATTTGCCCTGTTCTTGCCTCAAATGATCGGTAACAGGCACTGAAATTTTGAACTGATTTATTTTCTACCAAAACTGATGTGGGACCTAATACTCTTGTAAGGTAATTGGGAGATTAGGTTGTCAACTAGAATTAACTTCATTAACTAAGCAGGTATTTCTGTTCTCACATTGTCTGTAGCAACTATTTATTCTTCACTACAACTTCTTGATTTGAGGTCACAATGACATAATAATGGCTGGAATATTAACTGGCATGTTCAGACAGGGTTGCAGAACCATTCAAGGGCAGCCCAATGTAAATTAAAAGAACAATAAGGACGTGCTTAACAGTACTGGCACATCAAAGCAAAAGGCATAGCTGGGGTGGGGGTAGGGAAGAAGGGTTTTAGGTTCCTTTTTCTAACTTCCTGACTCTCAGCAGTCATCATACGAGCTAGATAGAAAAGGTGAGTTCAGCTCACCTGAAAGAAAACCTTCAGATAACCTCTAGGCAATCCAGTTTTTCCTAGTTGGACTGTCAACCTGACAGATCAAGGACAGAGGTTATGGGAGAAAAGGACCTCAGCCAGAAAACATGGGGGAGGGGAGGTATTTCTTTGATATTAAAGCAATTTGTTATTGTTCAAAATAAAAGTAGATTCATGTCTTTTTCTGCATTAAGTTCTAAACTAATTTCTATCTCAATAACTTCTACAGTTTGTGTAATGTTTGTATGTACAACACTGCTCTTAGAAAATGTCAATATCTTAATATTTCAATGGACCCATGATCTCATTGATATGGGCACTTCCTGAAATTATGGCAGTCACAACTGATCCACATGTCCTTATTCTCGTATCTTGACACCAATCTTCCGTGGAGGATCTTCCCAGGATTCTGGAGGATTTCCTCTGGGTCTTTTAATCTTCTGTAGGTACCAGGGTAAGGCTCAGGCTGCTTATCTGTTATCTGTTATTCTGCCGTCTTTCTAGACAACAAGCCCCTCTCCTCCGATTGCATATTTCCTTGATTATTAAAGCTGAAAACTGCACTGAGACTCAGGATAGACATTATGTAACTTATGATATGTTAGTTACCATTGCTAATATGCTGCAGTTTAGATAAATTCATGGGGGCAGGTACATGGCACAGTAGATAGAGTGCTGGGCCTGAAGTTGGGAAGACTCATCCTTCTGAATTCAAATCTGGCCTCAGAGAGTTATTAGCTGTGTGACCCTAGGTAAGTCACTTAATCTTGTTTGCCTCAGTTTCCTCATCTGTAAAATAAGCTGAAGAAGGAAATGGCAAACCACTCCAGCATCTTTACAAAGAAAATCTCAAATGGGGTCGCAAAGAGCCAGACACAACTAAAAACAACTGAAAAACAAGAAAAAATAAACCCACTGGCTCTACATTGCATTTTCAGTAACCTATAATTCTGGTTCATCAGAGATTGTGGTATTCCATGATTTTCAGCCGTATATCATCACTAGATAGATATTTGCATTCTAAAAATAGGGAGGAGCTTGGGACTGTTGGAAGTACCTTATATTATGTGCCCCCTCACACATATAGTCTCATATTCTGTCTCTGACTCTGTTTGCATGACATGTCCCTAATTTCCTAAATGTATTCCAGCCTGCTCCTTCCATTCTGATACATTCGGGACCCTACTCATTACTGTGGTGCTAATATGATGAAAGATCTTCCCTGCCCATTCAATATGCCTCAGGTGGAGCTAATTAGGGGAAGCTTGATTAGGGGAGCCTTGCTTGTAGGCAGGTCCACACGGTTTTGCTATTGGAGGCTAAGCCCCAGGCCTACACAGGGTATATATACCCTGTAGGTAGCCATTAAGCTCAGACTAGATAGCACCAGAGACCAGAGAGCTGCAGAGAATGGAGACTGGAAAAAAGACAGAACTTAAAAAAGAAGAGAGAACTGAAAGAGAGAGAAAACTGGAAGAGCTCTGAGAACTGCAAGGACTTTCTGAACTGTAGGAGGAGAGGAGGCAGGCAGGCAAACAGACAGTTAGGATTCATGAGAGAGTGTTTATAGGAAGGCCCTAGTAGAAGGGAAGGTTACAGGATGGCTTGGCTCTTTGCCGTGATACTGTGTTTTAATCTCCTTGTTGTCACATTGAGGTGGTTTTACTGGTTTTGGAATACAATCACTGCTATGTCAAATTATTGGTTTTGGGATTTGATCCTCTGGTGTCTGAATAAATGTTTTACTTCTTCTGCCTTCTATACAGAGAGTCTCTTATACTTTGTGATTCTAAACTACTCAGGCATATTCATGGTCACCATTGATATTATGAATCTTGCCTTACTGATACAATTACCCATGTGCAGAGCCTATTGAAAATATTGATAGAGCCAAGATGGCGGCTGGAAAGCAGTGACTGGCATGAGCTCCCCACCAAGTCCCTCCAAAAACCTATAAAAAAATGACTCTGAACCAATTCTAGAGCTGCAGAACCCACAAAGTGGCAGAGGGAAGCAGGGCCCCAGCCCAGGACAGCCTGGATGGTCTCTGGGTAATGTCTGTCCCACACGGAGCTCCCAGCTCCCAGCTGAGGGGAGCGGAGCTGAGCCAAGCAGAGCCCAGCGCGCGGACCAACCAGACCACGAGCCAAGACCACGAGCTGAACAGAGAGTGCCTTAGCATCCTGAATTACTGAGCTGTGGCATTTACCAGACCTCACAACCCACAAACAACAAAAACAACAGAGAAGGTTAGTGGGAAAAGCTGCGGGACTGAGTTTGCGAGGTGGGGCAGCTTTAGAAATTCAGCTGCAGTTGCTTCTGGCCCCAGGCCCACCTGGTGGGAGGAATTAAGTGGCTGATCAGAGCAGGAGTGAAGAGCCTGCTGAAGATTTAAGCCCAGTCCAGGTAGGGCGTTCTTGGGGAAGGAGGAGTGCTGGTGAGGTAGCACATCCCCCCAACCATGGAACATAGTACTTGTTAGTCTACAAGCAGCCATACCCCGCTGAAAACCTCAAGGGTTAAGTAAGTTGGCTGGGAACATGACCAGACGGCGAAAACACACCCAGATTCAGTCTCAGACTCTGGAATCCTTCTTTGGTGACAAAGAAGACCAAAATATACAGTCAGAAGAAGTTAACAAAGTCATAGAGCCTACAACAAAAACCTCCAAGAAAAACATGAACTGGTCTCAGGCCATGGAAGAACTCAAAAAGGATTTAGAAAAGCAAGTTAGAGAAGTAGAGGAAAA